>OZ038503.1:79425826-79448326 GCA_964036315.1 Acanthosepion esculentum | reverse complement strand
AGATAATGTCAGTCGTTAATGGGGGGCAGGGATGATAAGTTGTATGTATATAAGTGTGTGAGCCTGGGTTTCACGCTTTTGCGATCATCAGATAATCAGAATCCTGACGATGAAAAAAGCGTGAAACCCAATGTCATAAACTCATAGCCATACAACTTATCATATTAGTATCTGTCTATATATCTGAGATGAGGTATTATGTACACTATTTACATTATTCAGACTATTGTCCTTATCTTTGTCGCCATATTTATTACAACGTTTCGGCCGTTGTACGCTCCGGCCTTCTTCAGGTGGTTGGAATGTCGAACTGAACCCTTTATTTTGCTCGCTGGGGTATAATGTTCTAGTTCCACGTGCCGTGTTCAATGGATGTCAGTTATCAGTTATCTCCTGCTAATTCCCCTCTCCAAGTTCTCCACTGCCTTAGCCGGGTATTGAAAAATACTCTTTGGGTCCTGTCACTGGATCTAACCAAAGCCTCTATCCACTGTGCCATGTGTTCTTGAGGAACTAGAACAGTCTACGCCATTGAGCGAAATGAAGGGCATTCCAACCAGCTGAAGAAGGCATTCCAACCACCTGAAGAAGGCCGGAGCGTACAACGGCTGAAAAATTGTAATAAATATGGCGACAAAGATGAGGACAATAGTCCGAATAATGTAAATAGTGTTATTATGTTAGGTTTATCACTGATATTGAGCGCCTTCCATTAAGTACCGCGCATATAAAATACTGTATGTATATATATATATATATATATATATATATATATATATATATATATATATATATATATAAAAGTGGACATGGAAGTCAGGACTTAGAGGCGACAGTCTGTTTCATGCTAGTGCAATCGCCTGACGATTGCACTAGCATGAAACAGACTGTCGCCTCTAAATGTTGACTTCAATGTTGACTTTTATATTTACACACGCTCTATCTCTGATATTGAGCACTTTATCCCATAAATATAGCACACTTTAAGACTATATTTCTTCATATATATATATATATATATATATATATATATATATATATATATATATGGGGAACGCCCCGTGTTGATCTTAGTGTCCACGTTTATATTTACATACGCTTTATCCTTGATATTGAGAATTTTTACCCAGAAATAAAAATTTATTTTTATAATATGTATATTTGTGGTCTGTCTAAATGTACAGAGTCTAGTGTAATAAAATATTTATCCTAATTCCAAACAACAAAGTACATGGTTTTCCCTTCAAAGTAACTCCTTCGAGTGTAATGTTCTTTTCCATCCTTCTCTGCCACGCTTCTCTGCACTGCTGGAAGGATTATTCTTGGATGTCCTCAACTCCGTCGTTACGACCTTTCAAACGGGTCCCCTTGTTGATCACCTTGAGCTTGGGGGAAAGAAAATAGTCACACGGAGCAAGATCAGCTGCATCGTTGTGGGGAAGCAGTTACGATTTGTTCTGCCACAACTCCCGTATCTTCTTGCACACACGCCGTTGGATCTCTTTGTAGACTTGCTGATTGATCTTCTTACCCTGTGGCGAGAAATCCCCGCGGACGATATCTCTAAATTCAACGAAGAAACCAGCTCCTCTTAATTTTGAGACAGATCATTTATGCGGTCATTAGACGAAGTCCGCCTGAAAAGTAATAGTTACAAACAATTAATTTCAATTCCAATCAACAAACTACATGGTTTCCCCTTCAAAGTACTCACCTTTGAGTCTAATGCTTTTTCCAACCTTCTCTGCCACGCTTCTCAGCACAGATGGAAGGATTCTTCTTGGATGCCCTCAACTCCGTCGTTACGACCCTCTTGATGGCCTCCACGCCTTCCAAACGGGTCCCCATGGTAATCCACTTGAGCTTGGGGAAAAGAAAAGAGTCACCCGGAGCAAGATCAGGTAAATAGGCACGTTGTTCTAACACGGCGATGTTCTTCTCGGACCGGATCTGCCGGATGCTCAGGGCGTCGTCAGCATGGGCAATGTCGCGGTAAAGCTGCCATTATTTGTACTGCATTAGAAATATAAGTTCAGTGGTTTCAGAAAAGGAAGATTACAATTATATACTCCCAAGATCTTTTTTGTCACATGATAATATAATTCGCTTACCGCTCTTTCGTCCATAGCTCACAAAATTTGTAATTATGTGAAAACAGTGTTTATTATTTTTGTTTTCAATTCTCAGTTACACCCCTACACCCAGTCTTTTCTCTCACTTTCACTCTCTGTAGCCCTCTGCACGTTAGTGGCACTCCCGCCTTGATTGAGGTGAAATGTTTAAAAACATAGATATGAGAGTGTGCTTGTTTACGTGTGTGTACGTGACAGAGTTCAAAAGAAGAAGTTACTGGATCAACCTCAGCAGCAGTGTTCCTATTCACGTGCAGCTACACATGGAAACCTAAGCTAATATAGAGAGAATATAAATGCCTATGACTTGAAGAGCGCCCCCTAGCGGGCGCTTTTAAAAAGCTAAGTGGGATAACCCACCAATGTGAAACCATTTTTTTTATTCATAAATTTATAAACATTTACTAAATTATTAAAATATTTGAACTATAGAATTTCAGGTTCAAATTGGAAATAATCAAATTCAAGTTGGTACTAAACAATTTCAAGTTGGACTAATCAGTTTCAAATTGAGACTAAACAGTTTCAAGTTGAACTAATCAGTTTCAAATTGAGACTAAACAATTTCAAGTTGGACTAATCAGTTTCAAATTGAGACTAAACAATTTCAAGTTGGACTAATCAGTTTCAAATTGAGACTAAACAATTTCAAGTTGGACTAATCAGGTTCAAATTGAGACTAAACAATTTCAAGTTGGACTAATCAGGTTCAAATTGAGACTAAACCATTTCAAGTTGGTATCACCCAGCAGTAAATGCAAATGTTCCAGAAATACAATTCACGCCACAAGGCTTTCATTGAAGAGTGTGTGGAGGAGAATCCACGAATAATGTTGACGCAGCTGGCAGCTTTGATACAGCAGAGATTCAATATGGTTGTGAGTTTCGAATGTATTCGACAACATCTGAACGGACTACTCTTCACACTCAAAAGAGTTTACAATGAGCCGGAGAATGCGAATAGCGACATCAACAAAAACAAACGTTGACAGAAGGAGCATGGTCCATTCTTAAGACTGGTTTAAAATTAGAAGTGCTGCGAAGCTTCTTCGAGTTCTTGCTGGCGAAGGACGGAGAAATAAAACCCAAACTGAATTTCGCAGTCCACAACTTGAGCACGTGATTGCTAATAATATACCTCTGATAACCCTGCCTAAATGTACCACTCTGCTTGCACATGTTCAGTGATTTATACAGCCAGACTTGGATCTTGAGGATATGAATTTTCGACATGTACGGGTACATTGATATGCATGAGTTAGTGAAAATAAATATTTGCTCGCTCAGTTTCATTCTTATGCCCCATTTGTTTTGTTGAAAAATATATTGAAATTGTTTAGTCTCCATTTTAAATTGTTTAGTACCAACTTGAAATTGTTTAGTCTCCATTTGCAATTGGTTAGTATCAATTTGAAATGGTTTAGTACCAACTTGAAAGTGTTTAGTCATTCTAGAAATGTAAAAAAAATAGGAACTAGAAATGTTAATTTAATTACTAGCCGTAGACTTCTTGTTAGTATGACTATTAGTATATATAAGAAAAGATCAGAGAACCTCTTTCGCGGATGGTCTATGAATAAAAGAAAAAGATTTTACCGAGAAATATTACCCTCTTAATTGATTTAAAATAACTGTTCAGATAGAAATTTACAATTTAAAAAATAAATGCTACTGAAATTAGCACTTCTGCCACCCTCACCCGTAGGCATGGGGCCCCCACACGGTTGAGAGGTTCGGAGTAGTGAGCGCCGGTCCTGTCGATTATTATAGTTGATGATTGACAATATAACTTAGGTAGAAAAATAAGTAGAAAAATCTAAAAAAACGTCGTTGAAATTCGCCCTTCTGGGGCTCCAATATCGTCGGGGGTTCCTGCGTCGTGGGCACTGCACCGGCCATGCACATACGCAATGTACATTATTAATTGATGACTGACAACATGACGTCAGTTTAAAAGTAGTTTTAAAATATGGCGGATGGCCAAAAAACAGTGCTGAGAAAAAAAAGTGACCGAGGCTTCAACGGGACCCCAAAAAAATGATACGTCCCTCCCGATCGGGGGTTTCGGGAGAAAGACGTACCGGGCCTGGCTAATAAAATAGCCAAAAAGTGCGTAAAAATATAGAACATTCGAGCAGTTTTTACGAACTTTACCCCCAGAAAAGTAACACATTATTCGAACGCAAGAAAAACCGAATAAAAAACATTATCGCAGTACCTTATCGTCTTTAATAAAATTTCTATAAAAGAGAGATTGCTGCCCAAATACACAATTGTTCATATGTGTGTGTGTGTGTGTGTGTGTGTGTGTGTGTGTGTGTGTGTGCGGGCATATACACACATATATATATATATATATATATATATATATATATATATGCGTGCGTGCATATATATACACAAAAATAGATACATATATATACATATATACACACACATATATATGTATGTGTGTGCATATATATATATATATATATACATACACAAAAAACATAGACATATATATACATATATATATACCTATATATATATACATACATATATACACACACATATATATATTTATGTGTGTGCGTGCATATATACATATACACAATATATATACATATATATACACATATATATATATACATACAGACACACACGCACACACACACATATATATATATATATATATATATATATATATACTGTTTTTTTCGTCAACAATTTAATGATGCTTTTATTTTTGTTTATATCAGCATGGCTGTCTTATTTTCTTTCTAAAATACTTTATAGCTGAACTTATTTGCTGGTCGACGATATTGTTTTGGACATTATTGTTGATAAGTGTTTGTTTTATAATGCTTAATTCTTTATATAAAATAATGCCTTCGAGGTCGAATTTATTTTAGCTTGGCTAACCATGGTTTTTATAACTCCCATATTATTTCTGAAAGGCATTCACTTTTGTAATTGAAACGACACGAATTATTGCTTGTTATTTTTTTTATAGTCAGTAAGGTTGTAAAAATATGACAGTTGGCGTCAATTGAAATCTCAAGGAAAGACGTGGTATTATTAATTTTATGTCCATGATTTGTTCATAAATGTAGAAGGTTTATTTTGTTTACCCTTGAACATTTCATTAAGTTATTTATTATATTTAGATTCAGTTTGAATATATCATCGATATATCGAATATATAACATAGGTATATTTTATGTATAACCTGGCTATATATTATATGTATATATGTTCGTTTATATACAGGGTGCGGCCATTTTTATTTATTAACTTTTATGGAACAAAAATAAATTACATAAGTTAAGAATGTTTATAACTATTGCCACATGAAAGCAACACAATCTATGATTAACAAACTATTTAGCATGTTAAAAAGCTCTCTTTCTGGACCCAGTCAGCAACACTTTTATAAAGCATATGACACATTTCTAAATTCATTTAGTCATTTATGTGCCATGCGTGATACACGCTTAGACAATCATGTATCTTTCGATACCTGACTGACGGGGAAGATTTTTCCCCGCAGTAGGTTGTCATTTATTTCTGCGGTAGACTAGTTGCCATCCAAGGCTATAGAACCCGCTCTGTCCTGCTATTTACTCATAGCTTAGAAGAAGAGGATTCATACCTTTCTCAAGGGTCAGTTAGTTATGTGCCATGCGTGATACACGCTTAGGCGATCATGTATCTTTCGATTCATGACTGACGAGGCAGATTTTTTTCCTGCAGTATGTTGCAATTTCTTTCTGAGGTAGAGCAGTTGCCATCCAAAGCTATAGAACCTAGTCTGTTGTGGTATTTACCTATGTCTTATTCATCCACAACAAATAGGCCCTCGTGCCTTAGTGGCTTTACTGCCTTCCCGCATCGGATGGTGTGTCGGAGACATCACTTAATCTAAACACACGCAACTACCAGCACAAGAGTGATTGACGTTTAGACAAACGTTCTGATTCACTCGTGTTGTATTACACGGGATCAATGCTGGTAATAACTTTTACTAATGCGACCCTAATTAAAAACGACATCGTTCTTTAAGGAGAAAATACATTAAAAGCTTAATAATAACATTATTACCAACTATAAACACACGCCTAAAACATTATATTCCATCGCCATCTTTATTTGAATCCGTTCTTAAAGAATCTAGATAAATAATGGGAATAATGAATATATATATATATATATATATATATATATATATATATATATATATATATATAGATAATGGGAATGATGATAGATAAATAGATAATGATAATCAAGAACATATATATAACGGGAATAATGGGAATGATATATATATATATATATATATATATATATATATATATAGAGAGAGAGAGAGAGAGAGATAGATAGATAGATAGATAGATAGATAGATAGATAGATAGATAGATAGATAGATAGATATAAAAAGAGAAAGGGAGAGATATGTAGAAATAGAGACAGACAGGTAGATATCGAAAAAACGAGACAGACAGATAGATAGATAGATAGATAGATAGATAGATAGAGAGATATAAAAAGAGAAAGAGAGAGATATGTTGAAATTGAGACAGATAGATATGGAAAAAACGAGATAGATAGATAGATAGATAGATAGATAGATATGAATGCAAGAGGTGGTAGGAAATGAAGATTATGAAGATAAGATGGATAAGCGATGACTGACCCTTGACTTGAAGAAGTTAATATTATAATGTCGTGTGTTACTGTTAAAATGGTTATGATGCATAAGGTGTGTGATACGAATATAAGAAGATGTGGCAGTATGAAGATATTATGAACATAAGTTGGATATAGAATGGTCGACCCTTGATTTGGAGAGATTTACATTGTAGTATGCATCGAAGCATTCGCGCAGTTGTTGGTTAAAAAAAAATTGTCTATTCGTGTTGAACTTTCATCTTGAACATGGCATAGGATGGAAATAATGTTGATTCGACACCGTGGAGGTAACATATCCTTGATGTAAAGTGGGAATTGGTGTAGCTACAGAATGAAGCACATCTGAACATGGAATTGGTAATAATCTTGAAAGTTTGCTCTTCTTTGGGAAAGATGCTGAAGATTGGAGAACGCCTCCCTTAGGAAGACCACGTAAAATTATTCTGTACTCTATCCATGCTGGAAATTGGGATGGGATCTATTTCAGCCCAGATACAGCAGCATTACTACATTGTTGGACTAATTTAACGGACTTCCTGATGTCACATGTTCCCAAGTAGGCATCTATGCGGACGACACTACTATTTACTCCTGCCTCAAAAACAAATCTAGTGTCGCTGACAAAACCAACCTGGCCGTTCGTCTCGAAAAGGACCTCCAATCTATTGTGAAATAGGGCAGGAATGGCTGGTTAACTTTAATGCCTCAAAAACAAAACTGCTTTCTATTACTCACCAGAGAGAACCATCCCTGCCCTCCCCAATTAGAATGTCTGACGCTCAACTCCACGAGAGCACCTCTTTGCGTCTGCTGTCTCACATTGTCTGCTGACCTGAGATGGAACGAATACATTGAGTCAATTGCTTCGTCCACCGCAAGGAAAGTTTGCTCCCTGTGACGCGCCAGGAAATTTTTCTCGCCGGAGTCGATCCTTCAGATCTACAAATCAACCAATCGCTCTTGCATGGAGTATTGCTGCCATATATGGTCTGGAGCACCTCATGTTTGTCTCAAGGTCCTTGATAAAATCCAGAGACGGATATGCAATGTAATTGGCCCTGATCTGGCATCTCGTCTGCAGCCGCTCCCTCACAGACTTGCCTTTGCTCCCCTCTCTCTTTTTTACAAATACTTTCATGGTAACTGCTCCGATGAGTTGCTTTCGCTGGTTCCCAGACTTCATGAATTTAATCGTTCAACTAGGTTGGCATCTCGCTCTCATCCTTTCATTGTCGAAACTGTTAAATGTAGCCGTTTCTTCTACTCCAATAGCTTCATGTCTCGCACTTCTTGCCCGTGGAACTCCCTCCCCATTTCTTGTTTCCCTGATAGCTATAATCTCCAACTATTCAAATGTAATGTCAATCGATGTCTCCAGATGCCTTGATCTATCCCCTATCCTTCTCTTCATCCTTTCCTCTATCACTCCTCTTTGCTCTAGCTCCAACTCTCTGTAACACCTTGCGTGATAGTGGCTTCCCGCCTTGCTTGGGGTGGAATGCTTAAAAAAATTTCATTCTTTTAAAGATGAAGTATGTCTGTTGGTGGTAGTTCCTTTCTACCGGATGAGCTGATCATCACCGCCATCATCTTTAGTTATGAATTATATATAAGAGTTCTACGTGAGGTTTGGAGTGAAATTCAATCGAAAATAACATTTAAATTATGGAGCCTCATTAAGTGTTGAATCGTTCTTTGTTTTTGGCGAAAATTCGGTATCTACGCATTAAGTTACAAATATCTGAAAAAGGCGAAATAGAATTTGCTTAATTTTTTTTCCCCATAGGATGCAAAAAATTCTCTTGTTCAGTCATTTTCAATTCGACACACATCGTTCATATTTGCCCTTCATTTTATCTGGCGTCACACACATATACACACACACTCTCTCTCTCTCTCACACACACACACACACACTCTCTGTCTCTCTCTCTCTCACACACACACACACACACCACGAGGCATTTGTGAATTAATGTCTTCTTTGTGAACCAATTTCTTTTCGATTGCAATTTTTTTTAGAATTCTGCAAATTTTACCGAATGATTTCGTTTTTCACGTGATCGACGCTCTTTTTATTCAACTTTTATTCATGCTATCTGTTTAACTATCGCCTCTCTATCTATCTATCTATCTATCTTTTTCATTCTCTTCATATCTATCTATCTATCTATCTCAGTGTCGTCATATCTATCTATCTATCTCAGTGTCGTCATATCTATCTATCTCAGTGTCGTCATATCTATCTGACAGCCTATATTTCATACTCTCTCTCTCTCACTCTCTCTCTCACTCTCTCTCTCTTTCTCTCTCTCTCTCTCTCTCTCAACCTAATAATCTAAATATGTGTTTGTTTTCTTTTGCATTTTCTAATGTTTTCTAAATTTGTTCACGTCGGTCTATATTAATTGAGATCCACTTTTCGCTCTCCCGCTTTTTTTCTTCTCTCTCTCTCTCTCTCTCTCATTTCCATAAACAGTTCTCTTTCTTTCTTTCTTTCTTTCTTTCTTTTGTTTTGTTTTGTTTTGTTTTTCTTCTCCCATTTTCTTCCATTTTTGTGATTTCTTTCCTATGTCAGTTTTTTTTTACTCATTTTTCCCTACTTTTTTGTTTTTTTATTTATTCCTTCCTTTTTTTAAAAAAATCCCTGTTCGTTTCTTTCTTTATTTGTTTTGCTTCGTTTCTTTCTGCCCTTCATGCGTTCATTTTTCTTTCTTCCTTTCTTTTTTTCATTTCCTTTCTGCTTTTTCTTCTTCTGTCTCTTTTTTCCACTCTTTCTTTCTTTCTTTCTTTCTTGTCCTTATACTAAGTCTCCCTCGTCTTGTGTCTTCTTTACCCATCGCCTACCTTTCATTTTATTTCGTCTGCTACACTCAGTATCCTTCCTTCCTTCCTTCCTTCCTTCCTTCCTTCCTTTCCCTTATTTCTTCTGACACAGGCATTCGCACAAAACACTTACTCCGTTCCTGCTTATTTGAGATGAATTTATTGCGAAATACCTTCAAAGAAAACACTGATAAAAATGGTACAAATATCTAAACAACAATGATTATCTTTTTTTTTTATTTCAGTTTTTATTCATTATATACGTTTTTTTTATTATTATTTTTACAGCTTCTCTTTTTTTCTTCTTTTCAAATTATGGCGCCCTACCAAAAGATTCAATGCTGTTACCGTCTTATTTCTTCTTCAAACTTGTTCACTTTCCCTCTCTCTAGAGTCGGTGAAGCCTGTTCACCTGTCATTAAGGGGGTCTCCATAGATTCGTACATCCAAAGCGAGGCTCATGTCAGATGTCAAACTATAACGCTTCACTTGGCAGATGGTGTTACTTTGTGATCCTAAGCGGCCTTACCCAACATGGCAGCTCCTTCTATGAGGGGCGATACTTTTCGCGGGTTTCCTGTGACGTTCGGCGGAAAGATGTCCGACAGAATAGCCTTCAGGGAACACTCTGCCTCGTCTACCAGTCGCCATGAGTAGGAGATTTTGCATGTCACGGCATTTATACACTGTGTATTATTATTGAGATGGCGGGGTGAGGGATGATTTTAGAAATGGAGGAATAGAGGATAAGGTCGTGGCGGGGGTTACGCTTATGAATAAAAAGATGGAAGTAGACGACGAAGATAAGTTGCAGATACGGGCAAACGCCATCAGTTTGAAACAAATTAAGAAAATTCTTTTTTTTTTTAAACTAATTTCGAAAGTAATTTATTTTATAAATCGATCGAAATATTTCGAAAAAAAAAAAAACTTTATTTTTTTTGTTCCATTTTTTTTTTACTTCTTTTTACAAGTTTATTTTTAATTTATATTTTTTAAATCAATTCACCCAAGCAAGGCGATAATGCCGCTAAGACGCAAAGGGCTACTAGGAGTGAATGACAATGACACAACTTTAGAATGAACCCAATATTAAACATGAAACAAGGGATAAACGCCTACTCATGTTCAAAAGACCCGGGAGAAGTGTGAACCGGACGATAAACGAACCTATCATCGTCTATTGAGGAAAGAATTATATATATATATATATATATATATATATATATATATATATATATATATTGACTGATACGATTTAGAAGTATAGAGTTGATGTAGATTATAGAAGGAACCGGAAACCCACTCCTAGTCAGAAGAAAAGGGACAAACCTCTACTCCTGTTCAAAAACCGGGGAGGAATACGAACCAGACGATAGGCGAACCTATCTACTCCTATTGGGAGAGGGAGGAAATGACTAGTGAATAAAATTTCAGATTTCAGGTGGAGACCTCAGAAATACTGAGTTTAAGGAACCAGAAACCGAATCTTAAACAGCAGACAAGGGATAAACCTTTACTCCTGTTCAAAAACCTGGGAGGAGTAAGAACCGGACGATAGGCGAAGCTATCTATTCCTTTTGATTTTGATGAGACAAATCCGTTTTTATAGCGCGGGAATTTTAAAATAGTTTATCTTATTCGTCTTTTTAGGACAATAGATTAAAGTATTGGAGCATTTGTTCGTAAATTTGGTGATATAGTAATTGCGGGTTCAATCCCTGGGTCAGGCAATGTGTACTTGGGCACCGTGGAATGGAAACAGGGCATGTAATAAATTGAGATAAAAAAAAATAGCTAGATATTCTTCTCTTGCTGATAGATTTTTTTTTTTTACTCCTGTGGCAGTGGAGACTTCAGGGGTTATTGGCCCTCGTTCGATGGCGTTCCTTCGGAGGATTGGCGCGATTGCGTCTCGATTAAGGAACGAGCCTCGCGAAACGGAGTGGCTCTTGCACTGTGTCTCACTGGCGACGGTTCGAGGTAGTGTTCATAGGTACGGTATATAACAGTTTACAAATGAAATTTTCTCGGAAGTGAACGAAAAAGACAAGGTTTGGATTTGAACTAGGCTAGCCCATTTCACTCTCCTCTCTTGTAGTCGTTTTCATACCTTCACATATTATAAAATCACTACTTCTGAATTTCACTTTTTCATACAGTTCCTCAGATCGTCATTCTACGACCGTTTATAAATAGAACGAAAACAAAGAATAAAACCGCAGCAAGATCCAAACTCATCCTCCTACCATTTGTTTTCAAGGGAAGAGCCTGTTTTTGCACGACAGCTGCTTTGCCGATTTAGCTAGGAATACTTACCTGCCTACGGAAGCACATATACAACTTTAATTCTTCTATTTTCCGGGACATCAGATTCATTAACATTTACAAACTATGTTTTCACACAGGTATATTATTATTATTATTATTATTCATACAGGTGTACTATTATCCACACAGGTGTATTATTATTCATACAGGTGTATTATTATTCACACAGGTGTATTATTATTCACACAGGTGTATTATTATTCATACAGGTGTATTATTATTCACACAGGTGTATTATTATTCATACAGGTGTATTATTAATCACACAGGTATAGTATTATTCACACAGGTGTATTATTATTCATACAGGTGTAGTATTATTCACACAGGTGTATTATTATTCATACAGGTGTATTATTATTCACACAGGTGTAGTATTATTCACACAGGTGTATTATTATTCACACAGGTGTATTATTATTCATACAGGTGTAGTATTATTCACACAGGTGTATTATTATTCATACAGGTGTATTATTATTCACACAGGTGTATTATTATTCACACAGGTGTATTATTATTCATACAGGTGTAGTATTATTCACACAGGTGTATTATTATTCATACAGGTGTATTATTATTCACACAGGTTTAGTATTATTCACACAGGTGTATTATTATTCACACAGGTGTATTATTATTCACACATGCGTAGTATTATTCACACAGGTGTATTATTATTATTCATACAGGTGTAGTATTATTCACACAGGTGTATTATTATTCATACAGGTGTATTATTATTCACACAGGTGTAGTATTATTCACACAGGTGTATTATTATTCATACAGGTGTATTATTATTCACACAGGTGTAGTATTATTCACACAGGTGTATTATTATTCACACAGGTGTAGTATTAATAGTAAAATATGTGATTAGGATAACAGTTATAGGAAAGTGGAAATTAAATGAGCCGAGTTCATATCCCGACCTCGGTATTCGCGTTTACATCTGCCCTACTGGTTAAATAGTAGGATAGACAAGGCTCTCTAGCCTTGGGTAGAAACTAGAGTATGGTAAACTAAATTCAAATTGTTGAGAAAACCGTTTTATCCAATAAATCATGGAAATTCGCACTTAATTAAATGAAGGAAAGATCAGAGGAATGACATAATTACCAAAATCCGGATGGAAGATAGCATTTAAAAAAATATCCATCACTTCCCCACCGCCGTAAAGTTGCCTCCCTGTGCCCTTTCTATAAATATATGCATGGTAATTGCTCTGTTGACCTCTTCGCTGTGGAGCCTTAGACTTTATGTATTAAAGCGCTGTTCTAGATTGGCAACAAGGTCTCATCAATTTGCAGATGAATTGGCTAGATATAACCGTAAGTTCTATGCTAACAGATTCTTTTTCTCGCACTTCCCGCTTGTCTAACACATTTAGGGCTACAATTCTATCTAACCAAAAAACTCGATCTTTAAAAATTTAAATGCAATGTCAAACGTTATCTTCTGTCTTCTTGATTATTCTGATATTATTTTTGCTTCTTCGTAATGTTTTCTGTGTACTGCCTTTTTTGGGTTAAATTCGATTAAAAAAGAAAAGTTTTTATGAAGTGCCGTATTGTCAACTAGTGTTAATTTTTTACATGTATATATTTAATCTTAATTTCAATTTCCTTTTATAATAATTTCTAAGACAGCCATACTACCATCGCCATTAAATAAAACCGATTGAAAAAATATATATTTATCTGCGGGTACACAAACTAACATCCGTTTTCTTCGCGAAGTTTGTTGAAGTTCGACACTGATGATGAGGTCTGCAATAAAATAAATCAATATTTTATTAACGGCTATAGACTGAGATGCGATAAAAAGCAAGTGAAATTAAGATAAACGAAATACAAGACAAAGATATAATAATTGACAGTACTTGGCTTGATAAAATTCAAATTTCGATTCATACTATAAATATTTGTACAGGGTGCGTTGTGCAAATTGTCGCCATTTTATATTTTTAATTTCACGCATGTGCATTGTTTGTTTTTGATTTTGTCGATTACCTAGTATATTAGGTTTAGTTGGGCAACGTCTTTGAGAAAAAGAGCACCGTGACGCTATTCACTTCACCAGAAATTTGGAAACGGCATGCTGTACTTCTTGGCATTCGCATCGGAAACTCTAATACGAACATTTAAGAGTGTTTGGGAGACAATCTGAGAACAGTGCAGGGAATTCGGAAAAAGTTGGCTGAGTCTAATGGTGATTATGATGATGTTTGGAGTGATCACTAGCGATGGTGATGTTATTCTTATATTCATCTACCTACAGGGCCTCAGAATCAACAGGGAGTCCTACATCAAGGGCAATGAGGGGGTAGTACTGTCTTGGGTGAAGATGGCGGCTGCTGAAAGACCCTATGACTGGCAAGAGGACTTTGCAACATGCCACACAAGCAAGAGAACCCAGTCATAGATGTTAGACAATTTCTGCGACCATATCACCCATTACATCTGGCCACCTAACTCCCCAGACTGCAACCCTCTTGATTATTATGTAGGTGCACAGTTGATCAAGAGACCAGCAGAACATATTCTGACACCAAGGATAAACTGAAGACAAGGATTATGGCAGCATTCACCAAATTGAAGAAGGAGACCGTCCAGAAGAGATGCAGGAGATTCTGAATTTCGTCTGGAAGCCATAGTTGAAGCCAATAGCGATTTTATTGAAGAAATTTACTCTTTAACTTTTCAAGATATTTTTAGTTTGGTTTGGTTAGATTTCTTTTCCGGCATATCAACCTCAATGGGTCATTTAATGCCGACAATATTTTTATTGCTAGTAATATTTTTCATCTATCTATCTCAGTATATATTGGTTTGGTTTGTTTTGTTTTACGGCATATCAACCTCAATGGGTTATTTAATGCCGACAAGATTTTATTGCTGGTAATATTGTTTTTCAAAAATTTATAGCTGGTAATAATTGTTTTGTTGGTAATAATTTTTCTGCAAACATTTATTGCTGGTAATTTTTTTAAAAATGTACTAAAACCTATTTTTACACATTCATAGTGTTTTTAACTCCAGTTTCATCTACCTACAGGGCCTCAGAATCAACACGGAGACGTCCTACATCAAGGGCCATGAGGAGGTAGTACTGCCTTGGGTGAAGAGAGGGGCTGCTGGAAGACCCTATGTCTGGCAAGAGAACTTTGCACCATGCCACACATATCTGGGATTCTAACGACAACAATTTATCCATCGCAACCTGTATATCTGTTAAAATGAAATATCTGTGTTATTTTCATCTTGGCGTCATTTAGACGAGAATTTATCCATCGCACCCTGTATATCTGTTAAACTGAGATGTCAGTGTTATTTTCATTCTGGCGTTATTTAGACGACAATTTATCCATCGCAATGTGTATATCTGTTAAAATGAGATGCCGGTGTTATTTTCCTTTTGGCGTCCTTCAGACGACAATTTATCCATCGCACCCTGTATATATCTAATTATTCTATATAACAACAAAAAAAGACTTTGTGGGCGCTTAGCCGAGTCTTCGATTGCTTATCTCAGAACGCGACAGACAAGTCTTGGAGAGAGAGAGAGAGAGAGAGAGAGAAAGAGAGAGAGAGAGAAAGAGAGAGAGGGAAACAATATTCAAAAGAGAAAGCAAGAATGAAGTAAAGCAAGTGGGATTTCCTAAAAGTCTCATACAGAAATTAACGACATCAGACTCTTTTATCCTGTGTCCAGTTCGTTCTTCTGCTTGACTTGGTGCGTGCGTGACCAGCTGGTTGACAGGGACGATCCGAGATTTTCGCCTCGTGACGAGATGGATGGAACAGTGGACAGGGGAGAAGAGGGTCTCCAAAACTGATACTAGTTTTGCGTCTAGCCGTTCGAACGAATCAAAGGGACGCACTCAGATGTTTCATAACGAAAAGCTGATGTCAAAGAACGAAACTCGACACTCAAGATATTATTTCAAAGAGTGATTTAAAGCAACGAGTACATATTATTGAAAGATTTCAACTTGATCCTTGGTCAGGAATGTAGCGAAGGACGAAACCCAGGCTCAAACAAAATGGTTCGCGAGACAAGCTTTCTCAACTTAGCTCCACGGGTGGGCCAGGAGGTTTTATGCCGAAGGAACAATAACTTCTTGTTCGTCAGATAATTTTCTTCAAATTTTATTATTTTTTGTAGCTTTTTCCACATAATTTTTTCTTATGGTTTTCATATTTTTCTTCTTCAAATATTATTTCAATATTGTTTTACTCCAAATATATTTCATATGCATAAAATGTTCTTTTGGTTCAACATTTTTCAAATCTGATTGAAAGTTTTTCTTTCAAATGACTTCTTCAAATTATCAACTTCAATCTTTTTTTAATTTTCTTTTTATGCAAATAAATTCTTTTCAAAATTTTAAATTTTCTTCAAATCATCATTTTGTTTAAGACTTCTTTTTCTTCTTCTTCTTCTTCTTCTTCTTCTTCTTCTTCTTCTTCTTCTTCTTCTTCTTCTTCTTCTTATTATTATTATTATTATTATTATTATTATTATTATTATTTTTCTTCTTCTTTTTCTTCAAATCCACGTCAAAACTATTTCTTCTTCTTCTTCTTCTTCTTCTTCTTCTTCTTCTTCTTCTTCTTCTTCTTCTTCTTCTTCTTCAAATCCACCTCAAAAATATTTTTTCTTCTTCTTCATCATCATCATCATCATCATCATCTTCAAAACTGTTTCTTCTTTTTCGTCAATTTTTTTTCTGTTCAAAGGTTGTAGTTCTTTTTCTTTATTAGTATTTCTCTTCCCTTCTTCTTCTTCTTCCTCTTCTTCTTCTTATTATTATTATTATTAGTAGTAGTACTAGTAGTAGTAGTAGTATTTCCTTTAAATTCTCTTCATTACCTTTCCTAAATCTTGTCCCCCTTTATTTTACTATAGTTATTTCTATATTTTGTTTTCGCCATATCAACCCTAACTTATAACAACTATATACTGTTTGAGAAATCCCTTTTCGTAGATTTCTTCATTCTTAATATATTTTTTTAAATGGTTTCTTTTGTTTTGTTTTGTTTACATATACATATATATATATATATATATATATATATATATATATATATATATATATATATATATATATTGTATGGTTTTTCTTAATAATATAACTTATCTTTAAAATTTTAAATGGATAATATATTTATCCTTAAATTATTTTTATTCTTTAATAATATAAGTTTTTAATATATTGTTTCTTAATACAAACTATCTAAATACGATGTATTGTTAATCTTGTTATATATCTTATTTGTAAACATATTTTGGCATTTTTTAGTGAGAAGCAATTTTGTTATATAATTAATAATTAAAAATTTCGTTTTATAAAATTACTTTTTCGGCCTTTCTTGAGTTTCACTTTATCTTTCTTATAACCCCAATTTGGGGCCTTAAGGTTAATATCTGGGTTGAATTTGTGGAGCTTCTTCTCTTTTAAGACGGATAACTTCCACCACCACCCCTCACTACTACTTGGGCTGTCTGTCCTGTCGAGGCTTCGATATGGGTAGGCTCTGTATCAATTTTTCAGCTGCTGTCTTTGTTAAATTAAAAATCACTAGTTCCGATACGAACACAGTCCTCCGTCTGGGTTGAATAAGACTGACGTATTCGGCGTCAGTTGAAATAAACTATACCCATGAGGTAATTTTGGATTTCTCTATACTGTAATTTATATGCTCTGTTATAATAAATAAATTTGCGCTCTTTTTGTAGATCAGTTTTAATATTTTATATTATTAAGAACAATTTGCATTATATACCAACGAATTTTTTATCTGCATTAATATATATATATATATATATATATATATATGTATTAGAGCCGTTAGTGTATGTTGGGTCCACTCCGAGTAGATCTCTGTTTTTATTTCGCTATCAGCTCGTATATCTCCTTGTGCTCTTATTGCTTTTGCGATGGACTGTGATATTATGTAAGGTCCTGGTGTTATTTTTATTAAAATAAAAGTAATTAATATATATACATATATATATATATACATATATATATATATATATATATATATATATATATATATATATATATATATATATATATATATATATATATATAAGAAAACTGTATTAGTTGCTGACGCGTTTCGTACAATCTGGACTTTCTCAAAGCAAAAAAACAAATAAAAACGAAATGAATTTATTTAAACAAAGTAACTAAAAAGTAACTAATAATAAGAAAAACAAAATGTCCTTAGCAATAAAAACAATATCTCCACACGTGACAGTAATTGACGTAATTTTCAGTTAACAGTATGAAAATAGCGTTCTCTAAATTCCTCCAGTTTCTAAGGACATTTTATTTTTTTTGCTTTGAGAAAGTCAACATTGAACGAAACGCGTCAGCAACAAGTACAGTTTTCCTATTGTCATTTATATTTATAAATATTGTCTTTTCTACAGGTTAACTCTGAGAAATGTTCATATATATATATATATATATATATATATATATATATATATATATATATATATATATATATTGCTCATTGTCCCAAGCGCTTCGCCGATATCTTCAGCCATTTTCAGTGGGGTTTCTTTGAGGTGCTGTTAATTTTTCTTCATGTTTGAGTGTTTTAGATGTATTTTATTTTCGCTTTGCTTTGCATACAAGTAGGAACGTTTTTTGTACCTGAAAGCGAACATGGATGTAAGTATATGTGTGTTTGTGTGTGGGTGGTGGTGGTGACCGCGTGGATGTTTGTGTGTGCATTTCTATATAAAGATGTTTATTTAAAACTGTTTGAATGTGCGTGTGCGTTCATCTATGTGTGTGTGTGTGTTTAGATGATGTGTAGATGTTTGTGTGTCCGAATGTGTGTATGTGACTATGTATTTGCGTATGGGTGAATTTTTGCTTGTGTGGGTCTGTGCCAATTTGTGCATGTCAGTGTGAGTGTGCATATGTGTGTGTATGGATGTATATATGCATTTAAGGCTGTATGCAAATCTGAATGTGTTTGTGTTTGTGTATATGCGTATTTGAAGATGAGTCGGTATGTTTGTATGCCTGAAAGTGTGTATATGAATATATGGGTGAATTCTTGTGTGTGCGTGTGTGACAATGTGCTGTGTGAATGTGTGCATAGGGATGCTTATGTGTATTTCAAATTGTATGTATATGTAAATGAGCATGTGCGTTTGAAAGTCTGTATGTGAATATGTATGCTCGCATGAGTAAATGTGTGTTTGTGTGTGTTTGTGTGTGTGTGTGTGAACCATTCATAAAATCCGTTGTCAAAAGATTTTACCTTTTCTGGATCTGCTAAGGTAATTAAGGCATTTTTATTCTTATTTTATCTCTTCTGAAGCTTATTTCAGAGCGACAGATGCTTATTGGCAAGGAACGTGAAACGGTTTTCGTTTACAAGGTATGACAATTGTTGAAGCAAATTTATGAAGTGTGAATCGAATGGCACGTAAAGCACGAAGAAAAGCCCTGCAAAGAAAAGAAAAATTCTTATTTTTACGATGAAATTCAGACTTTAGATTTCAATTAGATCCTCCATTATACAAAATACATAGTTACTTACTAAGGCAAGTGTAATACGATACCTTCTCGGCATATATAGTAAATAAAAATACGGCAAGGTATCATAGTTTTACAGTTGAACTGAATTGATGTAAACCGTAAGTTCTATGCTAATAGTTTCTTCTCTCGCACTACTCGCTTGAGAATTTCTCTTCCAGCTTCTTGTTTCCCAGTCAAGTTTGTATCGTTATTTACTGTCATCTTGATTCCTCTTCTTTTTTAGTCTCGGTCTTTAATAATTTTTCTACTTGTCTTATACTTTCTCACTTAATAACTTGTATCTTAGTGGCCTTACTGCCTTGTTAGGTTTGAAATTATTTTAAAAAAAACAGTACCACTAATCTTCTTTGAGAATATTAGACCGAAATTTCATATTCTTAAATTTCATGGTTAATGTTTTCCTTATTAAAACCTAGCGTGCACCCCAGAGTTTTAGTTATTCCACAACCATGCGCTGGATTTTAAGAAACTGCCTGTAACAATTTGAACACATTGAAAAATCTCTTGAAGTATTCATTATATAAAAAAGGATTTCTTTTTATCACAGATCATATAAGGTGACATGAAATATGGCGTAACTTAACAGAAAAAAACTTAAAAGCCAAGAGAAATAATTTGATGACTGAATAATGGCGTGATGAATTTATATCAAAAAATAGATTATGGTCAACATTTTGTTAGAAATATTGTATTGTTCCTATGTGATAAAATACACGATTTAGCTGCTATCGAAGCATCTTGGGTATATCTTTTGTACACCTCTCTTTCACACTTAGCGGTATGTGGCAACAGTATTAAAAGAACAGACGTATTGTAGATTTGTAAATGTGCAAAATGGACTCTGACGAAAAAGCCTTCTGGCACGACACAGTGAATCAAATTTCCTTGCAGTAGATGCAGCTATTGATTCAATGTAGTTGTTGCACTTAAAGTCAGTCGGAAACGATGGGCCAAAAAGACGCAGTCAGACGCTCTCCTAAAGTCGATCTTCAGCCATGATGATAGCGGACAGGGAATTTTCTCTCTCGCTATATATATATATATATATATATATATATATATATATATATATATATATATAAGCAAATATGTGGATGTAGATCCGACGGTATGATGAAAAATATGGAAAAGACAAAACAAAATCTGAATATGCAAGTTTACTGTTTTAATGTTGTTTTACTGTCGACGTCAGACGTTTCGGTCTAGTAGATCATCTTCAGGACATGGTTATTAGAAACATACTTAGGATTAGACGATATTTAAGTCAACATGAAAAGACGATAGACACTAGACTAATCAGAAACAGAACATCAACTTTTCATGTTGACTTAAATATCGTCTCAGTGTAAAGAATATGAAAAAGCGAGAATAACTGAAGAGTAATCAAGAAGACAGTAAGTAAGTAACGATTGCATTTAAATTTTAAAGACCAATGTTGAAATTAAGCATATCACCCGAAACAAGACGTGAGTGCCACTAGTACGAAAGGGGTTACAGATTGTGAGAGCAGGAGTAAAGAGGGGGGGGTGTTTGAGGGAAGGCTATAGATAAGGACGGGGATTAGGATTAAGGCATCCACAGATCTTGATTGATATTAAATTTGATTATTTGAAGATTATAGCTATCAGGTAAGCAAGTAAGAGGAAGGTAGTTCCACTGACAGGAAGTGCGAGATAACAAGCTGTTGGAATAGAAGAGGCGGCTACATTTAACCGCTTCGATAGTGAAAGTTTGGGACCGAGATGCCAACCTAGTAGCACGCTTAAATTCATGCAGTTGGGGTACCAGTGAAAGTAGCTCGTCAGAGCAGTTGCCATGAAAATATTTGTAGAAAAGACATAGGGAAAGCACAGCATGTCTGTGAGAAAGTGACCGTAGACGAGATGCCAGGTCAGGACATATCATATTGCATATCCGTATCTGGAATTTGTTGAGGACCTCGAGATGAACAGCGGGGGCAACAGACGATATATGTCAGCAATATTCTGCGCAAGAACGAATGGTTGATTTGTAGATTTGTAGGATGGACTCAGACGAGGAAAACCTCCTGGCGTAACATGAAGGCAAGAGGTCAGATAAGAACTTACGGTTACATCTAGCCAAATCAACTGTAAACTGATGAGACTTTATTGCCAAGATTAAATCCCATCAAAAAAGGTACCATGAAAACATTTTCTATTAAAGGCAAAAGGAATTCGCTTCATGGTCATCGGAAAGGGACTCAAATCGAGATGTCATTTCAGGACCGATAACATGGGAAGATGAACAGCGGCATAACGTCGGCATCACTAGTGATCACCTTCGGAAAACTAGATAGATTTGCCTGGCTCGTTAGGATTTCTTCTATATAGGTATATGAACCTGAAGATTGCGTCCAGCATGAAACAGCCTGTCGCCTCTGAGTGTTGACTTCAATGTTGACTTTTATATTTATATTTACATACGCTCTCTCGCTGATATTGAGCACTTTATCCCATAAATATAGCACACCTTAAAACTATATTTCTTCATATATATATATATATATATATATATATATATATATATATATATATATATATATATATATATATATATATAGTTAGTTAGACTTAGAGAGACAGACAAACCTACCACGGTTTCGTCAGGGAAGGCCGGCTAACAAGGTAAGAAAGAACGGAACCTTATAGTCAATAAACAAAAAAACAAACAAAAGGGAGGGTCGGGGGGAACCATTTATTCTAAAAAATGACGAAAGAGGGAGGGTTTTTTTTTTAAGAAAAACACGGACAAATAGGGGTAGTAACTATTTATTCAATCGAAGTAAAAAAAAAATTATTATTATTTTATATTATTATTACCGGGGAGAGGAGACCTAGACGAACAACCAAGGTTTTCTATGTCTACATTTGTTTAGAATTCCCGTTTTAGAATTTAATAAATGATCGGGTTCCCTATATAGAGCGATAGCTAATTTTT
>OZ038503.1:79415826-79420826 GCA_964036315.1 Acanthosepion esculentum | reverse complement strand
TTTTACACCGTTCACTTTGTTCGATATTTAAATTTAACTTTAAATGAGTTATTTATTTAATTTTTAATCGCGTGCAACTACAGCAGTTACTACCTGTTACTTCAGGTTTTTTATGATTCATCGGGATCGAAAGACGGACGGACAAACGTACACTGGGCTTTATTGAAATAGATGTGAAATATAATAAGAAATGTAGATTTTGTTATGAAAATCTTTCATATATCACATTTTCGGATACATTAAACAAATCTGTTCAAACGCATCATTCCATCAAATCATTAACATTTTATAGAATTCATTTGGAAATTAAGTTACTATATTAATTCAGTGCATTTTACTTTACCAGTATTTAGTATCGATGAAATTTGAATAAACTGATTTGTTTGGGAAAATACTTTGACAAAAAATTGATTTCGCAGTTTAATAATTTTTTTAACTTTATAGGACTTCATGGTAAACATTTGAGAAAATTTCTTCTTTAGCTTTTTAACAGCGAAAAATAAATTCATAGATTTCTTACGCTTGAGCATGCAACACACAACTGGACATGTGCAAATATTTCCTTACTTCAAGCGTTTGACCTTCTGATTTGTTTATAGTTCACGCTAACGCAGGGCGAACTGGAAGCTGGATCCTTTTTAAAATATTTAGTATTGTTGAAGTCATCGCTAACATTTTCTTGTGGTAATTTACAATCTCTAGGTGTCGTTCAATTTCGTAAACTAATCGATGAAATTTGAATAAGCTGATTTGTTTGGAAAAATATTCTCACAAAAAAACATTTCGCGTTTTAATAATTTCTTTAATTTAATTTAATTTTATAGGGATACATGGTAAACAATATTTTTTAAGAAAATTTGTTTTTTCCATTTTTAACAGCGAAGAATAAATTCTTAGGGTCTCTACTACGTTTGAAATCCTCTGCACATTGGAAACTCTTCCTACTGTTTTTTTTATTTCTGGGTGAGGCTTAGAACTTTTTGAACGACCCTCATAATTTAAACTTAGTGTAATTAGGCAGCATTTGTGCTCTTAGTACATGCTATAAGCAAAGAGCTCATCTGAACAATTACCTTGAAAATATTTATAGAAAAGGCAGAGAGGAGCAACCTTACGGTGGTGGGAAATTGACTGAAGCCGAGCCACCAGATCAGGACTAACAATATTGCTGATTCTTCTTTTGGAACTTATCAATTTTGGGGAGAAGTGCAAACATGTAATATGGCTACAATATACAGCGGGTAATAATAATATAAAATAATAAAAACGAATAATTTTTTTTTTACTTCGGCTGAATAAGTAATTACTACCCCTATTTGTCCGTGTTTTTCTTTAAACCCCCACCCTCTTTCGTCAATTTTTAGAATAAATGGTTCTCCCAACCCTCCCCGTTGTTTGTTAGTTTTGTTTTTTGTTTTGTTTTTTTTTGGTGGGAGGGTCACGAGGTTATATTTTTTTTTTGTTCATTGACTATAAGTTTCCGTTCTGTCTTACCTTGTTAGCTGGCCTTCCCTGACGATCCGTTTAGGTGAAACCGTGGTAGGTTTGTCTGGCTCTCTAGGACACATGGCACAGTGGATAAAGGCGTTGGTTAGATCCAGTGACAGACCCAAAGAGGGTGAGTTCAATACCCGGTTCAGGCAGTGGAGAACTTTCAGAGGGAAAATTAGCAGGCGATAACTGATAACTGAAAAAATGGCGACAAAGATGAGGACAATAGTCCGACTAATGTAAATACTATACATAATACCTCATCTCAGAAATATAGACAGACACTAACATTTTTTGTTGAAATTTACAAACTGTACGTTTCGTTCAATTTCGCAAACTAATCGTTGACATTTGAATAAACTCATTTGGCTTAATTATATCTTTAATCTAATTAAATTTAATTTTATAGGACTTCAAATAATAGAAAATTGTAGAAAATTTATTTTTTCTTTTATCTAATTTAACAGCGAAGAATAAATTTTTAGTATTTCTTACTCTTGAGTATGCAACATACAATTAGACGTGCTTAAAGATTTCTTGCTGGTGACAAATTCCAACTTTTTGAAGCATTTGTCCTTGTGATTTGTTTATCGTTCTCACAAACGCTGGGGGAACTGGAAGCAGGATTATCGTATAAAAATTCAAAGAAAAGGTATGCTAAAAACAATATTGTATTTTTATTAAATATTTATTTGTGATTTAAACCATTACATTGATTTTCTAATTGTTGAAGTATTTTGTATGTTAAATAATAAAACTTATTATTTTTCCTAAAAAATAATGAAAATTTGTACGAAGCTACTCACCCTAGTAAAACAAACTGTACTTTGTAGCCATATTACATGTTTGCACTTCTCCTCAAAATTTGGTTTCGATCAGTTAATGTATGACAGATTTAGAGGGTGTGACGGACGGAATAAAGGATGTCACAAACTTTTATATATAGACTGGTAATATCTAGAGAGCTGTTTTTCAGTCAGGAAATTTTGTTGAAATAATCGTCCAGAATGCAAGTCCAAAGCCCAAAGAAGAAAAAAACCGATACGAATAGACAAAATAACTAAATAAAGTGCTCAATACAGTGAGTAGAGCAGACCTAGTTAGACCTAGAGAGCCAGACAAACCTACCACGGTTTCATCTAAACGGATCGTAGGGGGGAAGGCCAGCTAACAAGGTAAGACAAAACGGAAACTTATAGTCAATAAACAAAAAAAAAATAACCTCATGACCCCCCACCAAAAAACAAAACAAAAAATAAAACAAACAAGAGGGTTGGGGAGAACCATTTATTCTAAAAATTGACGAAAGAGGGTGGGGGTTTAAAGAAAAACACGGACAAATAGGGGTAGTAATTACTTATTCAGCCGAAGTAAAAAAAAAAATTATTCTTTTTTATTATTTTATATTATTATTACCGGGGTATTATTATTATTACCCGTTGTTTGTTTTTTTGGGTATTTTTATTGTTGTTTTTTTTGGTCACGTGGTTATGGCTTTTTTGTTTATTGACTATAAGTTTCCGTTCTCTTTTACCTTGTTAACCGGCCTTCCCTGACGATCCGTTTAAGTGAAACCGTGGTAGGTTTGTCTGGCTCTCTAAGTCTAACGATATATATATATATATATATATATATATATATATATATATATATATATATATATATATATATATATATATATATAAATGGTGGTACTCGCTTGGAAAACCTTGGGTATTTCGACTTGTAGTAGAACAAATCGGTACCCAAGGAAAAATGAGGAATAAAAAAAGTAAGAACCAAGAACATGAAGCTAAGGCGAAAACAATTGTCCAGAGTTCAAGCTCAAAGTTCAAAGAAAAAACCTCCAACGCGAGTAAAAGACAACTACGTAAAGTGCTCAATACAGGAAGCAGACCAAACGTAAGATAATCCTAAGGAGCCAGGCAAACTTACCTATGTTTTACTTAACGGATCATCAGGGTAATGTCGGCATCGCCCTGACGATCCGTTTAGGTGAAACCTAGGTAGGTTTGCCTGGCTCCTTAGGATTATCTCATATATATATATATATATATATATATATATATATATATATATATATAACGATTTGCGACATATTTTTAGAATCACTATGGTAAATCCAGTTTTAGGTTTTACACTGATATTATTTTGTATCAATTAAATCTGTTATTATTTTTTAGCTAATAGTAACAAATTTTATACAAAGTTTAGATTAATTCTTTTTTGTTGTTATTGAAAGGTAGCAACTAAAAAGAATTTAAAAAAAGATAGTAGGACTTTTCCATTTTGTCAGACAACTACTCATCATTTGTCTGATATAAAGTTTTTATATAACATGACCTCCCATAATGGAGTATATATTATAATTACTTACAATCTATTATAATAGTACAGGTATGTTTTTTTTATGATCTTTTTGTGACATTTATATATCTAAACGTATTTCTGACATTTTCTGTTATTATTTTAATCTTTTAGTCAATTTCTTCTGTCTGGAATTTGGGATGGATAATCCATCTTATTTCGCCGGTCTATATTTTTTAAAGCTTTGAATGCCAACTCAATAGGTAACAATTATCCGATATAGATAGGGGAGACAGACTGCTTTTTTTTTCTTGGTGGCAGGCAGATGAGAGTTAGTACGAAATATCGTGGAGAAAAGTAATTCGATTAGGCCAACCTTTAATAAAGTGTATAAAAAATTGACATCAGAAAAATGTAGATGAGACGAAGGAACCCACTTAGCACAGAAAGCAATTCTTCTCCGCGTTTTATTTTTATCTGAATATAAGACAGTGAAAGTTTTGCACGTATTTAGCCGTTTCAAGGTTTGTTTATTTTTTCGGATGTTTAAACACGAGCCTGTTTAGTACATAAATAGGTGACCGCTTGGGAATACTGGGTGCAATAAAACCCAGTATACCCTGTCATTTATGGCATAGCTTAAAGAAGAGGAGGCTCATGGCTATATCACGTTGAAATATCGCTTCCCGTACCATCAGTCAGTCGTGATACTTGACTTTTTTTCACTTGTATTGGTTTTCAACCTGGTCGGGTTGAACCGGCTTCCTCCCGAGCAAGTACAAAAGTCAGCGGTATTAGGGCCGTAACCCGGCTAAAGGGGCTCTGGTGAAAATCCAGGAGGTGTCTGTTCTGCTAGCCGGCGCCCTCGGTTGCTCTGTCAATGCATCTGTGGAAAATCTGCGGCAAACAGGGCGTTTTTTCCCCGTTTCCCTCGAGTAGGACTTGGGACCCTTCCCTTAATCAAATCCCACTGAATCTTCCTTTATGAGTCAGTCGTGATACACGCTTAGGCGATCATGTATCTTTCGATACATGACTGCAACCAACCAACACAGAACAAAATTTATTACGAGTTTAGCAATAACGCTTTGAAGTGCATTTAACAAACATTTAATGTAATTTTGTATTTTTACCAATTTTTACTTTTTTGTTTCCTAAGATTTTTCGAATGCGCGGGGCGATATTTGTAGTTTATTCAATCT
>OZ038503.1:79410826-79413326 GCA_964036315.1 Acanthosepion esculentum | reverse complement strand
TATCTATCTATCTATCTATCTATCTATCTATCTATCTATCTGAGGCTGTTTATCTATCTATCTATCTATCTATCTATCTATCTATCTATCTATCTATCTGAGGCTGTTTATTATCTATCTATCTATATATCTATCTATCGATCTGAGGCTTTTCATTATCTATCTATCTATCTATCTATCTATCTAAGACCGTTTATTATCTCTATATATATCAGTTTGTTAATATCTATCTATCTATCTATCTATCTATCTATCTATCTATCTATCTATCTCAGGCTGTTCATTATCTATCTATCTATCTATCTATATATATATATATATATATATATATATATATATATATATATATATATATATATCAGTAGATGGGCAGTAATATACGAACTTGCTTATATTTTTCTTTTATTTGCCGTTTCCCTTTAGTAGATAAAAAATTATGGATCTCCCCAATTTCCTATCCTGTGTAGCTCATAGTAAAGTTTTTGTCTTTTCAAAATCCGTCCTAGTCCCTGTTCTCTCCGTCATTTACACAAATTCGCTAGATAAAATATTCCCGCTTCTCGCTATCCGTCTTGCCGACAGTACGATCCGCGAGTGGCGTATTCTCCAAGCCTTCTTTCCTCATTATGAATAAGCACATTTCTATCTGTTTTTATTTTTTTATTTTCTGATTCTGAAGTCTTTAATTCGGCACCCTTGAGACCAGTATACTGCCGGATCACGAAGAATGCCGAATGACTGATCATTACATATATACACCGGGTGTAATAGCAAAATTGTCCAAATCGTGTAACAGCAAAATTGTCCAATTGTTTTGATTTAGCTCTGAACCGTTGTATCTCAGAAATAATTAAATATATCATACTGGAATTCTCCAAAGTTTTTATAGCACTATTGGACTCTACTTTCAGCAATAAGAATGTATCATTACTCTCTAAGCTTAACAGAAGAATCGTGATGACATCGATCATAAACGAAGATGACATGTTCATCGTAAATTAATCATAGCTAAGGTGGCTGATGAAGGATTAATTGCTGGTGTTCCCAGTTTCACACTGACCCGGTGTGCTATCACCTGTCAGGGTCCCAACTATGGGTAAATAGTTAGCTCAAAACAGCATGAAAGTATAAAAATAGGTTTTAATACGAGCAATAACTTTCTGGAAAAATTATTACCAGAAATACATTTTTGAAGATAAAAGTATTCCCTGCAAGATATTATTACCAGCAGTACATTTCTTTTTAAATAAACATATTACCAGCAATTCATTTTTTTGAAAAAATATTATCAGCAACACGTTTTTGGGAAAATATTGTCAGGATTATATATCCCATTGAGGCTGATAAGCCGTAAAGCAAAACAAACCAAATTAAACTTCTCATTTCCCTTTACTACGTTCTTTATGACTTCCTGTTGTTTAGTTCATATATCTGCTATCAACACTGCGTTATCTGCATATAGTATGTGGCTATTACGAAAAACTCACAGAATGTTTTATTTTGTTTTCTTTCTATTATTGTCCAATATCCTCGTCGCCACTGTTATGGTCCAATATCCTCGTCGCCACTGTTATGGTCCAAGGTTAGGACCAAGGAAGAACAACACGAACACAAGAGTAGAAATAACAAAAATATATTACACAGAGTAATAATAATACAAGAAGTTGAATGTGTTAGTATGACTGTCAGTCTGGTTTAGAGTGAACTACTATTGTCTCGACTCGTTCCGTCTCGACTCGTTACACTTCGTTCGTTCTACCGTCTCTCTTGAGAGGCGCAGTCTTTATAGTGTCATGAAGAGTTCATTATCTCGTTACAGGTATGATCCCATAACAATATCTAAAATCCACTAAACTAATTGAGTTTTCTTTTTTCCAGGTTTTCAGATAAGCTGCTTAGCCATTTTGATACCATTTGTCGTAAGAATCTCTATTAGCACTGGCTGCTCGGTAAATGAATGCCGATTGTTTCCTAATAAGGAGATGGCAGATATTACTATTATCGTTAGATATGTGGAGAACAGATACTACACTTAAGATTTACTTGCCGCCCCACGCAGACAGGATATGGCACAAGGTCAATTTAATGTCGCAAAATTGTCAAATTTTGAATTTGAAACCGCACTAAAATACATATACTTAATGCTTGTTGTGTCAGGAAAGATAAACTATGTAGGACGCTAAATCATATAATTCATTGCCTAATAAGCGAAAGTGAATAAATGTTTTTTATATATATATATGTATATATATATATATATATATATATATATATATATATATGTGTGTGTGTGTGTGTGTGTGTGTGTGTGTGTGTGTGTGTGTGTGTGTGTGTGTGTGTGTATATGTATGTATACCAGGTGTGGCAGCAAAACTGTCCAGATCTTGTAACAGCATGGGGTAAATTGTCCATCACACAAAATGTTTAATATCTGTTATGGTTCAGTATCCTCGTCGCCACTGTTATGGTCCAATATCCTCGTCGCCACTGTTAGGAAGAA
>OZ038503.1:79403326-79405826 GCA_964036315.1 Acanthosepion esculentum | reverse complement strand
ACATTGGGAGAGACCTAAAATCATGAGAGTTAAAACAACTCCATAGCTACTCTGATCAGACTAGACTGTTGCTACAAAAAGCTGTTACACCCCTTTTCAACCATGACAGGAGACGGTTATATAATCATAAGTGCACAACGGCTAAAACGCTGTGACAATAACAAAAGAATAGTCCGAATGAATATGATTTAAATAATGCTAAATCCTCACACCAGGAATTCAAACAGTATCTTAGATTAAAATTGGTAAAATCCTTTTTAAAAAATTATTTAAACACACACACACACTCCCGCACAGCACGCTCACACATCAAAAATTGTATACAAGGAACAAGTGAATCTCCTATGTCCAGTGTGCCTTCAGGCCATGGGTGGTCATGGCTCTCCATAACTTCCTATCCTTTGCTGTCAGTCAGTAACTTAAGTGCGACACGTGATACACGCTTGAGCGATCATGTATTTTTCGATACATGACTGACGAGTTCCCGCAGTAGGTTGTCATATTTTCTGTGGTAGATTGGTTGCTAACAAAGGTTAATGCACCCAGTCTGATCTGCTATTTAGCCCATAGCTGGGGAGAGAAGAGATTGATTCACACCTTTCCCAAGGTTCTTGTGTCTATAACGAGTTCTCATTTCGAGCTGATATCAATCACACCACAACGCACATTTTAATTTGAAGCTCTAATTAATATTTGTGTTTTTACTATTTCAAAATATACTTTACTAGTTTAATCGCTGTTTCCATCTGTCTCTCTTTCGCTTTCATTATATTCTGTGAGTGTCAAGTTCTCTGAGCCTTCTTTCCTCATTATAAAAATATAAACCCTTTCTGATTATAAGGCTAAGTATCCTTTTTGTTTCCATTTTTCATAAAATCTCCTCGTTACTTACAAGCTCCGTTCATAGTTTTCTCAGTATTTATCTTTAGAATGACAACCGACTTCCCTAAAGTCTCGTTTTTATCGTCGAAAAATGGTCTAGCATTCACTTGCATATGAGAACACTGACATTACATAGCAGATCTGCATTCTTTTCTTTGTTTGTAAGTAATTTTATTTATTTATTGATACATTATTTTGTTTTTCATAAGCATCTTTCTATATGCCTTCGATTACCAGTATGAGATTGGAACAAATACATTGAGTCAATAGCTTCGTCCACCGCAAGGAAAGTTGGCTCTCTGTGTCGCGCCAGGAAATTTTTCCTCCCGGAATCCATCCTTCAAATCTACAAACCAACCATTCGCCCTTGCATGGAGTATTGCTGCCATATATGATCTGGAGCCCCTTCTGTTTGTCTCAAGGTCCTAGATAAGATCCAGAGACGGATATGCAATGCAATTGGCCCTGATCTGGCATCTCGTCTACAGTCGCTCTCTCACAGACGTGCCGTCGCCTCTCTCTGTCTTTTTTACAAATACTTACATGGTAATTGCTCCGATGAGCTGCTGTCGCCGGTTCCCAGACTTCATGAATTCAAGCGTCCTACGAGGCTGGCATCCCGCTCTCACCCTTTCACTGTTGAAACTGTTAAATGTAGCCGTCTCTTCTACTCCAATAGCTTCATATCTCGCGACTCTCGCCTGTGAAACTCCCTTCCCTTTTCCTGTTTCCCTGATAGCTATAATCTCCAACTATTCAAATGTAATGCCAATCGACAACTCCAGTTGCCTTGATCTATCCACTATCCTTCCCCTCATCCTTTCCGCTATCACTCCTATCTACACTCGCTCCAAATCCTCTGTACACGGAATTTCTTTTTTCTTTTTATAATCATTTCACCCCAAGCAAGGCATTAAAGACACTAAGTGGTTACTGAGTGGGACAGAATAAGAAATAAGAAAAAAAATCATTATTAAGGAGCGAGAACTATAAAAGAAGAGTAATCAAGAAGACATTAGATAACGTTTGAGATTGCATTTAAATTTTTAAAGATAGAAGTTCGCCGGAAAGCGTGGAGCCGGAAGCGAGTCCCACGAGGGGTTACAGAGAACAAAACAGTTCCATAAATTTACAGTTGAACTGGATAGCTGTAACCGTAAGTTCTATGCTAGAAGTTCAACTGTAAATTTATGAATCTTTTTTGTTCTTTCTATTCAATAAAGTTTTTTATTTGTTTCCTTCATTCTCTGTAACCCCTCGCGATCTTAGTGGCTTTATCGCCTTGATTGGGGTAAAATGATAAAAAAAAAAATGCTTTCTAAGCTGGTTATATCTTCCAGAACGTTCAGCGTTCTTTCCGATTGTTAATTTCAATTTCTTTAGTGGGTTCCTTAAAACTTTGGATTAGTTCACATAATTTATCCTTTGGTTTTTAACCCTTCGTCCGTAGAAACAGTTCAAACACTTTATCACTTCCCAACATTCAAATAACTTCGTTACAATGTGTATTGATTTCGTAAAGAGATGAATTCAGTACCTGTTTTTAGTTTTTCCAAATATTGGAACAAAACAGTATTCGCTTCGTCATATTTTTATTTATTGTCTAGCTTTCTGCGAA
>OZ038503.1:79390826-79398326 GCA_964036315.1 Acanthosepion esculentum | reverse complement strand
GTTTTCATGTAGTTTGCGGCCATTTTATACTGGCCAGAGTGAGAGACTACAGCTGGCTGCCCGAATAGGCAGGAAGATTCTATTGGCCAGCGTGAGAGCCAACAGCTGACTGACAGGAATGTTAACTAGCATGCTAGCATGCAAAAAAAAATCGATAGCTGCATTCGTCACAAGTGGGAAAAATTTCAATCTGCATGGCACTTTAGTCCAATTGGCTAATTCGCTTGCTTAAACTCAACGTTGATTCTGATTCCGCAGAACTGGGTTGGGTGTGAAAAAGTATTTGTTGTTAACATTCTTTTTTCATTCGGTTTTTCCAGTTACGAGTCCTTTTTTAAAGCTGATCGTTTTGTGTTCATTTTGTTTAGTTCTTTTTTCGTAACAGATTTAATGTTTAGTATGGAGCTTAGAAAACATTCGCAGTGTGAGATAGGCAAGAAGTAAGGCATGTAGCAACATCAGCACGGCAAACGGCACTCCTTTAAAGGCAAGGAAGGGCAAAAATAATTTAAGTCAAGTGATAGCGATTGCTGTATGAGTCGTACGATTTTTTAATCAAGCTACGGGCAACGCCGGGCCATGCTGCTAGTATTAAGATAAAAATGAATACAGTACATTATCAAATAACTCTAAACATATCAAATTTCTATATCGAAATCAAATGCATTCCAACTGTAATCCGGAAGAAATAAAAAAAAACAATATATCAATTTAAATGTCCTTTGGGAGATTGTATCTCTGATAAAAATATCAATACGTACATTGTCTTTACTACGACAATGCCAACATAAAGGCTTACATTTCATTTGGCTGAGCATATCTCAATCATTCAACATTTAAATGAACATTCATGGCCACACTCACAGATTAGACGTATATTAGCTGAATATATATATTACTTAAAAATAATAATAAGCACAAAGTAAATATCCTTGAAGCCCTTTATATATGATAATTAAAGCCCCAAATAAATAAAGTCAACTATGAGTCTTACAAGTCGTTACATACTTATAAAAATTATATACGTATGAGCAAAAATGGAAAAGATACTTCCCTTATTCTGGAAAAAAAACACGTGAACTTTGAATTTGAAATCTAGAAAGCTGCATAAGCAGTAAAAATGAACATTTGAAATATTTTGAATTTACAAAAGAAACATATGCATACGCACAGACAACTTAACCCCCCTGAAGATGGATTCAGAGAAGATTGAAAGTAAGCGGGAAATTAAAAAAATTTGAAACAATATTTTCCTAATATATATGTATTTTCCTAAATCAATTTTTTAAGGCTACCAAGAAATTACTCCGATAATATGTCTAAATTATTTAACCAAACCTGTTTGAATATATATATATATATATCGATCGTAGCTAGAGGCAACCGGACGTCTAGCCACACTGATGAGCTGTGAAACAGCGAAACAGTCTGTCTGTGGATGACAAAATATATATATATATATATATATATATATATATATATATATATATATATATATATATATAACAGTGAACATAGAAGTCAACACTTAGAGGCGACAGTCTGTTTCGTGCTAGATGCAATTGTCAGGCAACCTGACGATGGCATCTAGCATGAAACAGACTGTCGCCTCTAAGTGTTGACTTCTATGTTCACTTTTATATTTACACACGCTCTATCTCTGATATTGAGCACTTTACCCCATAAATATAGGACACTTTAAGACTATATTTCTTCATATATATATATATATATATATATATATATATATATATATATTAATCATTTCACCCCCAAGCAAGGCAATAAATTTATTAAAATGAAGGAATTACTAAATCTTAGAGAATATGAGAAAAAATCTACGATTAAGGAGAAAGGACAATAAAAGAACAAATAAAACAGAAAACAGTAGATAACGATTAACATTGCAATTAATTTTTTGAAGATCAAAGTTGAGTGGAAGTCAAAAAGCCACAAGATAGTTCCACAAGCGTGAAGTGCAAGAAAATAAACTGTTGCATGTACCCATTTCAACTCTAAAATGATGAGACCTTGCCGCCAATATAGTACTTGGTTTAAATTCATAAAGTCTAGGTACCATATATATATATATATATATATATATATATATATATATATATATATATATATATATATATATATATATTACAATGAATCATTCATACAGAAAACAGATATAGAAGTTAATGAAGTTCTTTTACTAAAAGACATTAACCCCGAACCTGTAAATGAATGTTATGATCCCTGTTTATAAATTCCATTTGAATTAGTAAATTTGTTTGAGAAGATGTATTCTCGCCATTTATATCATTAACTTCTATATCTGTTTTCTGTATGAATGATTCATTGTAATATAAATTGAACTGCACCACATACTTGATATTAAAAATAACTGATCCGACGTGCATTTTTCGGATAATAACTGTGACATTCCTGTATGTATTGAACAGCTTAGTTCATGCCATATTGACTGAAAAACCTACCAGTACAAAAGAATTCTCCATTGCCATATAAGTACAAAACGCACAATTTTAAAATTTAAAATAATTCGACCTCAGCGTTGCGAGTGCACGCTCAAAAACCTCTTACTAGTAACAATAACACATTTCTAAGAACAAATTTCAGATTATAAACTACTCTTTCGATGTCCTGTTATTACCTGGAATTATAAAACAACAAATATTTTCTTACCTGAATATATCTGTAGGAACAGATGAAAGCTCGTAAATATATCAAAAAAGACCTTATTCAACTGGAATTTATAAACAGGGATCATAACATTCATTTACAGGTTCGGGGTTAATGTCTTTTAGTAAATTTGTTTGCGAAGATGTATTCTCGCCATTTTTATCATTAACTTCTATATCTGTTTTCTGTATGAATGATTCATTGTAATGTAAATTGAACTGCACCACATACTTGATACACACACACACACAGACACACACACACACACACACACACACACACACACACACACACACACATATATATATATATATATATATATGTATAGGGGGAGAGAGCGAGAGAAAACAACTGAGATGACGTAGGAATCAACGCTGCATATTAACTCTCCGTTTTTTCCCGTGTTCTGATCCTTCTCTTAGGATCGCACTGAAGCGCGAATCTCACGGTCATTATGCACTGTGGATTCTTTCTCGCCATACTATTTAAACCTCTATAAAACTCTATCTCTAACACTAAACACATCACCAATAAATATAGCAAGTTTTAAACAATATATATAAAAGATGCAACATTTCCCAGCGCCATGTGTAATGTTATGTCAACTTTTGCAAGCTTTCTCCAAGATTATATCCCCCTCGGTGGTTTGTTCAAAAATTAAAGCGAGACAATCAATAGTGGGAATTCAGAAGAGTAACAAAATGTCTTCTGCATGTAACTCTGGAAAGAAATACAAGTTGTTGTTTAAACACATATTTGTTCGTTTGTATTTTCCCTACACAGTATAATGCTAATTTTGAACAAGACATTTATTGGCAATGAATACTTGATCTATCGCTAGATTTTCAAACAAAGGAAATCATTACTAGATCAATGACAGTAAGTAACCCGGAATAAGTAGAAAGTACAAAGGGAAAATATATTTTTCTGTTTGGTACGATTCAAAGGGATTTTTTTTTTATAACTAATTGATGGATATTTGATAAACGTTTATTGCTAAACACGACAGTGTTCATTTGAATCGTTTGAAAGGCATATTAGAACAGTTAATATCCTTATTTAGGCAGTGTAATCAACCAGTTGTTTTGTGACATGACAAGGTTTTCCCTGGCGTAGAATGGAAGATAAATAATTTGTTTCAAGTCGGAAGCGGTATTGTGCTTCGAGTATGTGTTTATTTTACTTTTTTTTAATTTTTAATCTTGACCAAATCCAACTCGATGCCGGTTGAGGTGTGGCCTGGACACGATGTGAAGCACGCTTCAGGCTCCGGCCAGTGATGTTCACAATCTAAAAAAAGGAAACGATTGACCGTCCAACGAATTCACGGCACACAACCTCAATAATTAGAGCATGACATGACCATCCCTTTTCCATGCAGTTGGATCGCAGTTTTTTTTCTCATGCGCATCCTCCGTCTTCTCCTCTCAACAGTTATGTACCATATCTTTCGATATATGACTAACGACGCAGAATTTTTTTCCCGCAGTAGGTTGCCATTTCCTTCTAAGGTAGACCAGTTGCCATCCAAGGCAATAGAACCCGGTCTGTCCTGCTATTTACTCATAGCTGGGAAGATCATTTATGTAACATTCTTGATACACGCTTAGGCGAACATCTTTCGATACATGACTGAAAAGGCAGATTTTTCCCACAGTAGGTTGCCATTTCTCTATGCGGTATACCAGTTGCCATCCAAGGCTATAGAACCCGGTCTGATCTACTATTTACCCATAGCTGTGAGGTTCACTTACATGCCATGCGTTATATACTCTTAGGCGATCATATATCTTTCGATACATGACTGACGAGGCAGATTGTTTTCCCGCATTAGATTGCCATATCTTTCTGCGGTAGACCAGTGCCATCCAAAGCTATAGAATCCGGTTTGTTCTACTATTTACCCATAGCTGGGCAGATCGATTATGTACTATGCGGGATACACGCTTAGGCGATCATATATCTTTCGATACATGAGTAACGAGCCAGATTTTTTTCCCGCAGTAGATTGCAATTTCTTTATGCAGTATACCAGTTGCCATCCAAGTCTATAGAACCCGGTCTGTCCTCTTATTTCCCCATAGCTGGTGGTGGGGGAGAAGAAGAGGATTCATATCTTTCCCAAGCGTATTAGCACGTAAGTGATTGTAATGGATTCGATTGGAATTCGAACTCGACTCTCCAATTCCTCAATCCGAGCCGCTATCCTTTACTCACCGTGCCTCTCATGGAATTGTTAATTCTACTAGGAGGACACACTTCTATGAATCAGACCACGCTACAATGTCAGGGCGTTCGTCTCTGTGAATGATGTGTACCGGAGGTATTCTTTGATCAAATAACACTTTACAAGCACGGCCTCCACTCAGTAGTATTATGTTGGGATTTATTTGGTCATTCAGCACTGACCGTCACCTTCCTTGTGGAAACGGATCTCTGGTTATCTAGCTGTTGCGGACTGTTTGTCGACTGCTTCCCACTGTGTACTGACTAAGTCCATGATCACTTCCAACACTTTGTTATGACGCCAGCATCACCCCATAATCTGCTTGGTTCGCAGGCTGTATTTTTGATATCTGGCTGTAAACTACGGACGAACTCATCGGACGAGTTCCTCATCATCATGTGAAGGGATGCCTTCTCGATCTTGAACTCCTCCACTAACGATAGGATGGGAAGTTGCAGGTTTCCAGCATTGGTATAGAGTCCAACTGTGGAGGAGCAGGGAGGAACTAGAAGCCACTTGCGCAGGTACTTGTTGATACACTGGTGCGTCTGCTGAATGCTAGACAGAGTAATATCGTAAATCTGTAACTGCCGCAGAAGCAGGGGCAGCAAACCATGTTGGCAGCCTTCAGTTTGCCGGAGAGATAGGTTCTGTCGATGCGTTCAAGTCCATCTCGTGACATTTTCTGCAACTCTTTACCTTTGTGCCGATCAGTCAGTTTAATTGTATACAGCTGTCCGAGGCTTTTTTTTTTTTGACTGTCTGGTTCATATCACCCCAATGCAGAAATGAACCTCTCTGAAAGATCCTCTGAGTAATGATAAGCTCCGCGGTTTCTTGGGTTTAGCCTTCATTCCCACCCGCGTGAAGAGCTTATGGTAGCGCTGCAGCAGTTTCTCGGCACCGAACTTCGACGGGAACAGAATGGTGATGCCATCCACGAACTTCCTGGAAAGAGGAAGGACCATATGTTCCTTAGTCTTCACCCCCTTTGCTGTGCCCGCTGCACCCTGTAATATGACTTCAATGGACATAATGAAAGAGATGTGCTGATGTCATACAACCCAAAATGATGCCGACCTCGAGGTCATACCATGTTATCAGCGGGGAATTGCATAAACGCTGAAATATTTCATTATAATTCCGCCAACCTTTCTAGGGAATTTGAAAAATTCGAGGGACATTCGAATTAACTCACGAGGAACTGATCCATACGCATTCGTGAAATGAAGCCAAATTGCATGAAACAGTTTTATTTTGTTTGGCTGATAGGATTGAATTACAAATCATATTGTGATTGCTCCAGACAGCCGGCGAAACCAGGTATCTCAGGCTTCCAGACAGTTGTGTATGTAATGGTTGCCTAGCAGGAAGTCTGTCATAGGATGGGCAAGGACCCCCCAAATATTTCCCTCTACATTGAGGAGGAAGATGGGGCGGAAAAATTGCAATGCCTTTTGTATTCTTTTCCTTAGGTATCCAGATGTCATCCGCCAGACACAATTCTTGTGCTACAATACGTTGTCTCCAAGCCTGTTTGGATCATTCTTATATAACTTGTAGGATATTCCGTTTATTACAGGTGCACGAGCTGCATGGAATTTGAGAACGAACTCCCGAATTCCCCTCAGCATTAGTCTGCTGTCATTAAAAATGGCTTCTGGACATTGGGGCCTAGGAATATCATGCATTGCAAGGATTGGAACCTATTTCCAAGCATCAGATTGTCATACTCAGGCAGATTTCGAGTTCCTAGTTTACCGTTCTTACTCATGGTGAACTTTTTAGTAAAAGCGTAAGGATTATTATTAAAATAATCTCCGAGACCTTCCCTTTTTCTTCCAAAATTTTCAACGGCTCCCAGCTCTAGAAATCACTAAGATCTTTTCTTTAATATCCTTAAGTAGGACTTTAAGGCCTGCTCTCTTATGAATTGGGGTTTCTTTGAGTCGTCGCTTCACAATTCTCTGCTTTGCTTTTAGCAATATAGTTTCCCTATGCCTTTTCTATAAATGCTTTCATCGTAATTGTTCTGATGAAATTTCCTCTGTAGTATATAGACTTTATGAATTGAAGTGCAGTACTAGATTGACAACAAGTTCTCATCAATTGAAAATCGATTCAACTAGATGTAACCGTAAGTTCTATGCCAATAGTTTCTTCTATTGCATTTCTCCGCTGTGGAACTCCCTTCCGGCTTCTTGCTTTCCAGTCAACATTGATCTTCAAACATTTAAATGCAATGTCAATCGTTATCTACTGTCTTCCTGATTACACTTCTATTGGTCTCACTCAATTTTCGCCTGTGGAACTCTCTTCCGGCTTCTTGCTTTCCAGTCAACTTTGATCTTTAAAAATGTAAATGCAATGTCAATCGTTATTTACTATCATCTTGATTCCTCTTCTTTTTTTGTTTTCGCTCCTTAATAATCTTTCTTTTTTTCTTTTATAAAACTTCCTCCCTTTAAGAAGTTTTATAAAGTTAAAAAAATTAAAGCTTATGAACTCAGTCCAAACTGTCTGCCGAAATACGAACGGAATTTTTACCTTCAATATATATATATATATATATATATATATATATA
>OZ038503.1:79383326-79388326 GCA_964036315.1 Acanthosepion esculentum | reverse complement strand
CTAAATATATATATATATAATCTCTTCCACTAATCTCAAGTGGCCTTTCAGTGACCCTTATAGATTCATTTGCCTTTGAAGCCCAATGTTTGAGTAATATTAATGCGCCTACCATAGTATCTCAATCTCGAAGAAGAATTCACTAAATGCGTGAATTCCTCAATATTGATACTTTCTACTAGTCACTGTTTAATAGTTAAACCGATAGCATAAACGTTCTCTTTATTCAAGGGTTTATGACGATCTATCGATCTCAGTCTGTCATTCGTATCTCTCAAACTCCATTTCCATCTATATATCCAGCTAGCTACAGGTTAATATGTATTTATAAATGAATATAACACGATCACTTGATTAGACACAAGAAGTGGTGAAACAAAATGGCTATTTTTGTAGTGATTTAATAACATTTTTATGTTATAATTTTAGAATAAATGATGTATTGAGCAGTCTTTTAAGAATAGTATTTGTTGGTTATTGGAATTTCCCCGTATACACCAATCCTTTACTTATATATATATATATATATATATATATATATATATATATATTAGTCCCTTCATATCTATCTATCTGTCTATCTATCTATCTAACTAGCTAGCTGTTTGTTCAAATGTATTTATGTATATATATATATATATATATATATATATATATATATATATATATATATATATATATATATATTAATCTATCACAACGTCTCATATCTTTCTACTATTTCTATATATATATATTTATATATATATATATTTCAGTCTGTTCATATCTATCTATGTATGTATCTATCTATGTATATATTTTGATAATTCTCTTATTTGCTTGACATTTATGGCAGAATCAATCAATCAACATTTCGTCAGGAAATGAAAATTCACAGAAACTTTTTAAAACAAAGCAGCTTTTAATTTAGAAATTTAGAATCATAATCCTTAGAACTTATGCTAATATATATATATATATATATATGTGTGTGTGTGTGTGTGTGAGTGTGTGTGTGTCTATATATGTGCGTGTGTCTATATATGTGTGTGCTTGTGATATATATATATATATATATATATATATATATATATATAGAGAGAGAGAGAGAGAGAGAGAGAGAGAGAGATAGCACGTAGTCAAGCGTGGCTGTTTTCTTTTACCAACTGGTAAGTAACAAAAGTAAAGGCTCATTTAATGCCGAAATAATACGCTTACATAAGTGCTTTTCCCTTTCATGCGGGATGCGAAACGCTTGATACGCGCCTTTCCGAAAACATAAACATGAAATCGAATTTTTGTTTGAAAATGACGCGTTTTCACAAACAGAAAAATATTGACAGTGAAAAAAAAACAAAAACGAAACAATATCCTGGTAAATAAAAAAAAACAAAAACGTAGAAACAAGTTTCGTTGTTTAGGTAGAAAAAATATATTTATATTCTCCAAAGAACAATCAAACGTGTGTGTGTGTGTGTGTGTGTGTGTGTGTGTGTGTGTGTGTGTGTGTGTGTGTGTGTGTGTGACAATCTTTCCGTTATACATGTTTCATTGAATGTGACTACAAGTAAAATTTGGCAAATACCCGCAAAATACGAAAAGGAAATTCTTTCCCATGACACTGTTTTCATTTTAATTCTTCTTCGGCAATGTTTTCATTTTAAAAACAGATCATTAAACTGTATTAAGACCCAAACATATGAAAAAGAATTTATACATTTTTTTTATTCTTGATAATTTACAGCAAAAAGATTAAACGCTATTTTTTTTTCGTTTATTTACAAGAATAATTCTATATTTACAACATTCTAAAATCTAATACAATTAAAACTAATGCCATGCAATATTTATCATTTACCAATTTATAAAGAAATAAATGTGAAAACCATTTTTATTCATAAATTAATAACATTTATTACATTATTAAAATATGTGTGCCAACTATAAGAAATTCCTTATTATTTACCATTTTATAAAGTTTAAATCAATTGGCAGGTAGCTGATATTTTACCAACTATTCCAATAAATAATATAACAAATAAACAGAGTCAATATACATTCTAATATATATATATATATATATATATATATATATATATATATATATATATATATATATATATATATATATATATTAATGTAATGAGAACGAAAATAATATAAATTCTAACATTCACAGTATTATTTCAAAAGATGGCTCAATACGAAGAGTAGAGGAATAATTATTTATTATAATTTTTACATACGGACAAAAACAACTTACTCACTACAAAGATGTATTCTTGTTTCGATGGGGATGCATCACATCTGTTGAGAACCAAAAATGGTTATCTGATTCTCACCAGTCGCATCGAAACAAGAATGTATTTTCCCTATGAATTTTTTTGCACCGATCGAAAAAGATAATCATTTTAAGCAGGGTCACGTGACTATGGTTAGTCGGTGTATAACAGACCCCTATCTAGTTCCGAAATTCCTTCCTGTGTTATACATTCCATATCTGGTCTTGGTTTGTCATGGAGGACAATATTTTCCCATTGACGGGCGCAGTGTGATTTTCGACCAAATATTTATGGCCATGTTGCAGCTGCTGGATGTATAAATGTGTATTTAATGTTTCATTGCATTTTAAGAACTCTGAATGAATCCGACCATCCCACCACATGAACAACATTAATTTTATTCATCGTTTACGATCGGCTGAAGAGATTTGCCGTAGACAAGCCACTGACTTTGCATTGAACATTGTCATCTATAACCGATTTCTCATCACTTTTTATTATATATTTATAGAACTGTTAGTTAGCATGATAGATTCACCATTATAAATGGGTTTCATAAACGGAAATTGCATATGAATCAACCTAAAGTAATCATTATTTACGTTATTCGGAGTATTATCCTTATATTCATTGCTATATTAACAGCATTTGTAAGCTCCGGCCTTCTTCAGGTGATTGTAATTTCGAGCCGAACCCTTTATTTCGTCCACCGGGGTAGATTATTCTAGTTTCACGTGCTATGCCTCTTCCGCATGTCTTACTTATTTCCCTTTAACTCAACTCTTCAAGATTGTTTGTTTTTTTTTCACCACTGCTGTGGACTTGTATTGAACTCACAACGTAATCCCTTTATTTCTACAATTATACACATTCTCGACATACTTCTCGACTCTTTTCGCAACATATTTGTTGATAATACAAATATAATAGCATCATCTACATGTAAAAAAAAAGATTACAAATAATGGAAGCCTTCTAATAAAAACAAAAAACAACACTCAATAATATCAACTATGAACATGGACACAATATCTTGACCGTGTTTTGAAAATAAAACATTCTATAATGCTAAATACATACATATATCGATCGATTTCCTGTTAACAGTAAATATAATTCATCTTTGAAAATGGCTAAAGGTATAGCCGAAAGCGCTTTGAAAAATAAATCATCTTGACAGTTTTTGTATAATTTATTACGTTGGCAACTAAGTTCCCGCCGTTTTTTTTTAAAATTAATTTTTTAAAAGGTTTAACAAAAAATAACAAATAATTAATCAATAATGTATTCTCCCTAGTTGTTTACAACTTCTTCCCAAATTTCAACAAGTTTTTCAATACCTCGTTGGTAGAAATCACCCTGTTTCGACTCGAAAAATCCATCTAACCAGGCTCTCAATTCTGCATCAGTATGGAACGAAACTCCGCGCATAGCATTTGAAAGAGATCGAAAGAGGTGGAAACCCGTTGGTGGCAAATCGGGAGAGTGCGGCGGGCGTGGCAGCCCTTCCCAGCCAGGCGTTTGAATGGCTTCCTTTGTCATATTGGCGATATGAGGTCGGGCGTTGTCGTGCAGCAAAAGAACTCCATGCTGCCGATTTGGTCTCTTCTCTTGAATAGCCGTGTTGAGTCGTTCCATCTGTTGAACATAGGGTTGCTGGTTGACCATTTGGTTCCGTTCGAGCTATTCGTAATGGATAATCCCTTCTCAGTTCCACCATATGCACAACATCGTTTTACGGGCATGAAGATCTTGTTTCACGCGCGGTGTCGCTTGTTTACCGGGGCTAAGCCATTCCTTGCGCTGTTTCATATTGATGTACAAGTAACATTTTTCGTCGCCAGTAACGATTCGGTAAAGAAATCGTTGCTTGTGTCCATGAGTTGAGCGGTGACGAGCAAACAAACCAGCGGAGATTGTGGCTCGTTGTTTGTTGCGACTTAAAGCATGCGGAAAACATGCTCGGCATTTCTGAAACTTTCCCATCGAAATCTATCTATCTATCTATCTATCTATATCTATATATATATATATATATATATATATATATATATATATATATATATATATATATATATATATATCAGCCCGTAACCACTTTCAGTCTGTTGCTTTCACTCTCTTAATCTGTTCATCTCTGCATCCCTGCCTGCCTATCTATCTATCTATCTATCTATCTATCTATCTATCTATCTATCTATCTATCTCCTTTTCAATAAATATCAAATTTATTCCTATCTATCTATAAGCCCGTAACCTCTTTCAGTCTGTTGCTTTCTCTCTCTTAATCTGTTCATCTCTGCCTCCCTGCCCTGCCTATCTATCTATCTATCTATCTATCTATCTATCTATCTATCTATCTATCTATCAGCCCGTAACCTCATTCAGTCTGTTGCTTTCTCTCTATTAATCTGTTCATCTCTGCCTCCCTGTCCTGCCTATCTATCTATCTATCTATCTATCTATCTATCTATCTATCTATCTATCTATCTATCTATCTATCCTTTTCCCTTTCAGTATCTATCTATCTATCTATCTATCTATCTATCTATCTATCTATCTATCAGCCCGTAACCTCTTTCAGTCTGTTGCTTTCTCTCTATTAATCTGTTCATCTCTGCCTCCTTTACTGCCTATCTATCTATCTATCTATCTATCTATCTATCTATCTATCTATCTATCTATCTATCTATCTATCTCAATTTGTTCAGATCTATCTATCTATCTATCTATCTA
>OZ038503.1:79370826-79378326 GCA_964036315.1 Acanthosepion esculentum | reverse complement strand
TTTCTTTCTTTTATTCCGTCTTTCTTTCTCTGTTTCTTACTTTTCTTCTTTATTCTATTCATTCCATCTTTCATTCTTCTTTTCCTTTCTTTCCTTCATTCTTTCTTTCATTCTTTTTGTCTTTTTTGCTGTCTTTATTTCTCTTTTTCTTTCTTTTATCATTTCTTTCTTTCATTCTGTCTTTCTTTCTCCATTTCATTCATTCTTTCTTTTCTTGTCTTTCTTTCTCTCTTTCTATCTTTCTTTCTTTCATTCTTTCCTTCTTTTTCTTTCTTTCTTTCATTCTTTCCTTCTTTTTGTTTCTTTCTTTCTTTCTTTCTTTCTTTCTTTCCTTCTTTGATTCTTTCTTTCTATCTTTCTTTCTTTCTTTCTAATATTGCCTGTCCTTATAATTTTATAATTATTTTTCTTTTCATTCTTTTTTGTTCAAATTTTATGTTTCTTTTATATTTTTTCTTTCTTTTGGGAAATTTTTATTCTTTTTTAAAAATTTAATTTCACTTTCTTTCTTTCTTCCTTTCTTCCTTTCTTTCATTCTTTCTTTCTTTCCTTCTTTCTTCCTTTCCAGATGTTGCTTGTATTTATAATTCTATAAAGTCTTTCTTTCGATTCTTCTTTCTTATTACTTTTCCTCTTGTTTTTTATTTATTTATTCCTTTCATTCCATTCTTTTTTTCATTTTTTAATATCCACTCACTATCGATTATATTTGGGTTCTTCTTCTTTTCTTCATCTTCTTCTTTTTCTTCTCCTTCTTCTTCTTTCTTTCTTTCTTTCTTTCTTTTACTTCTTTTCTTGTAAATGTTTTCCTTCTTTCTTGCAATTATTTTTTCCTTTCTTTCTGGATTTTCTTCTTGTCGTGTTTCTTTCTTTGACAATTTAATTTTTACAAAGTCTTTCCTTCTTTTATTTCATAAATGTAATTTTTATTAAAAATTCATTCTTTCATTATTTCTTTCTTTCGTTCACTGACTTTATTACTTGCTTTCTTTTTCGTTTTCTTTTACTTTCCTACAATGTCATTCTTTCTTTTAGTGACTTTCCTGCAATTTCTTTTTTTCTTTCCTTCCTTTCTTTCTTTTTAAATTTTTCTTTTGACATTGTATTTTTCTCATAATTTTCCTTTCTTTTCTCTTTCTTAAAATATCTTCCTTTCATAAATGCCTTTCTTTCTCACAATATATTTCTTGCCTTCTCTTTTCTTTCTTTCATTTTACAGTTTTTCTTTCTTAAATACTTCCCTTTAATAAAATATATTTCTTTCTTTTTCGTCTATTTCTTTTTTTCTTTCTTTCTGAAAATGTCTTTCTTTCATAAATGTATTTCTTTCTTACAATAGATTTCTTCCTCTTTCTTTCTTTCTTTCTTTCTTTATTTCTTAAAATGTTTTTGTTTGTTACAATATATCTTCTTTTTCTTTATCTTTCTTTTTATTTCTTTCATACAATGTACTTTTTCATAAATGTCTTTCTTACAATAAAATTCTTTCTTTCTATATTCCTTCATTTTTTCTATTTCTTTCTTTCTTTGTTTTTTAAAATGTCTTTCTTTCATAAATGCCTTTGTTTCTCACAATATATTTCTTGCTTTCTCTTCCCTTTTCTCTCCTTTCTTTCTTTCTTTCTGTCTTTATTTATTTATTTATTTGGGGCATCGTCCATTTTGGTTTTCCCTTCTTTATTTTAGACTGATTTTTTTCATAATTTTTTTCGTCGTCTTTAATTATTTTATTTATAATCTTGGTTTTTTTAAATTCATTTTCATCTTACCTTTTACCCAACATCTCTTTTATTGCGTTTTCATTCATTTTTTTAAAACTTATTCTAAATCTATCTTCTATCATTTATTTTTTCTTCTTCACTGAAAATATTTCCCCACCTTTAATTATACTTCAATTTTACCTCAAACTACCATCTTTGATTTCCTCTTTCTTTTTTCACTGCCTCCTCTGAAACTCTTTCCATTATTATTATTATTATTATTATTATTATTATTATTATTATTATTATTATTATTATTATTTCCTTTTCTTCTTCTTTGGCAATTCCAAACCATCGCTATGAAATAGGATTTACTTTTCTTTATTGTACCTTAATCCCCTAGGCGTCATGTCAGGACTGCCTATCTGACAGTGTCGTCTGCTTCATTGGAGACATTTAAGCGCGCTTACTGATTACACGTGAAGGACGCTGGCAGTAACAGCTACGCCACCAATGATAATAACAAGTCTAATAACGAACATCAACGTCATCGGTCGTAGAAATCAATACAGTAGCAACATTATTTCAGACATAATCAGTATTAAACTGATGAACGATCTCTGGGCATACAACGGAAAAATGTGTTCTAAGATTGATTTCACCCATATATTGTAAGAATATATTAGCCTGTACGGAAAGTAATTTCGCATTTCTGATATTGGATGAAAAACACTTTCAAATATAAAAATAGGTTAAATGTAATAGTAAAGAATGCAAGTTTTGTGGGCAAAATGTTAGAATCCTTCCGGACGTAGGAGATCAACATTTCCCACAGTTTCTTTTCCTTAATTATATGTGAATTAAACTCAACCCAGAGTTAAAGAAGAACTCGTACATACGGCGCATCGCTACAGCTCCTGGAAAAATGATCGGTTCTCTGTGCCACTCCAGTAAGTACCTGACACCCTTGGCTATCTTTTATATTTACAAGAATCAAATCAGGTAAAAAAATTGAGTACTACAGCCATATATGAACATGAGCAGCACAGGCTTCTTTTTCTACGCATGATAGAGTTCAAAAGAGTATCCGCGTCCTTGTGGGTGATGAATTATTCTCCAACCTGCAGTCCCTTTCTCACAGACGAAACAAAACGTTGCAAGCCCGTCGCTGCTCTATCACCATTTCTATGGAAAGTGGTCGGACGAACTATATTCCTTAGTTTCACAAGTTCTAACCTTCACGGCTATAACCCACCATGTTACGCACATAGTTGCGAACCACCTTCATTACCTTCGTATTCCACTAGTAAAATGTAAGTTGAAAAGCTCTTTCCCGCGAACCGACGCTTTCAAGAACCGATTCCGAAAAGGGTGTTTGCCCAGTCACTACAATCTTAACCTCTTCAAGTCTAGATCCAAACGTTATCTTCTGCCTTGACCATATAAAATGTGTCTCTTACACTGTAAGCTTCTACCTTGAGTGGCTCTTTTATTTCGTACAGGATGAACGTCACTGAAAAAAACCCAAAGATAGATTGTTTGGTAAGATTATGGAATTCTATGGAAATATAATGGGTTGAATTCCCTTTGCATCCTTTGTGATTGAAATTCAGTGTTTTACTTCTCTTAACCGGGTGGCCACCCAAGTCCACAGACTACAATGTACCCTACTATTTAAGCAATTTCTGAGGGAGAAAAGGTGGACTCATGTCTTTCTCGAGTGTATTATATTACAATTCTGCCTGTTCCTTAATTTGTTATTTAGTTAGCAAGTACGTTACAGCCAAGGTAACCAATTGGCCATTCCTGTTTGATAGCGAGGAGAGACGCAAGAAAGGTTATCTCAAACGTAAGAAAGAAAGAAAGAGAATTAGAGGAAAGAAAGAAAAACTAGGAGAAAGAAAAAAAGAAAGAAAGAATGAAAACCAGAGGAAAGAAAGAAAGAAATAAAGAAAGAAAACTAGAAGAAAGAAAGAAAGAAAGAAAGAAAAACTAGAGGAAAGCAAGCAAGAAAGAAAACTAGAATAAACAAAGTAAGAAAAGTAGAAGAAAGAAAGAGAAACTAGGGGAAAGAAAGAAAGAAAACCAGAGGAAAGAAAGAAAAATGAAAGAAAGAAAAACTAGAGAAATCTAAGAAAGAAAGATAACTAGAAGAAAGAAAGAAAGAAAGAAAGAAAGAAAGAAAAAACAAAAAAGAAAACTAGAAGAAACAAAAAAATAGAGGAAAGAAAGAAAGAAAGAAAGAAAGAAAGAAAAACTAGAGAAATCTAAGAAGGAAAGATAACTAGACGAAAGAAAGAAAGAAAGAAATAAAGGAAGAAAGAAAGAAAAAAGAAAACTAGAAGAAACAAAAAATAGAGGAAAGAAAGAAAGAAAGAAATATAGAAAGAAAGAAAAAAGAAAGAAAGAAAAAAGAAAGAAAAAAAGAAGGAAAGAATGAAAGAAAGAAAGATAGAAAGAACGAAAAAAGAAAGAAAGAAAGAAAGGGAAGATAGATCCTGTGTTTGATTTCTGCCTATGTGAAATGAAAAACTTTGTCTGTTTTGTATCTTTTCACCCCTCTTTTGTTTGGGATCTTTTCATTTGTACCGTCTTTTCATTTTAATTATTTCACACGAAGCGAGGCAATAAAGCCACTAAGACGCAAGGGGTTACTGAGTGTTAGAAGATACGAGAAAGAACTACTATTACGGAGAGAGCGTAATAAAAGCACAATAATTAAGAAGACAGATAAGATAACGATCGACATTGCATTTCAATTTTTCATGTTGAAGTGGCACCACTAATCGGACCCCACATGACCCACGTGACTTTATCTCAGTCAAAGAGAGATAATCGCATTTTGTGTCCCGACAAAGGCAAGGGGCCTCATTCAGAGAAGAAACGCCCATAATGACAGGAAAAAACCCCTGGGGTCTGATCATAGATGATGAAGCGCTTTTAGCTTGGTTTTGGAGGTACTGAATGTTGCAAAACAGTTCCTCCCCATTGAGGTATGTTCTCCCTCTCTCTGCCTTTCTCTCTCTCTCTCTCTCTCTCTCTCTCACTCACACACACACACACACACACACACACACACACACATACATACACAAATATCCTCGCTGATATATAGTCAAAGGAGTATGTATTTTATATGTTTCTAATTCAAATTGTCGAACATTATCATTTGGGTATGGGTCCCTTTTCATCCAATATTCGTCCAGGCGATGAATTTAGAGAATATGTCTCATCATGAAGAAATCGACATTTCAGTTCTATGATTGTATACCGAGTAGTGTCAATTGCAACGTCTCTTCGGGCGTAGTTATGCTCAGCTGATGGTAATTACTGTTCGAGCTGCTGCTGCTGCTACAGCAAAATATCATCCCATAAAGGTGTTGGGCTTACGGGAGCCGCCTTATCCCTCCAGTTCTCACGGTCTTGGCAAGGCGTTGAAACATCCTCCAGCGACATATAAATCTTCCATCGGCTTCGTGATCTGGCGCGAGGTCGGCACCAGTTTGCAGACGGGAAACGGCCCTCAATACATAGCCATCTTCATTGGCAGCGACCCCACGTCGAGTTCGCGACGTCTTTCGTATAATCGGGCTCAGAAGTTTCCAACAGCGCCAACCACTTCACGTAGATTGACAGATGACGTGAGCTGCCTGCAAGTGTCATATGACACAATTGGAGATAACTATGGCAACACTACGACATCTTCTGACGCATCAAGCTAAGAGTTTACAACGCTACCGTCCTCTCCATGCTGCTCACACGTTCGGTCCATGATATCCTCAGTATCCTTCTGTAGAACCATATCTCCGTTGCTTCGTTTATATTCTTCATTTTTGAGGAGGCCATCGAACATTCGCTACCGTAAAGGAGGACAGATGTCACGTAGCAGCTCGGTTATTTTTTTCTTTGTTGCCAAAGAAATCCTCCTGTTTCGCAATATTCTGCCCAGTTTTTATGTTGCCAATTCAAATAGGCGATCACGGAAATTGTTACCCTATCTTTCTTTATAATCAGTGAACTGATAACATTTTTTTTAGAAAAGTAGTAGAGGGATATCTAATCTCATTTTAATTCAGAGTAGTTATTCTAGACAGGGTGACATTCAACGCGAGAACCTAGGCGGGTCAGTTATTTAACTTATGGGTCAGTGGTAGAAAAGAAATGCATTTGCGCTTTCGGAGAAAGCGAAAGCAACAAACCAGGCTTGAAATTTGATGGATTTCATTCCTGATAACCGTGACGCTACCCGAACATTCATGGTATTACGTATAGGAAGATGAATACTAATGAATGAAATTGTGGTGATCTATCATTCGAAATATTCTTTTCAAAGCCATGTGTCTCCAAATAGAAATGAAAATTCAATATCGTGTCTTATACCTAACACGAGCTTACTTCGTACCAAACTTAAATCGGGAGAAGTTAGTCATATATTGTGTCGTGATAATTATATGTTTTAGAAGGGTCTACGGTGGAGTAATGGATAGCGTCTCTGAGTGAGATAATCGGAGAGCCGAGTTCGAATGCCAGTCGAATCCATTGCATTTACTTAAGTGCTAATGCCCTTGGGAAAGGTATGCATCCTCTTCTTATCTCCCCCCAATTATGGGTAAATGGCAGGACTGATCTCTTTCTATAGCTTTGTAATACTATCTTAAATAATTTAATTTAAAGTGTTAACTTCTATTGATGAATCAGAACGTTTTTATTCTTGGAAATCCTCTTCTGAAGTTCCTGTCTTTAAGAATTTGAGCGAACCATATGACCCTTCCAGTTGTCGGCCTATTAGACACCTACCTCTTTTTGGCAAATTACTAGAATGTCTAATCAACTCCGATTGGGTAAGCATTTCACCTCACCAGGTCTTCTTTCAGATAAGCGATAATGCTTTTGCTTCTCTAGCTAAAAAGCTGACGTGTTAACTGTTATTGATGTAAGAGTTTATCAAACCATACATAAGAATGCTGAAGCCTGAGCCGTTGCTTTGGACACATCTCGAAGGCATTTGACAAGGTTTGATATATTGGTCTTCTTTCCATGTTAAAAGGTTATGGTATTTCTGGAAATGGAAGTTGTCTTGAACGGCTACTCTTTTTCTTTCTATCTTTCATTCTTTCTTAAACAGCGAAATTAATAACAACCGATAAAAATTGAGACATCCTACGAAATAAACGTGGATGCACGGTGGCGTAATGGATAGCGGCTCTGATTGAGAAATCGGAGAGCCAAGTTCGAATTCCAGTCGAATCCATTACATTCACTTATGTGCTTATACACTTGGTAAAGGTATGAATCCTCTCCAGAATAGCAGGAAAGCCCAGGTTCTATAGCTTTGGATGGCAACTGTGTATAACACAGAAAGAAATGGAAACCTACTGAGGTAAAATAATCTGCCTCGTCAATCATATATCGAAAGATACATGAGCGACTAAGCGTGTATCACGCATGGCACATAACTGTCTCTGCGGAACCGACTCACAAGTCTCTCGAAAAGGCCTGTATGAACACGATCATTTTTCGTCTAGGAGTTCGTGTCAGCCTTCTGAAATAGAAGATAATATTATGTACGGGTGACAAGACTTTCCGGTCATCCTGTAGGTATATTTTAGAAGGGTCTACATCAGTGGCGATATCCAGGTGTATTTCACCAGCTGATGATGTGCAAGAAATGTGAAAAAATATATATAAAATAAATAATAATTCAAATATACAGCGTGAAATATCATTATGTTAGTTTATTAAAAGTATAATTACGCATGAAAATTTTATTTACGAGTTATTAAATTGTTATATGTGGTAT
>OZ038503.1:79343326-79358326 GCA_964036315.1 Acanthosepion esculentum | reverse complement strand
TGGTAAAGGACAGGATGTGGAGAAAGATAGTGGATCGATCAAGGCAAGGGGGTTACAGAAGATTTGGAGCGAGAGCAGATGGGAATGAAAGGTGAAAGGATGTGGAGAAGGGAAGTGGATAGATCAAGGCAGCTGGAGATGTCGATTGACATATATATATATATATATATATATATATATATATATATATATATATAATTTAAATAAAAATAAAAACAGACCACTTTAAGGTTCCATGTAATAAATTATTTCACCACAGCCCCTTTAAAGGACCGCGGATCATCAGACTTCACTTCCAAATGTTGAAACATTACATTTAAATAGTTGGAGATTGTATTTGTCAGGAAAACAGGAATAAGGAAGGGAGTTCCACATGCGAGATGTGCGAGTCATGAAGCTCTTGGAGTGGAAGAGATGTCTACATCTAACAGTTTCAACGGTGAAGTGTTGAGAACGGGATGCCAAGTTGAAAGCATAACATTACGTACAAAAAATTTAGATTTCGGCATTAAATAACCCGTAGCGGTTGATATGCCGCCCAAAAGATATGAAGGATTCCTTTCATGACATTAGTTCATATAATATCCTACAATTTCTTAGAGAAATTAAACTGTATTCCAAAATCTAACTTCAACAAAAATACAACACAAAACATGTGTATCACCGCTTCCAGAAATTATGGCGACAAAAATCTACACATGCACAAAAGCAACTACCATGTATTCAATTGTGAAAGTAGAATAACGTATATCTATGTATTGATGCAATTATATATATATATATATATATATATATATATATATATATATATATATATATATATATATATGTGGCGTGACTATTGCATCTAGCATGAAACAGACTGTCGGCTCTAAGTGTTGACTTCTATGTTCACTTTTATATTTACACATGCTCTACCTCTGATATTGAGCACTTTATCCCATAAATATAGCACACTTTAAGACTATATTTCTTCACACACACACACACACACACACACACACACACACATATATATATATATATATATATATATATATATAAGCAGTATATCAAGTCTAATTCGTTACCTTTTCGTCAGTTTGTATGGCGTGCGCCTTCTATCGTAACTGTTTGGGTTTCAATCCTCGGTAGTGTATTCGCACTGCTGATGAGTCTCAAATATAAAACGAAACGGCCGTCCAGTGCTTTCTTCATCCTGTGGAGGTTTCTTCTAGACTGGATGAATTAATTAATTATGATTATTTTTCAAATCATCCTAATTATTTCTATCTGTATATCCTTGCTTGAACCGGCTTCTAAAGCTCTGGACTGAACGGCTTGGGGATAGTATTATTTTTTTTAAAAATATGGTCATAATTCTTTTTAAAGAATGCTGCTTCAATTAAAAGAGAGAACAGAGCGAAAACAAACTATAGAAAGTATACTGATTGCTAAATCATTCACGGTAAAATTGCGTCCTGGTTTTTACAAGATTTAACCTTTATTAGCAGATCTTCAGCTATGACTATGTGGGGATATTTAAAAACAACATCGATAAAAACAAACAAGACAAAAGTGTAGGGAAAATGTATGAGATCTGCTTGGCTGTGCGTCTGGACACCTCGGGCGCCAAAAAATTATTTAAGCTAAAATTTTTAAATTAACATATATAACTTCGGCGTTGCCCCTCGCTTCATAATCATAATTATTTTTTATACTTATACCTTCAACACATATTATATATATATATAAGCTTATGCTGCAACCACATTAGACACACGAATTCATTCACTAGCTCAGTCACTAAATCTACTTTCAAAATCTACCACGACTCTAACTGTAGAAGTCATAACATAATTTACCTCCTAGAATGCACACTATGCCAGAAACAATATGTAGGAAAATCTGAATGGCCCTTTCACTACAGAATTAATAATTATCGCAATCGAATTAAGTCGACTCCCCATGAAAAATTATTGCCTGTAGAACAACATTTCCGCCTAGAAAAATACAATTTCAAAACCCATGCCAAATTCACTATAATTGAGAGAATAGAAAAGTCCGGAGCAGATAAAATTAGAAAGATTTTAGAGTTCCATGAAAATAAGTGGATACAACGTTTAAAAACGCACTATCCAGCCGGGCTAAACCGTAAATTTAACAATATAGACAGTATTAATATATAACCCTACAAATCAAAACCTATCCACATGCTTACGGAGGTGTTGAGGCCTCACACTTATACACACACCCACGCGAATATACACACTTACACACATCATACTCACTCACTCCCTAATGAGCCAAATGATAACACACACCCACAGCAATATACGCGCTTACACACATCATACTCATTCACTCCCTAAGAACCAAATAACACACACACACACACACTTAAAAGAGACACATCACCTCTTCAGGAACCAATAAAACTGTCAGACTGACCAAGGGAATTCAAAGTAGCATGAATCCATCCAGCTCTTATCTCAAATAACAACTTAAAAGAGACTGTTTGACCAACACAAGGAATGTTGAAAAATTCATGTTAAAAAGATAAAAAACAAAACAAATAAAAAATCAAATGAAAACTACAGACAAACGTTCATTTTCTCCATCAAGACATTCATTTTCTGTAGTTCACTGCTACCAGCAAGCAGAAATATTTTTTTCTCCTGATGATGACCATGTTGGCCGAAACTAGTCGAGGAATCTAAATGAAATAATAATAATAAAAACGAAAGAATATTAATCTACAACCCAGTGTGTCTGAAGATTTCAATTTTATTAATAATTTTTATTGTTCAATATATATATATATATATATATATATATATATATATATATATATATATATATATATATATATATATATATATATATATATATTATTCCAGCAATAAGAACATTACTCAATTCTAATGAAGTCTTTTTAGAATAAGTAACGCTTTATACAGAAATTTTCGAACCAAACTAGCTACTTTCCATCATCGAAATATCACCTGTCACTATGTATGGGTGTTTTCTCAGGGAGGGCTTGTTTCATGAGCGCCTATCGGGTCTTAATCTAAAGCTAGACCTCAAGTAGAACTCGTAGATACGGTCCATCTCTAAAGATGCGGGAAAAGGGGTTTCTTCTTTGTTCTGCCCTTCCTGATATCCACTACATTTACACGAGCCAGATGAGGACAAAAATGGAGGATTGTTGCCATATTTAGGAATGATCTACCCAGACGTCACCCTCCCGCCTTTATAGAGTCCAAAAGCTTCTTCAAGCCCTTGTGGGTGACGAATTATTCTCCATCTAGGGCCCATCATACGTGATCTTCCGATCTTGAACAAACTACGCAGTGGAATAATAACTAGCTGATTACATTTAATACCTCAAAGACCATACCATCATCGCCGATTGAACCCCGAACTACCAACAGTCATGATGAACAGATATCCCTTCGGAGAGGCACCGTGCCTTGAAAGACTATTGGGCCTCAAACTTGCACCTGCCTTCAAGTGGAATACATACATACGATCCATCGCTAAGCATGCAGGTAAAATGGCCGACTCCCTGTACCGCTCAAGCAAATACCTGACTATTCTTGCTGTCCTCCCGTCCTGGGTATCATGATAAACTACATCCGACAGCAAGGCCTTTGATATGGAGTTTTTGAGGAGCATGGAACCACCTCTTAATTGTTTGTGTTTCCAGGTTCACCCTAACCCGGGGTGGTAGCACCTGCCAATGTACCAGCTACAGGCAAATAGTTAACTCCCACCACCCAAAAGGGGTCAAAACACTATGAAAGTATAAAAATAACTTTTAATATTAGCAATACATTTTTGGAAAATTTTATTACCAGCAATACATTTTTTTAAAATATTAACCGCAATACATTTTTGAAAAAGAAAAATATTATTAGCAATACAATTTTGGAAAAAAATATTATCAACGATCAAAATGTTGCCACCATTAAATAACCCATTGATGTTGATATGCCGTAAAACAAAACAAACCAAACCAAACCGTTTCACTCTAAAAGCTTCCTTTCAAGAATCCCGACTTCAAGTATACGATCAATCGTTATCTTCCCGCCATATCCTCGTAATCTTTATTTCTTACTTCTTCCTCTTAAGTTAATATCCCACACCTCAACTATACTGAGGGGCTCTCGAGCCTTGTATTAGGTGAACTATATTAAAAAAACAAAAAGATCAGATGTGTTTCTAGCAACGAATGTGGTGAATACCACGGAGTGGCAATATTAATAACGAGGTTCTTTTTATGACAAGAGGAACACCGTAGGAATTTATACGTACGATTAGAATGAGACAGTTGAAATTTCTGGGATATATTATGAGGAAAAAAGCTTGGAAAACTTAACACTCACATGGACTACTGACGCCAAGAGAAGCAGAAAAAAACAGTTTTCTTAATTCTTATAAATGGACAGCAGAATAAATTAAAAAGAATTAACTAAAGTTTTAATAAGATGGGACTCTGTGAATAACTATGATCATATACGCCATGGTGCATGAAAAGAAAAGTGGGGAGAAGTGCTTTCATGCATATATGGCTAGGGGCACTCCAGTTGTCACTTTCCGGTCTTCGCATCCCTGTGAGTGACAAATTATTTTCCACCCTACAAACCGTTTCTCACAGACGGAAACTCGTAAGCTTCTTGCTGCTCTATCGTTTTTTTCCATGGAAAGTGCTCAGACCGACTACATTTATTAGTCCAAATAGTTGTAACCTTCACGGCTAAGGCCAGTCACGATATGCACAAGGTAGCGAACCACTCTCCTTCCCTTTTTATTTCTTTGTTGAGATGTAAACTCCAATCGAGCAGATTCTTCCCACGAAGCGCTGCCCCTTGGAACCCACTCCCACGAGGATGTCACCCCGATTACTACAATCTTAACATGCTCAAGTCTAGCGTTAACCGTTATCTTCCCCACATATCCGCATAAACTGTTCCCCTTAATTTGTAATGATCTACCTTGAGTGGATATCGGGCCTTGAACATCATTGTCCAAAACAATGTTCTGAGACCAATACAGCTTATTATCCCAACTCTCAAGAACCATACCTCCGGTTTCGCCCTTAATAAGTACTACAAATACATAAGTAGCCTTCACTCTTTTTCTACCCTAAAACAAAAGAAATTGCTGTCAGGATGGAAGATATTTTTCCCAGGATTAACCACCAAAAATCACCAAATCTCGCTTTGTACACTAACAAGTTTGTCTAGCTTTATCACAAAAAGATGTTCTTTGAATCCTTTCAAAACACAGAAAATGATAAGTAGATTACATTCGATTTAAAACGTTGAAGTTTGTCCAGGATCTGGCCACAATGGTTTACGTTTTATTTTGTTCTGTTTTTATAATAAAATCCGTTTTTTATTGACAGTGACTATTTTATATATAAATGGCAGATTCTACGCAGAAAAAGCAGACGTAAACATATACTGACCTTGATCTCCAGAAATTCATAAGAAACTCTTTTACTTTGCTTATGAATTTCCATAATTCTTGCAAATTGATTGACTGCAAAAATATACAGATGTAGAAATTTTCGAATTCACTCCGAAGATTTCCATAATCTTATGTAACTAACGAGAAAGGTGACACATCACACTAACAGACCGTGGCGTCAATCCTATATTAAAAATGGACAACCATTGACTGCCAAAGACTCTACAATTCAGTAGGAGTGACAGCAGTGAGCTCAACAGAAAAGCACTGCAAAGGAGGTAGGTTGATCTATAAAAAGGACCGTTGAATCCTGCAGTATCAACTACCGAGTTAATGAAACAGAAGTTGCTGGAGGACGTCTTGTAGTCACAACACACACCAAATCGACGGTTCATTATTGAATCTATCTTCAGACACAGAGCCGAGGAAAAGAGGCAGGGTCTTCAATTTGGGACTTCCTTCAGCCAAAGATCTCTTTTCTATGTTCACTACTTGACTCGAACGAGATTTGCCAACGGCCACCGAGAAAAGGATAAACGTGTGGCCGCCTACTTTATACTTCGAGACAAAGTTATATGTATGTTTGCACGCACGCACGCACACGCACACACACGCGCGCGCGCACGCACACACACACATACAACATACATACATACATACATACATATATACATACCGGGTTTAACAGCATGGGATAATTGTCCATCCCACAAAATGTTTAATATCTAAAAAAAAAAACACACACTAAACTAATTGAGTTTATTTTGCCAGGTTTTCGTTTAGGCATCTTGACACCATTTGTCGTAAGAATCGCTAAAATATCCTTTGATTTATTCAACTAGAAAAAGAACAGGTTAAAATCGTTTTGTGTCAGCCCCACTATGTCTTCTCAACTGAGCAATGGTGCGAGGAAAAAAATTATTAAGGCCTTCAGTATTGGTATGAGAATTCATAGTCCGGCTTCCATCTTCAAAGTCCTTTAAAGAACCATCAAGAAAATGGTGAATAAGAGTAAAATAGTAGAGAGCAAAAATGGTTAGAACGTTCGCATTCTGACCAAGAGATCTGGATCCGAATCTTACTATGGCCGATTTGTCAGGAAGGAGACTTCCTGATGTTATCGGACTGGAGGGGGTCGATCTCAGCGTGTGGCACATTTGGAAAGTTCCTGAAAACGATACCACGGGTTGACCCTAGCCTTGTGAGTGAAAATGGGTAGACGAAACATTTGGGGGCCGTTGATAGCGGTGATAGCACGGTCACAAGTCATCGTGGCCGACGGCTTGATCGTGCTGGAATACGAGTGGCTATATATATATATATATATATATATATATATATATATATATATATATATATATATTATATATATATATATTGTGTGTGTGTATTTAGGCAGCATTTTTTCATTAATACATGTTTCATTAAATAAAATAGGTAAGTGTTGTCTATATATTTTATGTAAGTACATAAAATATATAGACAACACTTATCTATATTATTTAATGAAACATGTATTAATATATATATATATATATATATATATATATATATATTAAATAAAAACAGACCACTTTAAGGTTCCATGTAATAAATTGTTTCACCACAGCCCTTTTAAAAGACCGCGGATCATCAGACTTTACTTCCAAAGGTTGAAACGAAAAATGAAAAGAAAGTTACACATTTTTGACGGGCAGTACTAAGTATATGTAATATACATTTTTCGTTTCAACCTTTGGAAATAAAGTCTGATGATCCGCAGTCCTTTAAAAGGGCTGTGGTGAAATAATTTATTACATGGAACGTTAAAGTGGTCTGTTTTTATTTAAATTATTAGCTCTGATTTACATTGAGCTCTCTGGATTTTATCCTCCTTGGGTCTACCCATACGGATTACCTAGTTTTTCGTAAACCATATATATATATATATATATATATATATATATATATATATATATATATATATATATTTGAACTTTGTTTCAATCCTCCCCGAGCTTCCGATCCTTAGCTATGATTAATTGAAAAAGACCAACACTCTATATCAATTTAAATGAGCTTTGGGAGATTGTATCTCTGACAAACTAAATATATATTTTCGTTTCACGAGAGCAGCAATATCGGGAAGACTTAAATTACACAAATAAAATTTAAGTTCCATAGCCCAACATTTAAAGTAACATTACTGTCCACATTCGCGATTTAGAGAAATGTTAATTGGTAATACAAGTATACTCCACCATGAAAATAAAAAGCAAGACTTCAAATTCTTGAAGCCCTCTATATAAGAAAATTACAACCAACACTAAATAAGATTAATTTTGAGTATAGCAACAATGTTTTATTATGTAAGTTTTAAAAATACTAAATTGTATTTTTCTAAATTACAGTTATAGAATCAATGTTTTAAATTCAGTTATCTCCCTTGATAACGTTAATTTTTGAATGAAAAGAGCGAATTTCATTGCATTTCCAAAAAAAAATTTACAACTATCTATTACATTATTTTTTGCCTTAGCAATTCACACCATGATACTGGATGAGATTGAAAGTACTTGGGAAAATAAAAGGAATGACAAAAACTATGACACCTTCCTTAATGTGTTTAATGGCAACATTAAGAAATTGATCCGTGTATTTGAAAGCAATAAAATGAAAATCAATATACATATTTCGAGATTATTCAACCACACATTCTTGCATATATATATATATATATATATATATATATATATATATATATATATATATATATATATATATATATATATATATATATGTTTGAACTTTATTTCAATACTTCATGAGATTCCGATCCTTAGCTATGATTAATTAATGACGAACATCTAATTTTCTTTTATGATCGATTCCATCACGATTCTTCTATTAAGCTTTGGGACTAATTATACACAGCGAAATATCTTTGCTCGTAGCGGACCAAGCAATTGATTCAATATTATCACCCCACTTCATGTCAATGGTAAACGTGAAAGCAAGAAGGCACAATAAGTTACTCTCCTGGAGGTTAGTATGATTATCTGTAATGACTAAAAGAAAGCAGTTACCCTTTGTCCAAGCCATTTGTTGCCCCAGTTAACAACTGATGAGCGGTCATTTTTGAGAGCAGCTGCCAGTTGTACTTTGTCGAACCTATCGCTTTTATTATTAAGACAGAAGATAATAGCCTCATCAACATAAATACCAACTGAGAACTGATGACATCGGGAAGTTCATTGATTATATATATATATATATATATATATATATATATATATATATATATATATTCAAGCATGTTTGGTTGAATAAACTGGGCATATATCTATTTGCGTCCTGGGTAAGACTATAAACTATATCCGACAGCAAGGTCTCGGTTTAGGAGGTTTTGAGGGGCACGGAACTACCTCTTAATTGACCTTGTGTGGTAGCCCCTGTTAGGATCCTAGCTGTGAGCAAAAAGTGAGCCCTTAAACTGTGGTCAAAACACTATGAAAATGTAAAAATAAGTTTAAAACTAGCAATATATTTTTGAGGAGAAATTATCACCAGCAATACATTTTTGAAGAAAAATATTACTAGCAATAGATTTTTGAAGGAAAAAAATATTACCAGCAATAAAAATCTTGTCGGCATTAAATAACCCATTGAGGTTGATATACCGTAAATAAAACAAACTAAACCAATATATACTGAGATAGATGAAAAATATTGCCAGCAATAACATTTTTTCGACATTAAATAACCCATTCAGGTTGATATGCCGTAAAACAAAACAAACCAATCCAATATATAGTGAGATAGATAGATGAAAAATATTACCAGCAATAAAAATTATGTCGGCATTAAATAACCCATTGTGGTTGATATCTCGTAAAACAAAACAAACCAAACCAATATATACTGAGATAGATAGATGAAAAATATTACCAGCAATAAAAGTTTTGTCGGCCTTAAATAACCATTGAGGTTGATATGCCGTAAAACAAAACAAACCAAACCAATATATACTGAGATAGATAGATGAAAAATATTACCAGCAATAATAATTTTGTCGGCCTTAAATAACCATTGAGGTTGATATGCCGTAAAACAAAACAAACCAAACCAATATATACTGAGATAGATAGATGAAAAATATTACCAGCAATAAAAATTTTGTCGGCCTTAAATAACCATTGAGGTTGATATGCCGTAAAACAAAACAAACCAAACCAAACTATATCTCTATTTTTATTTTAATCCTCTCGAATTCTATGAATTAATTCTTAATATTGATATCAAATTCATTAAGCATAGCGCCTTAGCTTTGTTTTTTTATAATTTTATTTTCCCAAACCTTTCAATCGCATCCAAGATCATCTTCAGAGTTTAATTTCTAAGACAAAAAAAAAAAAGAAAAGAATTAATATAATCCGTATTTGTGATTTTACTGTAAATATACATGAAACCTGTTCTGTTATAATTATTTTAAACAAATAGTGAATCTCCAAACTGGGGTCAAAATATGAAAAAAAATCCATTAAAAAAACTTTAGAAAAATTACCGGCAATACATTTTTCTAGTAAAAAAAAAAAATGTCAGCAATAAATTTTTGGAAAACAAATTACCAAAGTTCACAAGAAAGTTAAATTTCGGCATTAAATACCCATTAGAAGTTTATATCCTGTTAAACAAACAAACCAAACCAAACCCTGCTACGAATCTATGAGTGTTACCAGAAATGCTACCCGAATATACATCGATAACTTTTCGCTGATGATAAAATTTATCCGATCATTAAGAATCAGTTCTGTACTGGATATATTTATTTGTATATTCATGTGTTTCGATTTACTTATATATTCATTCATCTGTGTTTTCTTTTTAACTTTTCCCTCACACTCCCCCTCTCTCTCCCCCCTCTCTCTCTTCCCCAGTGTCTTCAGAATATATTGTGCACGTGCCGAATGATGTCATTTCTTGAAAATTTAAGCCCGCTTACAAGAATGGAGGCAGGCGGATGAGTGTAATGCTTTTTTGTGCTTTGAAAGTCATGCAAATGAAATATTCCTTTTCAATGACTCGATTGAAATTGATGGAGGTAAAATGCATCAAATTCCTTGGCCTGTGTCTTCAAATCTCCGACCGCCATTTCGGTTTCAACTCGGATTATATTCTTTGCTTACCTTTGAGAGCAAATAAAAATATAAAAACTTAAAAGAATTCTGATTTCCGAGTTCTGAAGACCTCATGCCAAAAAACTGGTGGTAGCTATGGAAGGTGGAGACTGCTGGAAGATGTAAGATGGAAAATCATAAGAAAGATTATCAGAGTTTTTAAAAATCTTTGATACGACTAAATCTTACTTGGATTTTGTTTTTAATATCTTTCTTTCTTTCTTTTAGTTTGACTTTTTTTTGTTGAGTAACATTCGTTTCTTTTATCTTTCTTAGTTTACGCTTTTTCGTTCTTTTCAATTAGCCTTTCTGCCTTTTTTTAATTATTTCTTCATATCTGCTGGTTTTCTTCATTTTTATCAATTTTTGTATTGTTTCTTCATTTATCCTATTTTCAGTTCTTCCTTTCTTTTTTAATATGATTGCTTTTTACAATTTTCTCTTTCTTTCATCCTTTCGTTTTCTGTTTCATTACTACATTCTTTCTCTCTTTCTTTCATTCTTTTTCAATTTTTCCTTATACTCTTAACTGTTTTTCTTTGTTTTTTAAGTTTTTCCTTTTATCCTTTTTCATTCATTCAATTCTTTCTTTCTTTTTTTTCTTTTTTAATGTGCTTTATTTGAAAAAGCAATGTTCTCTTTGTTCTTTCTTTCTTTTCCTTTATTTCTTTCATCATTTTTTGTTTCATTACTGTATTCCTTCTTTCTTTCTTTCTTTCTTTCTCAATGCTGACTTTATATCCTTTACTGCTTTTATCTTTCTTTTTTCAACTTTCTTTTCATTATTTCCTATATTCTTTCTTCCTTCCTTTCTTTCTTTCTTTCTTTCAATCTTTCTTTCTTTCTTTCTTTCTTTTGAATGCGCTTTCTTTTACAGTTTTCTCTTCGTCCTTTCTTTCTTTATTTTTCTTTCTTTATTTCTTTCTTTTTATTTCATTATTACATTTTCATTTTTCTTTCTTTCTTTTTCATTCTTTCTTTCTTTCTTTCTTTTTAGCTTCCTCTATATTTCTTTATATTCTTTTTCTTTAAACACGGTAACATTATTTCATTACCTTTTCACCTTTTTCTTTTTCTTTTTTTGTTCAGTTTCCTTTTTTTGTATTTTTATATTTGTTTTCTCTTTCTTTTTTTCAATTTTCTTTTCTTTCTTTTTCTGTTTCTGTTTTTACATTTTTCTCTTCAGTATTTCTTTCAAATATTTTGGTTATGCGTTTTATTTTGCAATTTCTTCCTTTTTTTCTTTCTTATGTTGTTTTTTGTTTTATTCCTTGAATTCATTCATTCTTTCTTTTTCTGTTAAACGGTCGCTCTTCGGAAACTACATCCAAAAGCTGATTACAAATGAGAGAAATAAATGACTAAATAATGAATATACAACATCCCATGAAACTGCTGAAAACATACAAGGAAAAAACGTAAAAAGATAAGATAATTGACAAAGAAGAAGCACCAATATCTAATATGAGAGATTATGTCCAAAAGACAAAGAGACGCACAATAAAAATAGTTGTAGAGAAAAGATCAGAACAAAAGATATTATAAAAATTAAGTATATAAGTAAAGAACGTGGAGATTATGATAGATAGATATAAACACACTGAGACAAACAGACAATATATATATATATATATATATATATATATATATATATATATATATATATATATATATATATATATATATAAACAGACTGAGATAGTTAGATAGACAGATAGAGAGATGTAAACAGACTGAGATAGATAGATATATACAGACTGAGATAGATAGATAGATAGATAGATAGATAGATAGATAGATAGATATAAACAGACTGAGACAAACAGACAAATAGATAGATAGATAGAAACCGGCTGTTATAGATAGATAGATAGATAGATAGATAGATAGATAGATAGATAGATAGATAGATAGATATAACCCGACTGAGATAGATAGATAGATAGATAGATAGAAATATATAAACTGACTGAGATAGATAGATATATACAGACTGAGATAGATAGATAGATAGATAGATAGATAGATAGATAGATATAACCCGACTGAGATAGATAGATAGATAGATAGATAGATAGATAGATAGATAGATAGATAGATAGATAGAAATATATAAACAGACTGAGATAGAAAGATATATACAGACTGAGATAGATAGATAGATAGATAGATAGATAGATAGATAGATAGATAGATAGATAGATATAAATAGACAAACAGATAGATATATACTGATTGATATAGATAAACAGATAGATAGATAGATAGATATAAACAGACTGAGAAAGAAAGAAAGAAAGAAAGAAAGAAAGAAAGAAAGAAAGAAAGAAAGAAGGAAAAAGCAATAGAAGAAAAAAATTTGATGAATCAGATCAGGCAAAAGATGTACGTTACATATCTTCGCCGGAGCTGATCAATCTTCACTTTTCAGGCTTGTTAAAGTCCCTCTGCCACGCTTCATCCCTGCAAAATCAGATTAAACTAAAAATGGATTATCGCTGCCATATCTGGACTGACCCTGATCAATCCTCACTACCCCGCCTTGATAAAGTCCTTCTGCCATGCTTCACACTTACAAGAGTCAGATTGGGCCAAAACTAGAATATTGCTGCCATATCTGGACTGGGGCTGCTCAATGCTCACTTGACAGATTTCAAAAGCATCTATGCGGCCTTGTGGCTGATATATAATTTCTAACCCTACTTTCCTATAGGGGAATCAATGTTATCCTCTCTCTATTCTATCGCTGCTTTCACGGCAGATATTAGTCGAAATCCAGTCCTTAGTTCTAGCTGTCTAGATATTCGTATCTTGGACACGCCTTGCCAGGTACACAGAGGCGACTTATTGTTATCCCCTTCGTATGCCATTGGGAAAACAGAAATTGCATTCAGACAGCTTAGGATGCATAAAGAACAGACCGAGTGGTTTCTCGAGTTTCGAACACTCGGGATCGTCAGACGACTACAAGGCGTCCTGGTCGTATGAATATCGCGAGAACGTGAAACTCGAGACCTTTGTCATTAGTTAACGCCGGAGGGCATTTTTTTTTGCTATGTCTAGATAATCTGCGCATGGAGAACTTTACTGAATGTGTAGGTGTTTACCAGTTGAACCTTTTCTATTCTTGTTCGATATTTTCCTTGTCTTATGTATTAGGTCCCCTAGCAAGTTGTCTGTTGGTCACACCAACATAGTTTCTTTTTCTTTAATATATATATATATATATATATATATATATATATATATATATTATTATTATTATTATTATTGTGTGAATTAATAATTTTATACCTGTTGTTGGTACAAGAGTAGCTAATCTTAATCGTTTTCCTAGTGAAGATCTTACTGATAAGGATATTATTTTGAATGTCTATTTATTAACTTTAGAAAATACTGTCCGATGTTGATTTGACAGTTTGCAGGTGTGGCAGAAGCATATAATTTTTAATTTTCTGTGTCTGTATTTCACTTTAGATATTTCTGTGTTACTTAAAGGGGTTAGATAAGATAATTTAAAATTAAAACCACTTTCTTGGAGAGCATTTTTATACAATTTTATATTTTTATTAAAGATGTTAATGTTGGAAGATAATCGACTAATCCTAGTGCCGACAGTGGTGGGTATATGTTTCACAATGACATTGGGGTGGTTAGAATTAACATTAATATAGGTGGGGGTTGCATTGTCTTTATGGTATAGTTTAAACGTTTTATCATTGAGTTTAAGGGTGATATTTTAATAATCAACTATTTTAAGGTTAAAGGAAATCTCAATCTTAAACCATAGTAACTTAAAGACTCTTATAATTTTCTTTTGGTTCATCGCGGTTAGTTGACCATTACTACTTGGGATGAAAATGAGCACATTATCTCTATATAGGATTCATACATACATACATACATACATACATACATATATATATATATATATATTATAAATTAATAGATTTAAAATATGGTTTTACCGCTACACAGTGATAACCATGTTTCAGAAATGGAAGCTAAAGCCCCTGAATTTAATTTTGTTATTAAACCAAAGACATTAGTTCCATTTCCTCATCAAGCGAATTTTGGAGTAACTTACTTTTTAAAATTTACGGTTGTTAACGGCACAGGAAAGATTCATAATTTTGAATTTTTCCTGTGCCGTTAACAACCGTAAATTTTAAAAAGTTACTCCAAAATTCGCTTGATAATGTCTTTGGTTTAATAACAAAATTAAATTCAGGGGCTTTAGCTTCCATTTCTGAAACATGGTTATCACTGTGTAGCGGTAAAACCATATTTTAAATCTATTAATTTATAATATTAATGCTCTGTAAATTTAAATTTACATAGAGCACTATTGTGTAAAAATAAAAATATCTATAAGAACACCGGATTTTAT
>OZ038503.1:79320826-79340826 GCA_964036315.1 Acanthosepion esculentum | reverse complement strand
GATCTGGCAGCTTAATTGTTTCAGTTATGAAATTTTGTACGATAAACTTAAGTGGCACTTAATACCCGCTAGTGATATACAAAGGAGGCCACATATGGTGAGGATTGTGGGATGAGATCATTGTTAGATTGGCTGAGCTTTTAGATCTTGCGCTCGTTTCTTGAAGACGATTCAGACAAGCAAAGTGACAACTGCCGAGTCCACTAAAACACGTTGATCTCCATTCTACCCGCTCCAAGTCTAAGCGCTCAAGGGTGTTATGTGGTATATTGACAGCTGACAAATTGCATATATATATATATATATATATATATATATATATATATATATATAATGAGTACGTATGCATAATTTTAATACATAGACATTCTAAACCATTTCTTTTTTTTCATTAAGCATTGAATGACTTTACTATTCTCATGAGAATTCGAGATTTGATCAGCAAATATGGCGACTGTTGCTATGGTGACGGAGCTAAAGTAAGCAGCGTGTAGCCGCTTGACACTGAATGACCTTGAACTCTTTCGCGCTTGTCTTTATTTATAGCAGTGTTTGGAAGGAAAATGTGTAGAGTGTGGTTGTCTCACCACAGTATACTTTTTGACAACAGTCTTAAGATGTGACGACTCATGAGTCTATGGTTATGACCAGTGCTTCCCAATAGAAGACCTCAACCTCCCCGAGATTGAAGAAAACAGTTTACTTAGACTATATGGGCATTGTTCATCAAGTGTGTGCTCTAGCTGGTCAGGCAATCAAGGAGTACTACCGTGATGGGCTGCGGTGTTTGCGGGATGCTGTTCGTCGGAAAAGAAATAATTGCATGCACCCGGTGAAGGGCGACATCACCTTGACAGCGAACCTGCTCATCCAGCACCTATTTGTGCATCAGTTCTGGGCACAGCACAAAATTCCCCAGGTTCGACAACCACCCCATTCCCCAGATCTCGCCTATTGCGACTTTCCCTCTTTCCAGAAATCAAATTCCACTGGAAAGAAACTAGAAGTCGAGGCAACCGAAATAAAACTACAAAAATCCTACAGGAAATAATGAAAAAAAGCGAGAGGAAAACATTAAACATCAAGTGCAAGAAGACAGAATGCATGTTATTAGGATTGGTTTGTTTTGTTTTGCTTTACGGTATATCAACCTCAATATGTTATTTAATGCCGACGAGAATTTTAGGATAGGTTCGTATGAAAAGAATATGTATTCTATGGTTTGGTTTATTTTGTTTTACGGAATATAAACCTTAATGGGTTATTTAATGCCGTCATTTTCTTTCCTGGTAATATTTCGTTTTGTCAAAAATCCATTTCTGGTAATACTTTTCCATTCACAAATGTATTGCTCGTAATATTTTTTCAAAAACATATTGCTGGTAATATATTTTTCAAAAATGTATAGCTGGTAATATTTTTTTCTTTAAACATTTATTTCTAGTAATAATTTTTACAAAGTATTTCTGATATTAAAACCTATTTTTACACTTTCATAGTATTTTTACCCATGTTTCGGGGCTAACAATTTACCGATATCTGGGACTCCAACAGGTGCTACCACGCCGGGTCAGGGTGGACCTGGGAAAACCAGCAATTAAGAGGTGCTTCCATGCTTCTCAAAACCTCCTGATCAGAGGCCTTGCTGTCGGACGTAGTTTATCGTCTTATCCAGGACATGGATCTTGTAAGGAAATGGATGAGCCCAAAATACAAAATGGTGACACCAAAATCAAACAAGTCGAAAATTTTACACGTCTGACAAGGATTTTAACAGAGGACAGTATGTGTGACACTGAAAATCGAATGCACACTGGGATAGCCAAATTGCTTTCCAGAAACTAAGCAGAGTATTAAGAGACAGAGAAGTTTTGGTTTGAAAAAAAGTAAAGAGCAATGGACTGTTACGTGATATGTAGCGTAAATATCACTGGATATAGGCGTTAGTTAGATCCAGTGACAGGACCGAAAGAGTGTGAGTTCAATACCCGGTTAAGGCAGTGGAGAACTTGGAGAGGGGAATTAAGCAGGAGATAACTGACAACTGACATCCATTAGACATGGCACGTGGAACTAAAACAGTCTACTCCAGTGAGCGAAATAAAGGGTTCAGTTCGACATTCCAACCAACTGAAGAAGGCCGGAGCGTACAACGGCTAAAACGTTGTAATAAATATGGCGACAAAGATGAGGACAATAGTCCGAATAATGTAAATAGTGTACATAATACCTCATCTCAGAAATATAGACAGATAATGAAAGGCCGAAACGTTGGGATAAATATGGCGACAAAGATGAGGACAATAGTCCGAATAATGTAAATAGTGTACATAATACCTCATCTCAGAAATATAGACAGATAATGAAAGGCCGAAACGTTGGGATAAATATGGCGACAAAGATGAGGGCAATAGTCCGAATAATGTACATAGTGTTCTCTAAGATGTTTATGTATTAATAAGTGATACATTAAATGGGTAAATCATATACAATTATACGGTGATTTTAAAGAAATATCAAGACTATACAAAAGTGAACAATAGCATACAAGTTCTCTTAAAAAATTATCGGGACTGGTGCTATAAAACGAAAATTACAACACATATTAATTGGTCATTTACTCTTCCTCGAAGCAGTCCCCTTCTGAAGCCACGCACTTAGTTTCTATTGATGGAAGCTTGGCCAGTTTTTCTTTTAATGGGATAGCGAGCAGTAGTACTGCTATCAACCCTCCATCATCTTCATATCCCATGTTGTTAAGATTGTAACCTCCAATAATAAATCTTGGTAGAACTTTTATTCTCTCTGAATCGCCTCGCTGTATCCGTTGAATAAGTCTGGTGTGAAGACACATCGATGACTTAAACCCCTTTCCATTTCTGTATATCTTCTGAACACATTTTCTGTCCGTATGCAGGCTGTGTACTGCCACTATAGGTTCTTTATTATTCTAATATCCTTCCCAAATATGTCAACGTTGCTGAGCAGATCCCGGCAAAGAATCGGCAACTATGAAATATTGAAGCAGGCGGTATAATGGCTCGCAGATATTGAATGATAGAAGGCAACAATAAACAGAATTCAGACTTGAGTAAAAAAAATACATTTCCAAGTTAATTTTCGTTAAAAAAAATGTATAAACAAAAATAAGGTTACAGCGCACTAGGTAAAATATATATTTGCATGTTCATGTAGAGCGTGAGAAGAGCGTTGTCCTGAGAAGGACAGTTTTGTAATCGGTGAAAAGCATTGTCCGGAAAAGGAGGGTTTTATAGTCATTAAGGAGTGTTGCCCTGAAAAGGACAGTTTTGAAATTAGTGAAAAACATTGTTCGGAAAGGACAGTTTTGAGGTCGCTAAAAAGCGTTCTCCTAAAAAAGAAGGATTTTGTAATCGGTAAAAAGCGTTGTCTGGAAAAGGAGGGTTTTATAGACATTAAGGAGTGTTGCCCTGAAAAGGACAGTTTTGAAATTGGTGAAAAACATTGTTCGGAAAGGACAGTTTTGAGGGCGCTAAAAAGCGTTCTCCTAAAAAAGAAGGATCTTATAATCGATAAAAAGCGTTGTCTGGAAAAGGAGGCTTTTATAGACATTAAGGAGTGTTGCCCTGAAAAGGACAGTTTTGAAATTGGTGAAAAACATTGTTCGGAAAGGACAGTTTTGAGGGCGCTAAAAAGCGTTCTCCTAAAAAAGAAGGATCTTATAATCGATAAAAAGGGTTGTCTGGAAAAGGAGGCTTTTATAGACATTAAGGAGTGTTGCCCTGAAAAGGACAGTTTTGAAATTGGTGAAAAACATTGTTCGGAAAGGACAGTTTTGAGGGCGCTAAAAAGCGTTCTCCTAAAAAAGAAGGATTTTGTAATCGGTAAAAAGCGTTGTCTGCAAAAGGAGGGTTTTATAGACATTAAGGAGTGTTGCCCTGAAAAGGACAGTTTTGAAATTGGTGAAAAACATTGTTCGGAAAGGACAGTTTTGAGGTCGCTAAAAAGCGTTCTCCTAAAAAAGAAGGATCTTATAATCGATAAAAAGCGTTGTCTGGAAAAGGAGGCTTTTATAGACATTAAGGAGTGTTGCCCTGAAAAGGACAGTTTTGAAATTGGTGAAAAACATTGTTCGGAAAGGACAGTTTTGAGGTCGCTAAAAAGCGTTCTCCTAAAAAAGAAGGATTTTGTAATCGGTAAAAAGCGTTGTCTGCAAAAGGAGGCTTTTATAGACATTAAGGAGTGTTGCCCTGAAAAGGACAGTTTTGAAATTGGTGAAAAACATTGTTCGGAAAGGACAGTTTTGAGGGCGCTAAAAAGCGTTCTCCTAAAAAAGAAGGAGCTTATAATCGATAAAAAGCGTTGTCTGCAAAAGGAGGCTTTTATAGACATTAAGGAGTGTTGCCCTGAAAAGGACAGTTTTGAAATTGGTGAAAAACATTGTTCGGAAAGGACAGTTTTGAGGGCGCTAAAAAGCGTTCTCCTAAAAAAGAAGGATCTTATAATCGGTAAAAAGCGTTGTCTGCAAAAGGAGGCTTTTATAGACATTAAGGAGTGTTGCCCTGAAAAGGACAGTTTTGAAATTGGTGAAAAACATTGTTCGGAAAGGACAGTTTTGAGGGCGCTAAAAAGCGTTCTCCTAAAAAAGAAGGATCTTATAATCGGTAAAAAGCGTTGTCTGCAAAAGGAGGCTTTTATAGACATTAAGGAGTGTTGCCCTGAAAAGGACAGTTTTGAAATTGGTGAAAAACATTGTTCGGAAAGGACAGTTTTGAGGTCGCTAAAAAGCGTTCTCCTAAAAAAGAAGGATCTTATAATCGATAAAAAGCGTTGTCTGGAAAAGGAGGCTTTTATAGACATTAAGGAGTGTTGCCCTGAAAAGGACAGTTTTGAAATTGGTGAAAAACATTGTTCGGAAAGGATAGTTTTGAGGGCGCTAAAAAGCGTTCTCCTAAAAAAGAAGGATTTTGTAATCGGTAAAAAGCGTTGTCTGCAAAAGGAGGCTTTTATAGACATTAAGGAGTGTTGCCCTGAAAAGGACAGTTTTGAAATTGGTGAAAAACATTGTTCGGAAAGGACAGTTTTGAGGGCGCTAAAAAGCGTTCTCCTAAAAAAGAAGGATTTTGTAATCGGTAAAAAGCGTTGTCTGCAAAAGGAGGCTTTTATAGACATTAAGGAGTGTTGCCCTGAAAAGGACAGTTTTGAAATTGGTGAAAAACATTGTTCGGAAAGGACAGTTTTGAGGTCGCTAAAAAGCGTTCTCCTAAAAAAGAAGGATCTTATAATCGATAAAAAGCGTTGTCTGGAAAAGGAGGCTTTTATAGACATTAAGGAGTGTTGCCCTGAAAAGGACAGTTTTAAAATTGGTGAAAAACATTGTTCGGAAAGGACAGTTTTGAGGTCGCTAAAAAGCGTTCTCCTAAAAAAGAAGGATCTTATAATCGATAAAAAGCGTTGTCTGCAAAAGGAGGCTTTTATAGACATTAAGGAGTGTTGCCCTGAAAAGGACAGTTTTGAAATTGGTGAAAAACATTGTTCGGAAAGGACAGTTTTGAGGTCGCTAAAAAGCGTTCTCCTAAAAAAGAAGGATCTTATAATCGGTAAAAAGCGTTGTCTGGAAAAGGAGGCTTTTATAGACATTAAGGAGTGTTGCCCTGAAAAGGACAGTTTTGAAATTGGTGAAAAACATTGTTCGGAAAGGACAGTTTTGAGGGCGCTAAAAAGCGTTCTCCTAAAAAAGAAGGATCTTATAATCGATAAAAAGCGTTGTCTGCAAAAGGAGGCTTATATAGACATTAAGGAGTGTTGCCCTGAAAAGGACAGTTTTGAAATTGGTGAAAAACATTGTTCGGAAAGGACAGTTTTGAGGTCGCTAAAAAGCGTTCTCCTAAAAAAGAAGGATCTTATAATCGGTAAAAAGCGTTGTCTGGAAAAGGAGGCTTTTATAGACATTAAGGAGTGTTGCCCTGAAAAGGACAGTTTTGAAATTGGTGAAAAACATTGTTCGGAAAGGACAGTTTTGAGGGCGCTAAAAAGCGTTCTCCTAAAAAAGAAGGATTTTGTAATCGGTAAAAAGCGTTGTCTGCAAAAGGAGGCTTTTATAGACATTAAGGAGTGTTGCCCTGAAAAGGACAGTTTTGAAATTGGTGAAAAACATTGTTCGGAAAGGACAGTTTTGAGGGCGCTAAAAAGCGTTCTCCTAAAAAAGAAGGATTTTGTAATCGGTAAAAAGCGTTGTCTGCAAAAGGAGGCTTTTATAGACATTAAGGAGTGTTGCCCTGAAAAGGACAGTTTTGAAATTGGTGAAAAACATTGTTCGGAAAGGACAGTTTTGAGGGTGCTAAAAAGCGTTCTCCTAAAAAAGAAGGATTTTGTAATCGGTAAAAAGCGTTGTCTGGAAAAGGAGGCTTTTATAGACATTAAGGAGTGTTGCCCTGAAAAGGACAGTTTTGAAATTGGTGAAAAACATTGTTCGGAAAGGACAGTTTTGAGGTCGCTAAAAAGCGTTCTCCTAAAAAAGAAGGATCTTATAATCGATAAAAAGCGTTGTCTGCAAAAGGAGGCTTTTATAGACATTAAGGAGTGTTGCCCTGAAAAGGACAGTTTTGAAATTGGTGAAAAACATTGTTCGGAAAGGACAGTTTTGAGGTCGCTAAAAAGCGTTCTCCTAAAAAAGAAGGATCTTATAATCGGTAAAAAGCGTTGTCTGGAAAAGGAGGCTTTTATAGACATTAAGGAGTGTTGCCCTGAAAAGGACAGTTTTGAAATTGGTGAAAAACATTGTTCGGAAAGGACAGTTTTGAGGTCGCTAAAAAGCGTTCTCCTAAAAAAGAAGGATTTTGTAATCGGTAAAAAGCGTTGTCTGCAAAAGGAGGGTTTTATAGACATTAAGGAGTGTTGCCCTGAAAAGGACAGTTTTGAAATTGGTGAAAAACATTGTTCGGAAAGGACAGTTTTGAGGGCGCTAAAAAGCGTTCTCCTAAAAAAGAAGGATTTTGTAATCGGTAAAAAGCGTTGTCTGGAAAAGGAGGGTTTTATAGACATTAAGGAGTGTTGCCCTGAAAAGGACAGTTTTGAAATTGGTGAAAAACATTGTTCGGAAAGGACAGTTTTGAGGTCGCTAAAAAGCGTTCTCCTAAAAAAGAAGGATCTTATAATCGGTAAAAAGCGTTGTCTGCAAAAGGAGGGTTTTATAGTCATTAAGGAGTGTTGCCCTGAAAAGGACAGTTTTGAAATTGGTGAAAAACATTGTTCGGAAAGGACAGTTTTGAGGTCGCTAAAAAGCGTTCTCCTAAAAAAGAAGGATTTTGTAATCGATAAAAAGCGTTGTCTGGAAAAGGAGGCTTTTATAGACATTAAGGAGTGTTGCCCTGAAAAGGACAGTTTTGAAATTGGTGAAAAACATTGTTCGGAAAGGACAGTTTTGAGGTCGCTAAAAAGCGTTCTCCTAAAAAAGAAGGATTTTGTAATCGATAAAAAGCGTTGTCTGCAAAAGGAGGCTTTTATAGACATTAAGGAGTGTTGCCCTGAAAAGGACAGTTTTGAAATTGGTGAAAAACATTGTTCGGAAAGGACAGTTTTGAGGGCGCTAAAAAGCGTTCTCCTAAAAAAGAAGGATTTTGTAATCGGTAAAAAGCGTTGTCTGCAAAAGGAGGCTTTTATAGACATTAAGGAGTGTTGCCCTGAAAAGGACAGTTTTTAAATTGGTGAAAAACATTGTTCGGAAAGGACAGTTTTGAGGGCGCTAAAAAGCGTTCTCCTAAAAAAGAAGGATTTTGTAATCGGTAAAAAGCGTTGTCTGCAAAAGGAGGCTTTTATAGACATTAAGGAGTGTTGCCCTGAAAAGGACAGTTTTGAAATTGGTGAAAAACATTGTTCGGAAAGGACATTTTTGAGGTCGCTAAAAAGCGTTCTCCTAAAAAAGAAGGATCTTATAATCGATAAAAAGCGTTGTCTGCAAAAGGAGGCTTTTATAGACATTAAGGAGTGTTGCCCTGAAAAGGACAGTTTTGAAATTGGTGAAAAACATTGTTCGGAAAGGACAGTTTTGAGGTCGCTAAAAAGCGTTCTCCTAAAAAAGAAGGATCTTATAATCGGTAAAAAGCGTTGTCTGGAAAAGGAGGCTTTTATAGACATTAAGGAGTGTTGCCCTGAAAAGGACAGTTTTGAAATTGGTGAAAAACATTGTTCGGAAAGGACAGTTTTGAGGTCGCTAAAAAGCGTTCTCCTAAAAAAGAAGGATTTTGTAATCGGTAAAAAGCGTTGTCTGCAAAAGGAGGGTTTTATAGACATTAAGGAGTGTTGCCCTGAAAAGGACAGTTTTGAAATTGGTGAAAAACATTGTTCGGAAAGGACAGTTTTGAGGGCGCTAAAAAGCGTTCTCCTAAAAAAGAAGGATCTTATAATCGGTAAAAAGCGTTGTCTGGAAAAGGAGGCTTTTATAGACATTAAGGAGTGTTGCCCTGAAAAGGACAGTTTTGAAATTGGTGAAAAACATTGTTCGGAAAGGACAGTTTTGAGGGCGCTAAAAAGCGTTCTCCTAAAAAAGAAGGATTTTGTAATCGGTAAAAAGCGTTGTCTGGAAAAGGAGGGTTTTATAGACATTAAGGAGTGTTGCCCTGAAAAGGACAGTTTTGAAATTGGTGAAAAACATTGTTCGGAAAGGACAGTTTTGAGGTCGCTAAAAAGCGTTCTCCTAAAAAAGAAGGATCTTATAATCGGTAAAAAGCGTTGTCTGCAAAAGGAGGCTTTTATAGACATTAAGGAGTGTTGCCCTGAAAAGGACAGTTTTGAAATTGGTGAAAAACATTGTTCGGAAAGGACAGTTTTGAGGGCGCTAAAAAGCGTTCTCCTAAAAAAGAAGGATTTTGTAATCGGTAAAAAGCGTTGTCTGCAAAAGGAGGGTTTTATAGACATTAAGGAGTGTTGCCCTGAAAAGGACAGTTTTGAAATTGGTGAAAAACATTGTTCGGAAAGGACAGTTTTGAGGTCGCTAAAAAGCGTTCTCCTAAAAAAGAAGGATCTTATAATCGGTAAAAAGCGTTGTCTGGAAAAGGAGGCTTTTATAGACATTAAGGAGTGTTGCCCTGAAAAGGACAGTTTTGAAATTGGTGAAAAACATTGTTCGGAAAGGACAGTTTTGAGGTCGCTAAAAAGCGTTCTCCTAAAAAAGAAGGATCTTATAATCGGTAAAAAGCGTTGTCTGCAAAAGGAGGCTTTTATAGACATTAAGGAGTGTTGCCCTGAAAAGGACAGTTTTGAAATTGGTGAAAAACATTGTTCGGAAAGGACAGTTTTGAGGTCGCTAAAAAGCGTTCTCCTAAAAAAGAAGGATCTTATAATCGGTAAAAAGCGTTGTCTGCAAAAGGAGGGTTTTATAGTCATTAAGGAGTGTTGCCCTGAAAAGGACAGTTTTGAAATTGGTGAAAAACATTGTTCGGAAAGGACAGTTTTGAGGTCGCTAAAAAGCGTTCTCCTAAAAAAGAAGGATTTTGTAATCGGTAAAAAGCGTTGTCTGCAAAAGGAGGGTTTTATAGACATTAAGGAGTGTTGCCCTGAAAAGGACAGTTTTGAAATTGGTGAAAAACATTGTTCGGAAAGGACAGTTTTCAGGTCGCTAAAAAGCGTTCTCCTAAAAAAGAAGGATCTTATAATCGGTAAAAAGCGTTGTCTGGAAAAGGAGGCTTTTATAGAAATTAAGGAGTGTTGCCCTGAAAAGGACAGTTTTGAAATTGGTGAAAAACATTGTTCGGAAAGGACAGTTTTGAGGTCGCTAAAAAGCGTTCTCCTAAAAAAGAAGGATTTTGTAATCGATAAAAAGCGTTGTCTGGAAAAGGAGGCTTTTATAGACATTAAGGAGTGTTGCCCTGAAAAGGACAGTTTTGAAATTGGTGAAAAACATTGTTCGGAAAGGACAGTTTTGAGGTCGCTAAAAAGCGTTCTCCTAAAAAAGAAGGATCTTATAATCGGTAACAAGCGTTGTCTGCAAAAGGAGGGTTTTATAGTCATTAAGGAGTGTTGCCCTGAAAAGGACAGTTTTGAAATTGGTGAAAAACATTGTTCGGAAAGGACAGTTTTGAGGTCGCTAAAAAGCGTTCTCCTAAAAAAGAAGGATCTTATAATCGATAAAAAGCGTTGTCTGGAAAAGGAGGCTTTTATAGACATTAAGGAGTGTTGCCCTGAAAAGGACAGTTTTGAAATTGGTGAAAAACATTGTTCGGAAAGGACAGTTTTGAGGTCGCTAAAAAGCGTTCTCCTAAAAAAGAAGGATTTTGTAATCGGTAAAAAGCGTTGTCTGCAAAAGGAGGCTTTTATAGACATTAAGGAGTGTTGCCCTGAAAAGGACAGTTTTGAAATTGGTGAAAAACATTGTTCGGAAAGGACAGTTTTGAGGTCGCTAAAAAGCGTTCTCCTAAAAAAGAAGGATCTTATAATCGATAAAAAGCGTTGTCTGCAAAAGGAGGCTTTTATAGACATTAAGGAGTGTTGCCCTGAAAAGGACAGTTTTGAAATTGGTGAAAAACATTGTTCGGAAAGGACAGTTTTGAGGTCGCTAAAAAGCGTTCTCCTAAAAAAGAAGGATTTTGTAATCGGTAAAAAGCGTTGTCTGCAAAAGGAGGGTTTTATAGACATTAAGGAGTGTTGCCCTGAAAAGGACAGTTTTGAAATTGGTGAAAAACATTGTTCGGAAAGGACAGTTTTCAGGTCGCTAAAAAGCGTTCTCCTAAAAAAGAAGGATCTTATAATCGGTAAAAAGCGTTGTCTGGAAAAGGAGGCTTTTATAGAAATTAAGGAGTGTTGCCCTGAAAAGGACAGTTTTGAAATTGGTGAAAAACATTGTTCGGAAAGGACAGTTTTGAGGTCGCTAAAAAGCGTTCTCCTAAAAAAGAAGGATTTTGTAATCGATAAAAAGCGTTGTCTGGAAAAGGAGGCTTTTATAGACATTAAGGAGTGTTGCCCTGAAAAGGACAGTTTTGAAATTGGTGAAAAACATTGTTCGGAAAGGACAGTTTTGAGGTCGCTAAAAAGCGTTCTCCTAAAAAAGAAGGATCTTATAATCGGTAACAAGCGTTGTCTGCAAAAGGAGGGTTTTATAGTCATTAAGGAGTGTTGCCCTGAAAAGGACAGTTTTGAAATTGGTGAAAAACATTGTTCGGAAAGGACAGTTTTGAGGTCGCTAAAAAGCGTTCTCCTAAAAAAGAAGGATCTTATAATCGATAAAAAGCGTTGTCTGGAAAAGGAGGCTTTTATAGACATTAAGGAGTGTTGCCCTGAAAAGGACAGTTTTGAAATTGGTGAAAAACATTGTTCGGAAAGGACAGTTTTGAGGTCGCTAAAAAGCGTTCTCCTAAAAAAGAAGGATTTTGTAATCGGTAAAAAGCGTTGTCTGCAAAAGGAGGCTTTTATAGACATTAAGGAGTGTTGCCCTGAAAAGGACAGTTTTGAAATTGGTGAAAAACATTGTTCGGAAAGGACAGTTTTGAGGTCGCTAAAAAGCGTTCTCCTAAAAAAGAAGGATCTTATAATCGATAAAAAGCGTTGTCTGCAAAAGGAGGCTTTTATAGACATTAAGGAGTGTTGCCCTGAAAAGGACAGTTTTGAAATTGGTGAAAAACATTGTTCGGAAAGGACAGTTTTGAGGTCGCTAAAAAGCGTTCTCCTAAAAAAGAAGGATCTTATAATCGGTAAAAAGCGTTGTCTGGAAAAGGAGGCTTTTATAGACATTAAGGAGTGTTGCCCTGAAAAGGACAGTTTTGAAATTGGTGAAAAACATTGTTCGGAAAGGACAGTTTTGAGGTCGCTAAAAAGCGTTCTCCTAAAAAAGAAGGATTTTGTAATCGGTAAAAAGCGTTGTCTGCAAAAGGAGGGTTTTATAGACATTAAGGAGTGTTGCCCTGAAAAGGACAGTTTTGAAATTGGTGAAAAACATTGTTCGGAAAGGACAGTTTTGAGGTCGCTAAAAAGCGTTCTCCTAAAAAAGAAGGATTTTGTAATCGATAAAAAGCGTTGTCTGGAAAAGGAGGCTTTTATAGACATTAAGGAGTGTTGCCCTGAAAAGGACAGTTTTGAAATTGGTGAAAAACATTGTTCGGAAAGGACAGTTTTGAGGTCGCTAAAAAGCGTTCTCCTAAAAAGAAGGATCTTATAATCGGTAAAAAGCGTTGTCTGCAAAAGGAGGCTTTTATAGACATTAAGGAGTGTTGCCCTGAAAAGGACAGTTTTGAAATTGGTGAAAAACATTGTTCGGAAAGGACAGTTTTGAGGTCGCTAAAAAGCGTTCTCCTAAAAAAGAAGGATCTTATAATCGGTAAAAAGCGTTGTCTGCAAAAGGAGGGTTTTATAGTCATTAAGGAGTGTTGCCCTGAAAAGGACAGTTTTGAAATTGGTGAAAAACATTGTTCGGAAAGGACAGTTTTGAGGTCGCTAAAAAGCGTTCTCCTAAAAAAGAAGGATTTTGTAATCGGTAAAAAGCGTTGTCTGCAAAAGGAGGGTTTTATAGACATTAAGGAGTGTTGCCCTGAAAAGGACAGTTTTGAAATTGGTGAAAAACATTGTTCGGAAAGGACAGTTTTCAGGTCGCTAAAAAGCGTTCTCCTAAAAAAGAAGGATCTTATAATCGGTAAAAAGCGTTGTCTGGAAAAGGAGGCTTTTATAGAAATTAAGGAGTGTTGCCCTGAAAAGGACAGTTTTGAAATTGGTGAAAAACATTGTTCGGAAAGGACAGTTTTGAGGTCGCTAAAAAGCGTTCTCCTAAAAAAGAAGGATTTTGTAATCGATAAAAAGCGTTGTCTGGAAAAGGAGGCTTTTATAGACATTAAGGAGTGTTGCCCTGAAAAGGACAGTTTTGAAATTGGTGAAAAACATTGTTCGGAAAGGACAGTTTTGAGGTCGCTAAAAAGCGTTCTCCTAAAAAAGAAGGATCTTATAATCGGTAACAAGCGTTGTCTGCAAAAGGAGGGTTTTATAGTCATTAAGGAGTGTTGCCCTGAAAAGGACAGTTTTGAAATTGGTGAAAAACATTGTTCGGAAAGGACAGTTTTGAGGTCGCTAAAAAGCGTTCTCCTAAAAAAGAAGGATCTTATAATCGATAAAAAGCGTTGTCTGGAAAAGGAGGCTTTTATAGACATTAAGGAGTGTTGCCCTGAAAAGGACAGTTTTGAAATTGGTGAAAAACATTGTTCGGAAAGGACAGTTTTGAGGTCGCTAAAAAGCGTTCTCCTAAAAAAGAAGGATCTTATAATCGGTAAAAAGCGTTGTCTGCAAAAGGAGGCTTTTATAGACATTAAGGAGTGTTGCCCTGAAAAGTACAGTTTTGAAATTGGTGAAAAACATTGTTCGGAAAGGACAGTTTTGAGGTCGCTAAAAAGCGTTCTCCTAAAAAAGAAGGATTTTGTAATCGGTAAAAAGCGTTGTCTGGAAAAGGAGGGTTTTATAGACATTAAGGAGTGTTGCCCTGAAAAGGACAGTTTTGAAATTGGTGAAAAACATTGTTCAGAAAGGACAGTTTTGAGGTCGCTAAAAAGCGTTCTCCTAAAAAAGAAGGATCTTATAATCGGTAAAAAGCGTTGTCTGCAAAAGGAGGCTTTTATAGACATTAAGGAGTGTTGCCCTGAAAAGGACAGTTTTGAAATTGGTGAAAAACATTGTTCGGAAAGGACAGTTTTGAGGGCGCTAAAAAGCGTTCTCCTAAAAAAGAAGGATTTTGTAATCGGTAAAAAGCGTTGTCTGCAAAAGGAGGGTTTTATAGACATTAAGGAGTGTTGCCCTGAAAAGGACAGTTTTGAAATTGGTGAAAAACATTGTTCGGAAAGGACAGTTTTGAGGGCGCTAAAAAGCGTTCTCCTAAAAAAGAAGGATCTTATAATCGGTAAAAAGCGTTGTCTGGAAAAGGAGGGTTTTATAGTCATTAAGGAGTGTTGCCCTGAAAAGGACAGTTTTGAAATTGGTGAAAAACATTGTTCGGAAAGGACAGTTTTGAGGTCGCTAAAAAGCGTTCTCCTAAAAAAGAAGGATCTTATAATCGGTAAAAAGCGTTGTCTGCAAAAGGAGGCTTTTATAGACATTAAGGAGTGTTGCCCTGAAAAGGACAGTTTTGAAATTGGTGAAAAACATTGTTCGGAAAGGACAGTTTTGAGGGCGCTAAAAAGCGTTCTCCTAAAAAAGAAGGATTTTGTAATCGGTAAAAAGCGTTGTCTGCAAAAGGAGGGTTTTATAGACATTAAGGAGTGTTGCCCTGAAAAGGACAGTTTTGAAATTGGTGAAAAACATTGTTCGGAAAGGACAGTTTTGAGGTCGCTAAAAAGCGTTCTCCTAAAAAAGAAGGATCTTATAATCGGTAAAAAGCGTTGTCTGGAAAAGGAGGCTTTTATAGACATTAAGGAGTGTTGCCCTGAAAAGGACAGTTTTGAAATTGGTGAAAAACATTGTTCGGAAAGGACAGTTTTGAGGTCGCTAAAAAGCGTTCTCCTAAAAAAGAAGGATTTTGTAATCGATAAAAAGCGTTGTCTGGAAAAGGAGGCTTTTATAGACATTAAGGAGTGTTGCCCTGAAAAGGACGGTTTTGAAATTGGTGAAAAACATTGTTCGGAAAGGACAGTTTTGAGGTCGCTAAAAAGCGTTCTCCTAAAAAAGAAGGATCTTATAATCGGTAAAAAGCGTTGTCTGCAAAAGGAGGCTTTTATAGACATTAAGGAGTGTTGCCCTGAAAAGGACAGTTTTGAAATTGGTGAAAAACATTGTTCGGAAAGGACAGTTTTGAGGTCGCTAAAAAGCGTTCTCCTAAAAAAGAAGGATCTTATAATCGGTAAAAAGCGTTGTCTGCAAAAGGAGGGTTTTATAGTCATTAAGGAGTGTTGCCCTGAAAAGGACAGTTTTGAAATTGGTGAAAAACATTGTTCGGAAAGGACAGTTTTGAGGTCGCTAAAAAGCGTTCTCCTAAAAAAGAAGGATTTTGTAATCGGTAAAAAGCGTTGTCTGCAAAAGGAGGGTTTTATAGACATTAAGGAGTGTTGCCCTGAAAAGGACAGTTTTGAAATTGGTGAAAAACATTGTTCGGAAAGGACAGTTTTCAGGTCGCTAAAAAGCGTTCTCCTAAAAAAGAAGGATCTTATAATCGGTAAAAAGCGTTGTCTGGAAAAGGAGGCTTTTATAGAAATTAAGGAGTGTTGCCCTGAAAAGGACAGTTTTGAAATTGGTGAAAAACATTGTTCGGAAAGGACAGTTTTGAGGTCGCTAAAAAGCGTTCTCCTAAAAAAGAAGGATTTTGTAATCGATAAAAAGCGTTGTCTGGAAAAGGAGGCTTTTATAGACATTAAGGAGTGTTGCCCTGAAAAGGACAGTTTTGAAATTGGTGAAAAACATTGTTCGGAAAGGACAGTTTTGAGGTCGCTAAAAAGCGTTCTCCTAAAAAAGAAGGATCTTATAATCGGTAACAAGCGTTGTCTGCAAAAGGAGGGTTTTATAGTCATTAAGGAGTGTTGCCCTGAAAAGGACAGTTTTGAAATTGGTGAAAAACATTGTTCGGAAAGGACAGTTTTGAGGTCGCTAAAAAGCGTTCTCCTAAAAAAGAAGGATTTTGTAATCGGTAAAAAGCGTTGTCTGGAAAAGGAGGGTTTTATAGACATTAAGGAGTGTTGCCCTGAAAAGGACAGTTTTGAAATTGGTGAAAAACATTGTTCAGAAAGGACAGTTTTGAGGTCGCTAAAAAGCGTTCTCCTAAAAAAGAAGGATCTTATAATCGGTAAAAAGCGTTGTCTGCAAAAGGAGGCTTTTATAGACATTAAGGAGTGTTGCCCTGAAAAGGACAGTTTTGAAATTGGTGAAAAACATTGTTCGGAAAGGACAGTTTTGAGGGCGCTAAAAAGCGTTCTCCTAAAAAAGAAGGATTTTGTAATCGGTAAAAAGCGTTGTCTGGAAAAGGAGGGTTTTATAGACATTAAGGAGTGTTGCCCTGAAAAGGACAGTTTTGAAATTGGTGAAAAACATTGTTCGGAAAGGACAGTTTTGAGGTCGCTAAAAAGCGTTCTCCTAAAAAAGAAGGATTTTGTAATCGATAAAAAGCGTTGTCTGGAAAAGGAGGCTTTTATAGACATTAAGGAGTGTTGCCCTGAAAAGGACAGTTTTGAAATTGGTGAAAAACATTGTTCGGAAAGGACAGTTTTGAGGTCGCTAAAAAGCGTTCTCCTAAAAAAGAAGGATCTTATAATCGGTAAAAAGCGTTGTCTGCAAAAGGAGGGTTTTATAGTCATTAAGGAGTGTTGCCCTGAAAAGGACAGTTTTGAAATTGGTGAAAAACATTGTTCGGAAAGGACAGTTTTGAGGTCGCTAAAAAGCGTTCTCCTAAAAAAGAAGGATCTTATAATCGATAAAAAGCGTTGTCTGGAAAAGGAGGCTTTTATAGACATTAAGGAGTGTTGCCCTGAAAAGGACAGTTTTGAAATTGGTGAAAAACATTGTTCGGAAAGGACAGTTTTGAGGTCGCTAAAAAGCGTTCTCCTAAAAAAGAAGGATTTTGTAATAAATAAAAAGCGTTGTCTGGAAAAGGAGGTTTGTTTGTTTTGTTTTTTAAATCGGTGAGAAACGTTGTCCGAAAAAGGACAGTTTTGTGGTCACTGAAAATCGTTGTCCTGAAAAGGACAGTTTTGTAATCGGTGAAAACCGTTGTAAGGAAAAGTTTTGAGGTCGCTTAAACGCGTTGTCCTGAAAAGGACAGTTTTGTAATCAGTGAAAAGCGTTGTCCGGAAAAGGACAGTTTTGTGGTCGCTGAAAACGTTGTCCTGGGAAGGACAGTTTTGTAATCGGTGAAAAGCGTTGTCTGGAAAGGGACAGTTTATTGTATATCATTGTTGCTGGTACGGATGGTCGATGGCGAGCTGGAACTGTGTCTGATAATGCTTGATCCATGGGCCGACTGCTGGAACAGACGCTACACGGTATTTACTCAGAGACGCCACTGATGCGGGATGCGAAACAAAGTCATTTTAACGTGGGGAACCCAAGCGCATACACTCAGGTCAACTATTAGACAATTTTTGCCCATCGAAACAACTTGTTTTATCTGGTCAGATTTGTCGGAAGAAATACACCTTTGTTCGATGCTTTGAGGCCTTTTTATATCCTGAGTCAGTTTTACAACTATCGCTGGGTAAGCTTTTTTTTCAGGTTGTTTTTAAAAAGAAATGTGAGAGTGCCGATAGGATAGGACATCATATTAACGAACGTAAGCAAAGCAATTACGAAGATTTTAGTGACGTATAAAATATTACTAGATTCTTATTGATTTATCAATATATTTCTTGTCTATTTACTTTCATAAAATATCTCTTTACATCTTATATTCTTAATTTAGTGTTGATTTATTATTAGAATACAACAATTGCGGCACAAGAGGGGGAAATGGGTTGTGGCTGGTCGACACTATCTTAAACATAGCTAATCAGAATAAAGACCCATTAATTCATTACAATTTTCACATCCACCACGAAAAATCGTCCTCTACCACAATACCACACTCACACAGGGAACCTACTAAACACTCCATTACAAAAAAAAAATCTTGAGTATACAATTATATATAAAAATTGATTGATGGTAAGCAATGAGGGGGATGAACCCAGAAACAAACAAAAATATTACAAAACACACAAACTGAAAGTAACTGATGTTAGTAGGACGTATCGTACCGTAAAAGAAATAAGAGAGTCCGCTGTATTCTGTCTTCAAACAAAATCAAGCGTCTCTTTCGTTAAAGGAGAGGGAAGGATGAAATAATACGGCCATGTGAAAAACTGAACCAGCCGAGATAAGAAAAGATAAAAAAAAAACTGGGGAGGTTGGGAGTCGCGGCTTGGATCATATGATTACTTTGGTTTCCTTTGGTTTGGTTTGTTTTACGACATATCAACCTCAATTGGTTATTTAATGACGACAAGAATTTTTTTGCTGGTAATATTATTGTTCAAAAATGTATTGCTGGTAATATTTTTATTTCTTTTTCAAAAATTAATTGCTGGTAATATTTTTTTTCTTCAAAAATTAATTGCCGGTAATAATTTTATCTTCAAAAATTAATTGCTGGTAATAATTTTATCTTCAAAAATTAATTGCTGGTAATATTATTTCTTCAAAAATTAATTGCTGGTAATAATTTTTTCTTCAGAAATTAATTGCTGGTAATAATTTTTTCTTCAAAAATTAATTGCTGGTAATATTATTTCTTCAAAAATTAATTGCTGGTAATAATTTTTTCTTCAAAAATTAATTGCTGGTAATAATTTTTTCTTCAAAAATTAATTGCTGGTAATAATTTTTTCTTCAAAAATTAATTGCTGGTAATAATTTTTCTTCAAAAATTAATTGCTGGTAATAATTTTTTCTTCAAAAATTAATTGCTAGTAATATTTTTTTCTTCAAAAATTAATTGCTGGTAATAATTTTTCTTCAAAAATTAATTGCTGGTAATAACTTTTCTTCAAAAATTAATTGCTGGTAATAATTTTTCTTCAAAAATTAATTGCTGGTAATAATTTTTTCTTCAAAAATTAATTGCTAGTAATATTTTTTTCTTCAAAAATTAATTGCTGGTAATATTATTTCTTCAAAAATTAATTGCTGGTAATAATTTTTTCTTCAAAAATTAATTGCTGGTAATAATTTTTTCTTCAAAAATTAATTGCTGGTAATAATTTTTTCTTCAAAAATTAATTGCTGGTAATAATTTTTCTTCAAAAATTAATTGCTGGTAATAATTTTTTCTTCAAAAATTAATTGCTGGTAATAATTTTTCTTCAAAAATTAATTGCTGGTAATAATTTTTTCTTCAAAAATTAATTGCTGGTAATATTTTTTCTTCAAAAATTAATTGCTGGTAATAATTTTTTCTTCAAAAATTAATTGCTGGGAATAATTTTTTCTTCAAAAATTAATTGCTGGTAATAATTTTTTCTTCAAAAATTAATTGCTGGTAATATTTTTTCTTCAAAAATTAATTGCTGGTAATAATTTTTTCTTCAAAAATTAATTGCTGGTAATAATTTTTTCTCCAAAAATTAATTGCTGGTAATAATTTTTCTTCAAAAATTAATTGCTGGTAATAATTTTTTCTTCAAAAATTAATTGCTGGTAATAATTTTTTACACATATGTATTGCTGGTATTAAAACCTATTTTTACACTTTCATCGAATTTTGACCCCATTTTAGGGAGTTAACTATTTCCCCATAGACGGGGACCTGACAGGTGCTACTACCACGGGTCAGGGTGAATCTGGGAACACCAGCAATTAAGAGGTGTTTCCACGCTCCTCACAACCTCCTGATCAGGGGCTTTGCTGTCGGATGTAGTTTATCGTCTTACCCAGGACGACTCATTTGGTGGTGGGGGTGTATTACTCCTCTGAAGAGGTGCTGTCGGCGTATTCTGAAGCTCCAGCCAACAGGGCCGATTGTTACTTTAATGATAGCAGTAATAAAAAAAATGATAATATCATTATTGTGTTTGTTAAATATTTACAACTAAAGTGTGATGGGGTTCTCTTGTAAGACTAGTGAAAGGCAAGTCATGTTAGTACAAATTAAGAACTGGTCCGTATTACTATGTGTTATCCTTCCTTTTATATGGTACTGAATGATAGAAAATCCCCCACACACACACACACGGAGGAGGAGAAAACGGGATGCAACCGAAAAGTGGGTCTACAGAAGGATGCTGAGAATTCCATGGACGGAGCGAGTAAGCAACACGGACATCTTAAAGAAAATAGCAACCGAAAGAACACTTCAATTCTGGAAAAAGACAGCTGAAATTCCTGGGAGACATAATGAGGAAAGATATATATTAGGGCACTTACGACGTGGTGTAATGGTTAACAAGTTTTATTGCACTAGATCAATTACTACTGAATAATGAATTTGATCTTCATTCTTTGCTCCATATATTCGGTCTTGTTGGACATCCCGAGGCGCTGTAATGGTTAGCAAGCTTGTCACGCTAGAACAATTACGACTGACTAGTGAGTTCGATCCT
>OZ038503.1:79305826-79313326 GCA_964036315.1 Acanthosepion esculentum | reverse complement strand
TAAGGTGAGAAGGTGTTTATGGGATAAAGTGCTCAATATCAGAGATAGGACGTATGTAAATATAAATATAAAAGTGAACATTGAAGTCAACACTCAGAGGTGACAGGCTGTTTCTTGCTAGGCGCAATTGTCAGGCGCAATCGACGGCCTGACGATCGCGCCTTGCATGAAACAGCTTGTCGCCTCTGAGTGTTGACTTCAATGTTCACTTATATATATATATATATATATATATATATATATATATATATATATATATATATATATATTGGTACCTCCAAAGATTTTCTAAAAGATGTGCCTAGATCCTACATAGCCAAATAATAAACCCGCATTAATAAAAAACAAAACAATGTTTATCATCAAAATCATTATGATATTATTAAGAAGAACGACCAAATCTGTTTTTTGATTATTAAAGTATATTTTTTTATCCTCTTTAGAAACTTCAAAATTTTGGTTCTTTTCTTTCCTTTTTTTTGCTTCATTAACTCTCATTATTCATTAAATTAGCAGGTGAAATTTTAGATCGTTTAGCGATGAAAGACACATTGATTTAAAATTCTTGCAAAAATTAAATTAATTAATGAAAATTTCAGGTATTATTCACAAATAAAAGCAATTATTTTTTAATAGTTTATTTTTTAAGAAATCTTTGGTAAAAATATTATTTTTACACTTGTTACACCCCCACTGCTTTAATTTTCAAAAATTTCGAAAAATTATTTTTTGTAGAGCTTTATTTTTCTATTAAATAGAAGCACAAGACTTTGGAGAATTGAAATCGTGACTACGTTTTTCAAAGAAAACGCCCGGTTAGATAAAAGTGTAAGATAAGTTTATCTTAAAATAAAACGTGCAATTAAACTACGTCATTATTTAATTAAAAATATTTTAATTAACTTTATGAAGTAAACGTATTAATGACGCTATCGTCTTAAGAAAAAAAAATCGATGTATAATGAATTCTCTTCAAGAATTATTTGCATTTTTTTAAAAATTTTAATGATAATAATTGATCAAATTTTACATCTTTTAAAACTTTTTTACGGTTTGGTTACAAAATAAATACTATTTATACTAATCGTTAATAAAAAAATTTTTAGCAATTCAGTGTCACGTTGTATTTTAAAAATAATTTTCAATTCATATTTGTGTATAAACGTGTCATTTATACAGACGCCTATAAACGGCATTGTCAGAAAATATGAGTAGTAACTCCAGTAAATTTAAAATTTATTGGTAATTTTCTATCAATTACTAAAACCAGTCTCTTCCTAAGATTATAAAGCCAAATTATCTACTATTAAACAAAATATTCAGTAACTCAGAATATTTCCTAAATTTTAAAGATTATTGCACAGTTAGAAAATATATAAAAGATGTGTTATATTTTTCAAGTAATCGTTTGGGTAATTTTCTCCGTTTACAAACGTAAGGCTAGCGAGAAAATTGTTAATATCTCCTGAAAATACCCACCTCCATGTTAACAGGGGCAGGGCTGGGTCTTCGTCCCCACCCCACGAAACTTTGATATGCCCCCTCTCTACTACATGTAGATTTCAAAGTTTCCCAATCTGGGGGGCATAAAACCTCGAACGAATATTGGGGGGAAGGACAGCGCTTTTTTCAAAATTACCAAAAATCAGGGAATTATCCGATTTAGAGAAAAATTTCAGTACATATTCATTAATTATTTACTTTTATAATGACTATTTTTTTTTATTTTAAAAAAATCTGAGAAAATGTCATTCTTTTTGTAATATCCACCAATATTTCAATGACTAAATTTTACTAAAATTGGCATTTCTGTCCCACACATTCCAGTAGACATGGGGTTCCCACTCGGTTGAGACATTGGGGGTAGTAAGCACCGGCCCTGTCAATTATTATAGTCGATGATTTACAATATAACTTACGTAGAAAAAAGGTAAAAAGTACAAAAAGCGAAAAATCGCTGCTGAAACTAGCACATTAGGGGCTCCAACCTCGTCGGGTGTTTCTGCACCGCACCGGACATGCAAATACACGATATATATTACTAGTTGAAAACTGACAATGTAACAACAGTTTTAAAATAATTTTAAAAAATTTGCGGGGCCAAGAAATAAGTCCCGGGGTGAGGTCTGGAGTAAAACCTGCCGGCCCTGCGTGTTAAAACAAGATTTTCGCCGCTGTTTCAAACTATAAGTAATATTTGTTCCAAATCAGATTAATCAAACGTTAAATCATCTAATCTTCCTCAAACAAAGTTTTAGAAACGTATATATTATATTTTTGCAATATTTATTTAATAAAGAGAATTACGTAATGCTGACAGATTTATAAACATGGAAGATGTTATGGTTTTTACAGATAAAAAAAATCATACCAGTCAATTTAAATTCCGTTTCAAATACAGCAAATTATTTTGCGTAATGAGAATATTACATTTTATATTGAAATTAAAACTAAAATAAAAACTTAAAGATTTTTTATTTTTAAATATGCACTTTAAAATTTCGCTATCGCTTTTCTTACATACATACATACACAATATGAGAAAAAGAGACACGCATACACACAGGTGTACACACATGCACGCACACACACAGGCGTACACACACACGCGTGCGCACACACATGTGTATGTATGTTTGTGTGTGTGTGTGTGTATAAATATATCTCTATCTATAAAAGGCAGGATGTGTTTGTGTGTGTAACGAATGCACGGCCGCAATTTTCGACGGATTTGCACCAAAATCTACATGCACATGCTCCAAGTTAGTATAAAGACCAAGACCGACGTTGCATTTCCCAACTCCCATCGATAGTGGAAATAATCGATTTTTTCATGCTTCTACAGCAGTTTTCATGTAGTTTGGGGCCATTTTTTACTGGACAGAGTGAGAGCCTATAGCTGGCTGACACGAATAGGCAGGAAGATTCTATTGGCCAGCGTGAGAGCCAACAGCTGACTGACACGAATGTTACCTAGCATGCTAGCATGCAAAAAAAAATCGATAGCTGCATTCGTCACAAGTGGGAAAAATTTAAATCTGCATGGCACTTTACTCCAATTGGCTCATTCGCTTGCTTAAACTCAACGTTGATTCCGCAGAACTGGGTTGGATGTGAAAAAGTATTTGTTGTTAACATTCTTTTTTCATTCGGTTTTTCCAGTTACGAGTCCTTTTTTAAAGCTGATCGTTTTGTGTTCATTCTGTTCAGTTCTTTTTTCGTAACAGATTTAATGATTAGTATAGAGCTTAGAAAAAATTCGCAGTGTGAGATAGGCAAGAAGTAAGGCATGTACCAACATCAGCACGGCAAATGGCACTCCTTTAAATGCAAGGAAGGGCAAAAATATTTTAAGTCAAGTGATAGCGATTGCTGTATGAGTCGTACGATTTTGAATCAAGCACGGGCAACGCCGGGCCATGTTGCTAGTATATATATATATATATATATATATATATATATATATATATATATATATATATATATATATGATGTCTTGAGATACAAGTTTAATTCATTCTAATACCGAGTTCGTAACTAAAAAAACTCGTATCTCAAATCAATTTAACTCATTGAAATTAATTGGAATATTTACGATCCGTTCCAGACCCCCAAAAATCACTCTTATTTTCTTAAAACACACCCCTATTTTTGTATTTGTTTGTTTTTTAAAGGCCAAAGAGTGAATAAATAAGCAACGCAGTTTGCTAAAAAATAAAATAACAGAGAAAAAGAAACCAAATTTTTAAGAAATAAACTGTATTAAACCATGAAGTTCAGACGAGTCATAGGTCAACTGACGGAAGAGAGAGTGAGGGAGAGGGAGAAAGAGAGATTGTAAACGGCATCTAGCCTAGCAACCGCTCACCTAACCTAGCAACGGCAAGCTTTGTCTACGATACCGAAGATTAACTTTATCACCTAATTTTTATAACATTTACATTTTATCCATTACTGTAAGTATTTTTTTTTTATTTGTTAACCTTTTAAATTTTATAATATTTTATTTATCATCTATGGAGAACACTCATACTCTTTGGCCAAATCAATTACTCGTACGTCTTCCTGATGTTTATTTTTTTATATCATTTCCCGCTTTACCTCTAGCGAAATCATACATTTCAGCTTTCCACCAAAATTCTTTACACTTGCTGGCACGGTGGAGTAATGGATAGCGACTCGGATTGAGGAATCCGAGAGCCGAGTTCGAATTCCAGTCAGATCCATTACATTCACTTACGTGCTAATAGCAATCATCTTCTTCTTCTCCTCTAGCTATCGGTAAATAGCAGGACAGACCTGGTTCTATAACCTTAGATTGTAACTGGTGTACCGTAGAAAGAAATGGCAACCTACTGCGGGGAAAAAACAACATCTGTCTCATGAGTCATGTATCGAAAGATACATGATTACCTCGGTGTCTATCAAGCATGGCACCTAACTGAACTGACTTTCTGCGGACCCATGGTGCCATTGAAGGAATTTTGCAAAATAACGGCAAAAGATACAACATAGCAGACATCCTTCCAGAGCAAGGTGAACACGTGTACTGCGAGTGGAAATACTCCCAAAGAGTGGCGGCCGAGCGGAGGCTTAACTAAAACTCACCCCTATCTCAAAATTCAGCTCATATCTCAAGACCCCCCCCACCGCAAAAAAAATAAATATATAAAAAAGGCCGAACTCCGTCTCGCATCTCAAAAACTAGTATGTCGGTATGCTCGTATATGCATATATATATTATATTAGGCAGCATATATTTTATATTATAAAGAAATAATCATACAATCAATAAATTAGCAATATTAATGCAATTAATGGCGAAATCTCTTCGCTAATAGACATAATATAAGCATTAAACTACTAACAATCCACTGAATGATGCGATCCTTATGTATAAAATTGTTGTCAGATGGATCTGGCGTATTTCTTTTAAATCAGCAAGTACTTTCAAGGACTTCATGTCCTCATCATCAGGCTGTAATTTTTTCCTTTAAAATCAAAACTCGAAGACGAAATAAATGTGTTGTAGACTTGCACGTTCCAATATTATTTAACCGTTAATAAATAACTCTTAAAAAACATTATTCGGTCTACAACACATTTATTTCGTCTTCGAAATAGCACATTTTATATATCTATACACATATATAATTCCATATTATAGATCTTACTCGATTAATTTAATTTTAGGACGTGTCTATATGCAATATACTTTTGCAGGTAGGTTTCAAATCTATTAGCTATAGATTATTTACATAATTTTCGGACTCATATTTGTCGCGATATTTATTACAAATTTTCGGCCGTTGGAATGTCGAACTGAATCCTTTATTTCGCTCACTGGAGTAGACTGTTCTAGTTCCACGTGTCAGTTATCTCCTGTTATTTTCCCTCCGTAAGTTCTCCACTGCCTTAACCGGGTATTGAACTCACACTGATCCTGTCACTGGTTCTAACTAACGCCTTAATCCACTGTGCTATGTGTCCTTGAGGACATCTGTGTATGAATTTCTGGGTATTATAAACCTAATGTTCAACCACCTGAAGAAGGCCGGAGTGTACAACGGCCGAAACGTTGTAATAAATATTGCGACAAAGATGAGGACAATAGTCCGAATAATGTAAATAATTTATGAGCTATATAGTCTTAACCTATAATTATGCTCACATCGTGAGAGCTAAGTTTATTCCATAATACATTAATTTAATAATACATTATAAGGAAGTATTTTTAATGAAAAAAACAGAGTTATCTCCCTTGACACATAGCGTGTTTACGTAAATTCACTATCTTTTCAAAATTATTTAAAATATTCTTTTTAATGCTTCGTCTTTCGAACATACGAATTCGAACGATATAAATTATAAGTAATTATTATAAGCAACAATAATAAAAGAAAACAAATCTTAACCCAGTTTTAAATCAGCACCACGAGAACGGTAAATTATAACGATCTAACGGTCAGTCGGTATTTTGCACCTGAAGATTTAATAGACGCGTGAAATTCCAAGTCGAGCCATCGACGTGGGATATCATGTATATTCACTAATATATACTTAACAGCTCTGTTATATAACATTGAGCACTGTTTTAATACATCTGTGAATATATATATATATATATATATATATATATATATATATATATATATATATTACATTTACTTGATTTCAAAAGAAATATAGTCTATTAGTAATTAAGAGTAAAAATATTTTAAAATTGTAGTTAAATATAACGTATTCTAACCCAAACACCCGTTTTAAAAAGAATCTTTAACTATACAAGTACGAAAAAATGCCGAAAAACCTTTTGTGGTTAATAATAAAAAAAAATAACCCAAACGACATGCGTTTAACGGATCTCAGAATTCGTTGAAAAGTATACCCCTACCCGCCCTAAACTTAACCTCTTTTACGAACCTAATTCATAATTGATTTAACAATAGTTAATAAAAATGAACACGCTACCGCCCCTGTCTGAATGATTAGATTTCTCTGTATCCTTGGAAACAGGAAATTATGAATTTATATGTGCGTTTAAAACTCAGTAAATTTAAAAATAAGTTATTCCAAAATTCGCTTGAAGATGAAAAGGAACTAATGATTTTAATTTAATTATATAATTAAATTTGAAGTTTTTAGCTTCCATTTTTAAAACATGGTTATTACTGTGTAGCGAAAATACATATTTTAAATCAGTTAATTTATAATATTCATGCTCTGTAAATTCACATACAGTACTATTTTGTAAAAATAAAAATAAAAAATATCAATAACAACATAATAACACCGAATTATATATCTTACTGTTCTTTCTTTATATATATATATATATTGGCTCCTGAAAAATTAATTTCGGTTGAGCTCTTTGGTTTGAGGTGTGAGTTTGTAAACAGTGACTATTTAAGTTAATATTGCACGACTCTTCGGCAGAATTGAGTCACTGTCAGTCACTGTGTGTTTATCTAAATCTAAAAATAAACACGCTAAAATTCACTGTGTGTTTATCTAAATCTAAAAAATAAACACGCTAAAATTCACCTTCATCCGACGCTTACTGGTAGAAGTTCCGACTGACGCAAATTCAGTCGGGTTTCGATCCTAGCTAGAGGCAACCGGACGTCTAGCCACACTGATGAGCTGTGGATGACAAATATATATATATATATATATATATATATATGTGTGTGTGTGTGTGTGTGTGTGTGTGTGTGTGTTATGGTCCAGGTTTCTTGTACCACGGTGATGGTCCAAGGTAGAACCAATGAAGAATAACTCGAACACAGGTATGGAATAACACAGATATATTACAAATAGAATTATATACAAAGAAATAGAAGTATTAGTAATGACTATCAGATTTGGTTAAAGTGAACTATGTTGTCTCGCTATTCCAATAGCGTAGTATCATAGTATCACTATTCCAATGTTCTTACAAATATCTGTCCTCCCTCTTGAGAGGCGCAGTATTTATAATGTCAGGAATAGTCCATTATT
>OZ038503.1:79265826-79300826 GCA_964036315.1 Acanthosepion esculentum | reverse complement strand
TATATATATATATATATATATATATTGATAGATAGATAGATATTAAATGATTTAAGTAAGCAAAATCTACAATATAATGTGCATACTATATTTATATTATATATATTATATATAAAATATTATTTATTAATTATATATATAATATTAAAAAGACATAACATGAAAAATTTCATAAATATATAATCTTATATATATATAAGTATATAACATGATTAATTTTTAATTTTATATATCAATTTTAGTACTATATATATAATTCAAAAATCTTATCTTAATATATATATATATACATATATATACATATATATATACTTACATATATCTATCTACCTATCTATCTATCTATATATATATATATATATATATATATATATATATATATATATATATATAGAGAGAGAGAGAGAGAGAGAGAGAGAGAGAGAGATATTGGATGTAGTGCTGAAAATATCGGCACGTAAAACGAAATACGAATTCAAGTTTTCGTTCAAGCATGAGAAACTATTGTTCCCGTCTTATATTTACAAACAATTTGCCGCTGATATGAAGTACTTTTACCGTTAAATATAGCAGACATGAAAATTATGTTTTTCATATAAATAATTGCTGTCACCTCCTGTTGAGTGAACCGAATGTTTACACAGTGTTCCGAAACTCTGGCCCTGAATATATATAACTTCATTATATATATCTATATTATTTAATGAAACATGTATGAATGAAAAAATGCTGCCTAAATACACACAATATATATATATATATATATATATATATATATATATATATATATATATATATATATATATATAAGTTTATACATTATTATCGTGAGAATTTCATATAAATATATAGAAATTATCCATTACCATCTAAATCACACATAGACAAATTATAATTATTATACACTTTCAAACAAAATGTAATATGTACGGTTTTCCAATTAGTCTTGGACTCCATTAATTTCTTGGAACTTCGAATGGACGCGTCTTTTCCCCTTGCATGAAGAACGCCATGAATTATAATCACGTTTGTTTAACAAATCAAATGCAAGGGAAACATGATAAACCAATGAAAATCAAACAACACAAAAAATAAAGTATACTAGAATTTCTTTCTTCTTTTTCTCCATATCTCATATTCTCTGATGATGCTTTATAATGTGAAAATGTTAGATTGATAAACATTTCCTATTTGTTCTTTATCTTACCTCATATATATATATATATATATATATATATATATATATATATATATATATATATATATATATATATATATTTAAAAAATCATGCGTTAGGAAATCAATTGACCGAAATTGCCTGAAGATACTGAAAGTTTGAAACCAAAGTAGCGGAATCGGTTGATCTCCTGATTTTTATACTTAAAAGCTTTGCATGTTAATTCTTTATACGTGTATTTATCACTTTTAATACTACTGTTTCCTGGTCTAATTCAACTCTAACCATTAGCGTTATTATCATTGTTATTATTATCATTATTATTATTGTTGCTGTTATTGTTATTATTATTAATTATATTATTTTATTTCATTTGATTAATGGTGTGTTCAAATTTCTTTCCGGGTCCCGCCCAGAGACCTAAGGTTAGAAATGGCATCATGACATGTTCCACTGAGCAATTAAAAAAAAGTCACATATACATGGTTATAACTTTCGTAAGGTGTGGGCTTTACTCGTGGGAACATTTTTTGTATTTCTTTAAGGCATGGGCTTCCAGGAATCCCTTCAACGTGTCTGTTGGGATCTTTTCCAATCAATCCGAGATATCCAACTACAACAGGGATTGTTGATGTTCCCATGTGGCACATTTTTGAGATTCGATTTCAAGGTCCTTATATTTTGACAGCTTTTTGAAGATCTTCAAAGATACATTGCAGTCTGCAGGTACTGCCATATCAATAAGGAGGCATTTTTTGTTTGCGGTCTCTAATAACAATGTCTCGGTGGTTCGCTTTGATTGTTCTGGCTGTGTGTAATTATTATTATTATTATTATTATTATTATTATTATTATTATTATTATTATTATTATTATTTCCTTAGATTTCTGGCGTTTACACATTTCTTTCCGGGTCCTGCCCAGAGACCTAAGTTTAGAAATGGCATCATGACACTTTACACTGACAAAAAAAAATTATATAGATAAAGCTCTTCGTAAAGTGTGGACTGTACTTGTGAGAACAATGTTTTGTATTTCTTTGAGGCATGGGCTTCCAGGAATCCCTTCAATTAGTCTACTGGAATCTTTTCCGGCCAATCCTAGGGCTCCAACTACAACAGGGATTGTTGATGTTCCCATGTGCCACATTTATTTTTATTATTATTATTATTATTATTATTATTATTATTATTATTATTATTATTATTATTATCAGATATGTGGTGTACTGTTACATTTATTGCGATTTGTGAAAATAATAAAAGATAGTATTTTTCCTAACAAATAAATATTTCACCATATCTTCTTAAATGCACAACTATAAATTATATAATGTTTATTAAAATTAACTTCTTAAACCAATGTCGCTAATGATGCTAATTCAGTTCACATGTCACTTAAAAAGTAATGTTGCCTTATATATTTATAATATAACTTATATCGTTTCTAATCATAACGCAACCAATATTTCTGATATTTCAGTATTGGAACGGAATTTTCGATATGAATGATTCCAAACGCGTATTATTCATTAGTCCGCACGTGATATCATTAATCCGCGCATTCACTTCATTAAACGGCAATGTATTTTCCCCACCGAGGGTCACGATCACAAAAGTTGACACACAAAATTACTTTATATACACCCGTGTGCAAATGTATTGAAACAAAACGAATAATTCCATTATTATTTACTTGTTTTTCATATTTTCCCAATGAAACATGGCCCAGTGCACATGTCAGTGCTTTGTATCTCCATTCCACGAAGTCATTCCTTTCCGATTGACCGCGGATTTTCAATTGGATTTAAATCAGGAGAGTTTCCGGGACAGTCTATAGTACTTTGATTTGCTCACTGGTAAGGCTTGTCAGTGTGTTCGTGCAGCGTTACAATTTTCGTACGCTTTCTTGGTGTAACGTCCATCGCAGACAATAAGCGTAGGACAACTAATCGACAGTCGAGATAACAGTGTCAGGGCGTGATAAAACTCCGATGCAATCACGGATGACGCAATATTTTTCAAGGCCAAACAAATTTCATCATACACCCCGAAAATAGATTCATATTACTGCACTCCACTATATCACCCAATCTAAGATAAAAATAAAAGTCGATTACACCCTGCCACTCCAATGGATGTAAAACTGACGATATGGTGAAAGAAAGAATACTAAAGAGGTTGTTTTAATTAATTTGCACAAGAAATCCACTTTACACTCGAATAAAATAGATATTCTACTGCAAAACCTTTGTGGCGACATTGCATTTAAAAAAATCCTTAAAAATCAGATATTTTCATATTTTTTAATTAAAAGCTAAACTTTCAGTAATTACTGTGTATTTGTTTTGTTCCTTAGTCTTTCTCCAGGTTCCACTTACGACAAAACAATTTCAAATTCTCTATGCGATACTATTATATATTAGAGGTAGGACCACTTGACGCGTGCTGATACCTGTATCTTCTCCTACAGCCTGTAGAATGTGTTCTTCGTAGTCAGTTGAACGACCGGATCTCGGTCTTCCTCGATCCATAGTTTGTGATGCCACGGATCCTATCTCAGCAAGGCAACGATAAACAGCAACAAAGATTGGATGACTCGGCTACCTTCGGGATGAAAACGTAATCTGATACAGCCGTGCAGCCTCGCGTCCATTACCATTTGCGCAGCCGTATGTAATATCTGCTTTCTCATTATATGAATATCCTGCCATTGTTAAACGGTACACTTCTCAGTTAACTCACTACCACACACGTTAATCACTGAAGACAGATTAACCACAAATGTACACGAATGACAAATGTAACCTAGTCCACGTGAAAACTTTCTTTAAATTTAATGACTCAAAAACGAAGGATTTGCGGACATATATTTTTTTAGACTTTTGTCCTATTTTTTGATTTGAAGAACACGCTCCCAAAGTTTGTAAAAGTATTTTTGTACACCCTGTATATTGTTAAAATTTGTATTTGCTGTTATTTTTCATACTTTTTCCGGACACATTTTACTACCAAAAAATTCAAATTTGGATTCGTCTGTCCAAAATACATTTTAGTAAATCTATATAATAAATGGGAATGCCAGTGTCTCACTGTGTCACACTTCATCTTTACTCTTAGAGGCCGTAGCCCAATATATCATATAATTTTGGAATCAGGCCGATTCCCTGAGCAAATTAAAAACATTCCAGAGCAAATCCGGACTGGATCCGGACTTGCTATCCTGAAATTTTCGATTCCCAAATGTGCTGTTGTTTTTGGATTCCGCCATTTTGGCTTCTAATAATGAAGTCAATTAAAAGGACATAACTCTCTAACTTTTCAGTAGTTCATGTTCAAATGAAAAATTACTATTCCCAAATTAATGTTTCAAAATAAAATTGTCTCTGTTTTCATCTGTATCCCTGGGCCATGGCCCAAAATATCATAACATTTTGAAATCAGGCCGACTCCGGACAAATTAAAAACATTCCGGATCCGGACCCGCAATCCTGAAATTTTGGATTCTCAAGTTTTCAATACTGCGATTGTTTTCGACGATTTTTTACGTGATATTTGCGACGAAATTTTTTGTTCGACAAAAAAAATTTTAACTTGGAAATAAATTTGGAAATGAATTCCGAAAGTCACCCATGAAATAAAAATAATTGTTTGCACGGAAAGTAAGGACCTACGTACACCAAATTGTTGTTAAATTAAGTGGCGACAGAAGAATTATTATTAAAATTCTAAAATGCAAGCTTAAATATTAAGGCAATACTTTGAGTTGTTCTGTAATTTATTGTTGCCTATCGCATCTACTGCTTCTTACCTATTGTAATGAAGGCCCAATCAAGAGCCCTCCGGAAGAGTTAGCTCAAATACCGCCCGACAGAGTGGCTTTTAAGCTAGTTATGAATATTTTTTATGAGAAACATGTTTTGTTTTTACCATTAACCACTCAGTGGGCCTTTTGAGATTACCAAAATTTAAATATTAATTAAGCTTCTAAATTTAAACTCAGCACTGACTAATGCTGTAAACAAAATATATATAGCTGTCTCTGTTTGATAAAAAAGACTGTACTATTATGACAGTATTTTCATAAATTATTTACTTGTTTTTATTTTGAAATAATTTGCACAAAATCATATCAGCCCTACATTGAGGTGAGGGTACAAATTGATATGGTCGTAAAAATCTACATGAGCTTATTCGATTATTGACAGATAAAGTAAAATTATAATTCGATTAAGAAAACCGTGAAATTTTAATTGGTCTTTCTAGTATTCATATATATATATATATATATATATATATATATATATATATATATATATATATATATATATATATATATATATATAAAAGTGGACATGGAAGTCAGCACTTAGAGGTGACAGTCTGTTTCATGCTAGTGCGACCTGACGATTGCACTAGCATGAAGCAGACTGTCACCTCTAAGTGCTGACTTCCATGTCCACTTTAATATTTACACACGCTCTATCTCTGATATGAGCAATTTATCCCATAAATATAGCACACGTTAAGACTATATTTCTTCATATATATATATATATATATATATATATATATATATATATATATATATATATATATGTAAAAATCCCTGGTAAGTAATATAATTAAATCCTAGTAACATAAAATATTGAAACTGATCCACAGAAGAGAGCTCAATATATTTATTATAGAGCATATATAAATTACAAGTAGATTGAATTCAATATCCACTATGATATATATGGCCATTTCGACCAGAACGGGGTTGTCAACGCCGTTCAGGGCGAAATACCCATATATCATATGGTTATTGAATTATATCTACTTGTAATATATATATATATATATATATATATATATATATATATATATATATATATATATATATATATATATATATATATGTTGAGAGTCGTTTTAAAATGAAACATAATATAAATACATATATACAACATTCTATTTCTAGCTTACAGTAAATATAATTCATCCATGATAATGTCTAAATGTATGACCGAAAACGCACGGAAAAATATAACATTTGGACAGGTTTTATATCATTTATCTTCTGAAAGAAAAAAATATGATCATATGAGAAATTATATCAAAAATGTAATCTAAAGACTTTTAATAAAGCTTGCATAAAGAAGGATTGCTGCCTAAATACCCATTACACACACACACACACACACACACACACACACACACACACACACACATATATATATATATATATATATATGTGTATATATATATATATATATATATATATATATATATATATATATATATATATATATATATATATGTAAGGCTCACGCACTAATATTCCATGGTTAAATTTATTACATTAGAATATTAATCACGATCCAATTCATCAGACTTCCAAATTTCATATTTTATTTTATATTATGTTCTAGCTCTGTCTTGTAAAATTGAGCTCTACCCTCTTGGAAACATATATATATATATATAAATAAATAAATATATATATATATATATATATATATATATATATATATATATATATATAAAGAAATATAGTCTTAAAGTGTGCTATATTTATGGGATAAAGTGCTCAATATCAGAGATAGAGCGTGTGTAAATATAAAAGTGGACATGGAAGTCAGCACTTAGAGGCGACAGTCTGTTTCGTGTTAGTGCAATCGTGAGGCAACTCCTGACGATTTCACTAGCATGAAACAGTCTGTCGCCTCTAAGTGCTGACTTCTATGTCCACTTTTATATTTATATATATATATATATATATATATATATATATATATATATATATTGACAACAAATATTACATATATATATATATATATATATGTGTGTGTGGCATACCTGAAAATCTTCTGATATAAGTAGTCAAGAGTCAATTGGTTTATATCCTACTTATACTGATAACCATCACTTCCTGTTACCACCTATTACTTTTATATCATGCAGCTTATTTAGTCCGTCTCTACCACAGGCGATTCCTTTGTTATGCTATACGAGGAATTAGCGTCATCCCTTCAGATATAGAGCGAGATTTTTCCTGGGCAAGAGGTAACACGTAAGTGTCGTATACAAAGGACAAAGACTAAGTTAGAAGAATATATATGCATAATATTCTTTTGTCTCAATTTCCGGTATGTGGAGTTATCACGATTTACACTATTTTATTATATGATCGAACTAACTCGAACATTAACGAGGCTATAACGCCAAACATCACGGTCCTGCATCACAGTCGGAAGGTCATTAGGACGTTATTCCATGTCATAAAATAGTTGGCCAATGTAGATAATTACTGGGCGACGAGTCTGTCATGTGCCATGGTGCGGTGTCTAGAGCAGTAGATGACTCGTAATTCTTGTTTTGTTTGTTTGTTTTGCTCGCCAGCAGTGTCCCGCAAATAGCATAGTGCGTTCGCATAAGATTGTACAAAAACTCAGGCATGGATCCATTGAGGTCTGATTTAGTTTGATGCCGTCTCCAAGAGATGTTAAATATAGCTCTCAGCATCTGAATATAGATTCTGTCAAGCTTAAACTCTAGGATTTTAGTTAAGGTGCAAAGAACTGGCAGATATATTAACACTGCTTTTCCAGTGGCGCGAATAATTCACCGTTTGAGTTTGTCTGTAAGATCAGATTTCCAGATTACACCTATTTTATTCAAGTCAACTCAGGCCTTAGATATCGAATTTTCACATCCTTTTCAGCAGAATTTATTCCACGTCTTAGAACGCTCAAAAATATTCTTAAGGCTGTGAAAGCAATTCAATGTTAATTAAATCCTTGAACCACTTTATATACACACATATATATATATCCGATGCGATGAGGACGAAAGTAATATATACATACTACCGTCCACGGCATTAATCCAAAAGAGGGCTAGTAGATAGTAGAGCGATAAGTATTTATTATAATTTTATCATATAGACAAAACCATTTTACTCACTACAAAGATGCAACTTCGTTTCAGTGCATTTCAATTGCACTTCGATAGGTGAGAACCGAAAATGGGTAACCATTTTCGCTTCTTATTCTATTAAATGAAGTTGAAATGCACCGAAACGAAGTTGCACCTTTGTAGTGAGTAAACTGTTTTTGTCTATATGGTAAAATTATAATAAACACACACACACACACACACACACACACACACACACACACACACACACACACACACATATATATATATATATATATATATATATATATATATATTAAGCTTATCACCCCAAGCACGGCTGGAGGCCACTAGCACGCAAGGGGTTACAGAAGGTTTGGAGGAAGAGCAGATAGGAGTGGTAAAGGAGAGGATGTGGAGAAAGATAGTGGATCGATCAAGGCAAGGGGGTTACAGAAGATTTGGAGCGAGAGCAGATAGGAATGAAAGGTGAAAGGATGTGGAGAAGGGAAGTGGATAGATCAAGGCAACTGGAGATGTCGATTGACGTTACACTCAAATAGTTGGAGATTGTATTTGTCAGGGAAACAGGAATAAGGAAGGGAGTTCCACAGGCGAGATGTGCGATACATGAAGCTATTGGAGTAGAAGAGACATCTACATCTAACAGTTTCAACGGTGAAGGGGTGGGAACGGGATGCCAGCCTCGTAGGACGTTTAAATTCATGAAGCCTAGGAACCAGCGAAAGCAGCTCCTCGGAGCAATTACCGTGAAAGTATTTGTAAAAAAGACAGAGCGAAGCAACGTCTGTGAGAGAGTGACTGCAGACGAGATGACAGATCAGGGCCAATTACATTGCATATCCGTCTCTGGATCTTATCAAGAACCCTGAGGCAAACAGCAGGGGCTCCAGACCATATATGGCAGCAATACTCCATGCAAGGGCGAATGGTCGATTTATAGATTTGGAGGATCGATTCCGGGGAGAAAAATTTCCTGGCTCGGCACAGGGAGCCAACTTTCCTTGCGGTGGATGATGCAATTGACTCGATGTATTTGTTCCATCTCAGATCAGCGGCCAGCGTGAGACCGAGCAGCTGCAGAGTGGAGCTCTCGAGAAGTTGGTCTTCAGAAATTCTAATGGGATGCAGGGATGGATCCTTGTGGTCGTTAATATAGAGCAGTTTTGTTTTAGAGGCGTTAAAGTTAAACATCCATTTCTTGCCCCAGTTCACAACCGATTGGAGGTCCTTTTCTATTCGAACTGCCAGGTTAACTTTGTCAGCATCACTAGATTTATATATGTATGTATCAGTTCATCCCATAAGTTCTTTCCGAATTTTGAATAAAGAAAACAAGTGACCAAATGTTACATTTAATTACAGATTCAATCAACAATGTATTTCCCTGACTATCTATGACTTCCTTCCATCTATTAACAAGCTTACTAATTCCATTACTGTAAAATTCTTTTGGCTTTGATTCGAAGAACTCACAAATGTCAGTTTTAACCTCTTCCTGTGTTACAAAAGCTGTTTCTTCCAAATGATTCTGTAAGCTACGAAACAAATGGTAGTCTGAAGGAGCAAGGTCGAGAGAATAAGGTGAATGAGGAATTTTCTCCCAACCAAGTTCTTTGATCTTTGTGACGTGATTCTTGCTGTGTGTGGTCGCTCATTGTCCTGATGAAACATCACCCGTTTTCGATTCACTAGAGCAGGTCTTTTTTCCCTCAAAGCTTGGTTCAAACGCTCTAATTGCTGACAGTATATTTGAGCATTAATTGTTGCATTAGGTGGTAAGAATTCAAAGTGGAATATTCCTTGGCCATCCCACCAGATTGAAAGAAGACCCTTTTGCCCATGAAGTTCCCTTCTCGGCTATGACTGGAGTCCTTCCCCTTTGCCAAGCTACTGTCTACGACGCTTAACATTTCGATAAAAGATCCGTTTTTCGTCGCCAGTCACAAGTCTATCCAAAAAAGATGAAACAAGTTGGCGAGAATGGAGAGAAGAGCAGATGTCAACTCGGGATTTGAGGTTGTTTTCGGACAATTCATGAGGCACCCATTTTCCAAGTTTAGGAACTTTTCCAAGTTGTTGAAGATGACGATGAACAGTTGTATGGTTTGAACTGAAAACCACTGACAATTCCTCAACTGATAAAGCAGGATTTTTTTCAAGTGCTCCTTCAAGAAGCTTTTCATCTAACTCAAATCGACGTCCAGTTCGATCTTCATCTTCAAGGGTGAAATCCCCACCTCTGAATTTTGCAAACCATCTTCTGCAAGTTCTTTCATTCACACATTCATCTCCATAAACTGAGTGAATGTTTCTAGCCGCTTCGGCTGCTGAGTTTCCTTTCTTGAACTAATAAAGCATTATGTGCCTCAAATGATTCTTGGGTACTTCCATGTTAGCAGGGTTTTAATCAAACAAAATTTTATTTTATTGTTCCCTGAAATAAAATTTGATCAGTTTAAATGCATCTAAACATAAAAATAATGTTCAGTTCCATTAGACATTATAAAATACTCTTTAAATTTCGTTCATTTTAACAAGTTAAAATTCGGACAGAACTTATGGGATGACCTAATATATATATATATATAAATGTATATAAATATATATATAAATATATATGACAATAGAAAAACTGTAATAGTTGCCGACGCGTTTTGTCCACTGTGGACTTTCTCAAGGCAAAAAACGAAATGAATTCGTTTTTTGCCTTGAGAAAGTCCATATTGGACCTAACGCGTCGGCAACTATTACAGTTTTCCTATTGTCATATATATATATAACTATATTATATATAAAACTAATATTATATATAAAATACTATTTTATATACAAAAGTATGCTGAGCAGACGCGTTTCGTCCTCAGAGGGACTTTATCAAGGCAATATAGAATTTATTATGCTGCACCTGTTTATATCCACAGACACGAGGATGTCATTGGTTTATCAAGGCTTTCAAATTTGAGAAAGTTCATGAATATTCATCAGCTGGTTGAAAGGTCAGTGAAAGTATGCAATGGCCAAAAACTGTTCAAATTCAAAGTCTAGTGAAAAGTGAAGTGAGCGAGTAATATTCAATATTGTTTTTATATATAAATGAATATGGTTTGGAGTGTGATACGATTTTTATGGTATACGATAGTGTTTTACATATTCAAAAGCTCAAGGGATCGATAATAATTCAGAAGCAGACATATCTAAAAAAAAATTACCAAAAATATTCTACATAATATACTGGGAAAATATGCAAAAATGTAAAGAAAACGTATCTATGAACTCAAAATGGACCTCATAAATAACAAAAATTTAACAAATGCTCCAGTCATACACAGAAATAAATTTTACCAAAATTTCGATCTAAAAAAAACCACACTCATCAAAAGAGAATGGGATTTACTCACAAGGAAAATCATCGTGAGTGCCATCATCGAATAATAACAAAATATAAATCTACACCCCGGGTTTTTTTTCCGATGCCACCTTACCGGGAACAATTACTACTTTCCCCAGCCAACATACAAAACAACAAATGTGTCAAAAAATGAAAAGAAACTATTGGAATTTTTCTCTCCAAAAAACTATTATTTAGTTAGTATTTTTTTTTTTTTTTGCAAAAACATATTGATTTTAATATTATTATTCTCTCCAAACATGTATTGCTGGCAATATTATTTTCAAAAAAGTATTGATGGTAATATGTTTTACCAAAATATATTGCTGGAAATGTTTTTATTTTTTCCAAAAATGTATTGATGGTAATATGTTTAAAAAAATGTATTACATGCAATAAATATTTTTCTAAAATTGAATTGTTGGTAAATTATTTGTATGTATTGCTAGTGATATTTTCATTTTTTCCTAAAATGAATTGCCGCTAATATTTTTTCTCAAATTGTATTGCTGGTAATATATATGTATATTTTTGTGCTAAAATTGTATTACTGCTAATATTTTTTATAAAATAGTTTTGATGGTAATATATATATTTTTATTTACTAAAATTGTATTGCTGCTAATATTTTTTCTCAAATTTTATTGCTTGTAATATATGTATATTTTTTTTACTATAATTGTATTGTTGCAAATTTTTTTTTTCAAATTGTATTGATGGTAATATATATAAAAGATTTTACTTAAATTTTATTGCTGCTAATATTTTTTCTCAAATTGTATTAATGGTAATACTTATTTTTTATACTAAAATTGTATTGCTACTAATAGTTTTTCTCAAATTGTATTGCAATTAATATATATATATATATATTTTAATAAAGTTTTATTACTGGTAAAAAATTTGTCGTTTTCTCACATGAAGTTGAACGTCAAAAACGACATTATTTTTGCACCAACCTAATATAATCTTGCATGTCTCTCCATTAGTTAATACTACAGTTACGCCTTGCAAATTACCTTATAAATAATGGACTATTCCGTTTTGATCTGAAGATGTCAGAGACACGACTGGGTTTCCGTGAAAAAAAGACGGAAAAGAAAGATAATAAAAAAAGTGAAGTAGAAGTATTTATCTTCTCCTGCCAATACCTCATAAATAATCGACTATTCTGTTTTGATCGCGTGGAAACCCGGAAAAGAGATACTCACGAATTGGTTTCAATGGGTAATGAACGAAAGAAAGAAAGAAAGAAAGAAAGAAAGAAAGAAAAGAAAGAAAGAAAGAAAGAAAGAAAGAAAGAAAGAATGAAAGAGGGAAAGACAGAAGTGTTTAACATATGCTTCAGCGAAATGGAAAAAGTTGTCAATTTCAAATCTTTTCATTTGTACCCCCTTACTTCTTAAAATAACGACCAGTATTCATATTTATGATTGTTATTTTAGTATTTTGTTAAAGGGGTGTTAATCTAAAATATTTAACGATGCGATAGAGGGATTTCTACGGCTATTTTATATTCGTGGAACTCGCCATGACATTACTCAATCATTGACTTAAGTATTCATTAAAATGCAGGTATACCTCTTCTTACGTCGGTAATTTGTTCCACGTGAGGCGACTTAATTCGAAAAACGACTTAAATCGAATTTACTTGTTACTAGGCTAAACCACCAATAACCATTCCCAGTCTGTATATTTATTTGTAAATGCATTTTTGATAATATACGTTCACTAAGAATCTATCTTTTAGTTTTTAACCCTAGAACACTAACTATCAATTAATGTTACACCACTACTAACCATGGGTATATCATACCCGATTTTGAAAATATTAAAAAAAATATTAAATATAAATTTTTATTTTAAATATTTTACATGCAGGCACTTCAAACTTTTTACTTAATATTTAATATTAATAGGAACTGAAAAATATTTATTTATGTAAGAAAATCAGGTACGGAAAATTGTAATTAAAAATAGGAAAATTTGTGCTGGGTACTATATACCCATGGTTAGTGTTCTAGGGTTAATATGTTACAGAAAAAAGTAATCTAAATTTACGAATGCATGTAAGTACATACTGGTAAATGTAGATGTTTACAATTTGGTGATCTTTACAGCACATCGGGGACTCTTTATTTGTGAATGTGCTTTGCTCTAAGACATTATAAAATAAAATGATTTTGTAAGGTTAAATAAAAAATACAGTTATTTTTGTGATAGTTGCAAATAAACTGATTTATATTCAATTTACTAATATTTACATTCAGTTTGTTTATTTACATCGCGGACGTGAATGGCTGTAGATCGTCAACGGCTGACTCTGGCTGTTGCTGTTTTTGTTCGATACGCTTTTTAATAAGAAACTGGTCAAGATTTCCTTGAACCGTGCTATTCTTCTTTTCTTCAAGGATTACATGTTAAGGCGCAAAAGCTTCGTAACAAACGCGAATAATTTTTGAAAAGCGTTGAACATTCAGATCCATATCCTCGAAGATTTGAAGTCGTTTTTCAATAAAAGCAAAGGCTTCCTGCATTTTTAGGGAAACAATAACGTGGTCCAGGTTCGACTTCTTGATTTAATGTTCATTTAACGCTTTTCTAGTGATATTACAACGACGTAAAGTCGAATAAAATGTCTTAAACTTGATTTTTATTTTTCCATATAATTTTTTTTGACAAACGACGTATATTCGAGAACGACTTAACTCGAAACGACGTAACCCGAGGTATACCTGCATTAAAATAGGAAAAGCGTAAAACTGGCTCAGGTATTTCTAGTTATTAATATTATTTGATATCTTCTCCGATTCTTAGATGTTTCGGTCAGGTGATGATAGACATATCTCAGCATTTACCCTCAGTTGAGATAAGCAACTGTTTACCCTGGACATGAGCTGTTCCAAGTATGTTGGCACCTCTGCATTCCCAGCGGTCTCTGACATCCCAAAGGAATCCTGCGAAGTAGAAAAATTTACGGAAATAGTTCCGTGTCGGCCAACCATAAAAGGACAAACTTAAGCTGCTGTTTGTACATTTCTCTGATTTGCCCTGCAGGAACTTGATTATTATTATTATTATTATTTTATTAATGTTCACCAAATACAAGACCCAAAAGCCACTCAAAGTAGAGAGATAATGTGTGGTGTTGTATGAGCGTGTTAAAGAGCAAGAAATGAAGATCTTGGATCTATGCATGAAAGATAACGGCTAACATTAGACTTGAAGAGATCAAGATTTAATTAGTGAAAAATATTTCAGATTTCAGTCGGAGGCGTTGGAAACAGAAATCCAATCCTGAAGAGGAAACAAGGAATAAACCTGAAATCTTGTTCAAAAGAATGGGGAGGAGTATGAACCGGGCGATAGGCCAAACTATTATTATTATTATTATTATTATTATTATTATTATTATTATTGTTGTTGTTGTTGTTTTTATTTCCTTTGATATCTGCCGTTTACACATTTCTTTCTGGATCCCGCTCAGAGACCTAAGGTTAGAAATGGTATCATGACACTTTTCACTGCAAAAAAAAAAAAATAATTACATAGATAAAGCCGTTCGTAAAGTGTGGGCTGTACTTGTCAGAATAATTTTTGTATCTCTTTGAGGCATGGACCTCCAAAGATCCCTTCAATTAGTCTATTGGAATCTTTTCCAACCAATCCTAAGGCTCCAACTACAACAGGGATTGTTGATGTTCCCATGTGCCACATTTTTGAGATTTCTATTTCAAGGTCCTTGTATTTTGACAGCTTTTCTAATATCTTCAAAAATACATTGCAGTCTGCAGGGACTGCCATATCAATAAGGAGGCACTTATTTTGTTTGTGGTCTTTAATAACACTGTCTGTGCGGTTGGCTTTGATTGTTCTGTCAGTGTGTATTGTGTAGTCCCATAGAATTGTAACAGGTTCTATCTTTGTAACCGGGTCTGGGTGGTGTTCGTACAAATTTCTTTCAGTTTCCTTCCCGTAGAAGTTGCAAATTTTCCAGTGCAGATATTGGCCCACTCTGTCATGCTGGGTTTTATATTCAGTGGGTGCCAATATCGTGCAACCTGATACAAGATGATCAGTGGTTTCTGGAAATTTATCACAGAATCTGCATTTTGGGCTAACACAATATTTTAGTATATGTGCTTGATAATTCCTAGTTAACAATCATTGGTCCTCTGCAGCAAGGATAAAACTTTCAGTTTCAGCTTTCAACCCTGCACTACGTAGCCACTGATGGGTACGGTTTTTGTCTACGTCAGCTTGTTTGGTACGGGCAGAGTATTGGCCATGAAGCGGTTTATCTTGCCATTGATTCTGTATCTGGTCGGTTCCATCTGTCTTTACTTTCTTTTTTAAGTATTTTGCAGCTTCAGTCGGTTTACGGTGTTGTACTTGTATTTCTGTGCACATTTGAAAGTCCATTTTGAATTTGTTGGCTTCCTTTGTTACGGAGTAAAGACGCTTACTACGTTCATGTTCCTTGATTCAAACCATCATCCTATCTTCTGTAGTTTCCAAGTATCTTTGAAGGCCAATTGTTGTAGTTTTGTAGGACAGTTCTTGTTGAACTAATCCTCTGCCTCCTTCGGATCTGGGCACATACAGGCGATCAATATCAGCTTTGGGATGATGCATGCTGTAGCAAGTGAGGAGCTTTCTCGTTTTGGCGTCCATTTGCTTAATTTCAGCTATGGTCCAGTTAAGGACGTTAAAGCTGTATTGCACCACAAGGACAGCCAAGGTGTCTATGGCTGATATTATGTTTTTTGAGTTTAGCTCGGTATTAAATACCAGACGTATACGCCTGTAGTACTCCTTTCTTACGTTCTCCTTCTTTTCGGTGTGTTGTATGCCATCCCCTTCGCTAATTCCTAGGTACTTATAAGCTTCATCATGCTCCAGTTCCCTAATCTTTGTGACAAAATCTAAATCTATTAAGGGTGCTTCTGTAATTCTACCTTTCTTGAATGTAACTTTTGCACATTTATCTAATCCGAAGTTCATACCTATGTCGTCACTGAAGTATTTTACAATATTGAGGAGGCCCTTCAACTCATTGTCATATTTGGCAAAGAGTTTGAGATCATCCATGTAGAGTAGGTGATTGAATATGTTGTTATTTATTTTGTAACCATAGCTACTGTTGTTCAGTTCATGCGTAAGGGGGATTAAGGACAAACAAAACAGAAGGGGTGACAGGGAGTCTCCTTGAAAGATTCCACGTCGGATATTTAGTCGGTTGGATATGGCAGTACCCCTGGTGTGACTAAGGTATAGTTTGATGTTCCATATTCCCATGCTGTGCTTAAGGAAATATAATACGACAGGGGAGACTTTGTACATTTCCAATGTCTTAAGGATCCAAGAATGTGGAACACTGTCAAAGGCTTTACGATAATCAACCCACGTTGCGCTAAGATTTGTAAGTCTTCTCCTGCAATTTTCCAGGATCATTTTATTTATCAGTAGTTGATCTTTGCAGCCATATGAACCTCTCCTGCATCCCTTCTGTTCCAGCGGAAGAATGCTGTTTGTTTCGAAAAAGGAGTAAGCACGGTTCGTCAGGACAGACGTGATCAACTTGTACGTTGTGGAGAGACATGTTATCGGTTTTTTATTATTATTATGATTATTATGATTATTATTATTATTATTATTATTATTATTATTATTATTATTATTATTATTATTATTTCCTTTAATTTCTTGTTTTATGTGCATTTCTTTCCGGGTCCCGACCAGACATGTAGGATCAGAAATGGCATCATGACATTTGCCACTGAGCAGTTTATATAGATAAAGCCCTTCGTAAGGTGTGGGCTATACTTGTGATAACAATTTTTTGGTATTTCTTTAAGGCATGGGCTACCAGGAATCCCTTCAATGAGTCTATTGAAATCTTTTCCAATCAATCCGAGGGCTCCAACTACATCTGGATTTGTTGATTTCCTCATGTGCCACATTTTTTCCGATTTTCATTTCAAGGTCGATATAGGCTGATAGTTTTTGCAAGATCTTCAATGATACATTACAGTCTGCATGGATTTCCATGTCAATAAAAAGACACGTTTTTGTCTTTGAGGTTTCTGTTCACGATGCTATTGTTGCTATTGTTACACTTATTGAAAGTGTAGCACGTCAACAAAGCAAAATACCGGGCTACGAAGACATATTCTCAACATGAAACCCATTCTGTTAAGTCTATACAAGTCCCAGGAATAAAGTGGAACACCAGAGAATATTTAAACGTTCAGCTCTTTCCTTAAAATAAAAAAGATCGTTTTCCTCTTTTTGCAAAAAATATTCATTGTTATTATAGAATGTACAAATATTCAAAGTATGGAGTTATTATTGTTGCTGCCTTTGGCTCGAGTCATAGTTGTGGCATTGAATAGAACAAGGTCATTGGGAACTGCCCATATTCTTCTTGGCAATGATCCCAAAGCTCTTGGAGTCTGTGTAGTTTTCGTTGGAGCACTTATTTCTTCATTTCCCAACATAATTGTTCAATTATACTGACACCGGATTATTTGCTGTCCGGTCTTCCAAAAGTTGAATATCTTCATCTACAAGAAAGCTTTTTGTCGCACATGATATGTGACACGGTGCAACATAAAACTGAAATGTTTTCTTTGCTAAATGTGATGTGTATTATTACAGAATATACAAACCGTCTAAGAATGGGGATAGTAATTAATATTGCTGCCTTTGACTTGAATAATTGACACAGTTCGGATTTTGTCCTTGGCATTTTCCCCTTTCTTCATAGCTAATTCCATCACACCCTGTAACTGCTTGCGCGTTAGTGGCTCCACTCCATTGCTTGGGGTGATATCGATTAAAAGACAAGGTTGTTTTTCCGTAATACCCTCCGTACTGTATCATTTTAAACCTCCCTGCCAAGACTGAATTCGCCCTTCACTTGTTCGGCTGTTCATTTTGGATTGTCTGCTGAAATTCTCACAATTTTTCATTAATCTTTATTGATAACAATTATATACCGTATTTATGAACACTAATGAGTATGTCCCAATTCTCATAAATACGTTGGACACTATTGCAAGTGGCGGGTCATATACTGTCTAAGTAGTCCACCTCTAGCAGTGGTTTACCTAATTCACGGCGCTGGAGAGTATTGTATTTTGTTGATGTTATAAACATTACCATTTCATTTCCAACCTCCGTTTTGGTTAATCATCATTCACTAACCCGTTCTAGGTTACAACAATAACTTTTGTGGTCGTCCAGTTTTCTTTGCGCTTACATTTTGCTTTTTGCCAAAAGTATACTTTATATATTATTATAGAATGTACAAATAGTCAAAATATAGAGTTAGTAATTATTAGTGCTGCCTTTGGCTCGAGTTATCGATGTGGCATTGAATAGAACAAGGTCCAGATTCTGTCATTGGGAATTGTCCCAATTCTTCTTGACAATGATTCCAAAGCTCTTGGAGTCTGTGTAGTTTACGTTGGAGCACTTATTTCTTCATTTCCCAACATAATTGTTCAATTATACTGATACCGGGATTATTTGCTGTCCGGTCTTCCAAAAGTTGACTATCTTCATCTACAAGAAAACTTATTGTTGCACATGATATGTGACAAGGAGCAACATAAGGCTGAAAGGTATTCTTCTTTGTTAAATGTGATCTTGATTATTACAGAATGTACAAATCGTCAAATTTAGTCATTATTTTTCCTGCTCTTGGATCGACAAATTCATGTAGCATTGAATAGTACAAGGAACAGATTCTGTCATTGGGGATTGTCCCTATTCTTTTTGGCAATGATCCCAAAGCTCTTGGAGACTGTATAGTTTTTGTTGGAGCACTTGTTTCATCATTTCACAACATAATTGTTCAGTTATACTGATACCGGGATTATTTGCTGTCCGGTCTTCCAAAAGTTGTATATCTTCATCTACAAGAAACCTTTTTGCTGCACATAATATGTAACACGGAGCAACATCAAGCTGAAAGGTTTTCTTCTTTGCTAAATGTGATCTTTATTATTACAGAATGTACAGATCGTCTAAGTATGGAGATAGTACCGTAATTCTCCATGTATAATACGCCTTCATCCATAATTCGCACCTCTAAAATTGTACTGAAAGTGTGGAAAATGCTTCTACTCACGCATAATACGTATCTTTTGTTTGGCAATAAAGACCTATATATTGTACCTATCCAATTTCATCACGGCTAAAGTTTCTTACTCTTATTAAAAATGGCTTTAAACATAGAATAATATTATTCTAATTTAGTTTTATAATAATTCTTATTTTATTTTACATTTTGTAAGCATTGTTAGGTACATATGATTGTATTTGACATCCTCATAGAGTCGCAATCGCCGAATGTTAGTGTCAAATTGTCGTATGTTTGTGGTGAGTAGTCATTTTACAACTTAAATCGATCTATGAATCAGCAATTTTTAAGGATTTTTTGTAGCTGTGCATAATACGCACCCCTAATTTTGCTTACTATTTTTTAGACAAAAAAATATAGATGGGGAATTAAGGTAATTAATGTTGTTGTCTTTAGCTCGAATAATTGACACAGTTTGAATTTTTTCATTGGTATTTTCCCCATTCTTCTTGGCAGTAACCGCAAAGCTCTTGGAGATTACATGATTATCGTTGAAGCATTTTTTTCAGTTCTCCACACACTATATTGAGTTCAGGATTCTATGCTGGCCACAGGACACCATTTTGTTGCTCGTGGTGTGTGACAAGGACTACCGTCATGTTGAATGTTTTGTCCACGTTTGTAGTCTGGCAGAAGATTCAGCCATAATATAGATTTCACTGTTGAGGTTTCCATCATATTTTACCAATTTTCTTCTACTACGGCTTCTGACGGAACCCCACACAATTACGTGTTCACCACCAAATGTTACCGCACTTTTGCCCTATCCTGCACCGTCTCTTTCCCTCAGTAGTCTTCTTACATATTCTGCAATAAAAGGTAACCCCTCTTTGCATTCGCTGCTAAAATTGTTTTTGTGCTTACCAGCATCCCAGTTTGGATATTCTTTTAACTGCTTAAATATTTTACAGTTGTCTTTTGACTGATGATATTTTTGGAATCCTATATGCCCGTTCAAGTTGCTTTTTTAGTTTTTTTTTGTTTTTTTGTTTTTTTATTGTAATACTCTGCGTAATGTATCAACTGAGACATCACTGTCAAGATTATATTCTTTCGTCACTTCTCTGGCAGTTAATTTGGGATTGCCTCGCAAGACTCTCACGATCTTTCTTTCATCGCCCTTGTCTAACTTTTGTGGACTTCAGGTTTTCTATTGTCCTTAAAACTCTTCCAGTAGTAGGAAAATCTATTTTGGGCGGTTGACTTTATCATCTCAGATCTTTATTGGCCCAATATTCCCTAGCATTTTTCAACATCGAACTGGTTAAGGCAGTTCATCCTCTCTTACATAGCACCCACGAAAACGCAACAATGTATTTATCAATTCTCAAGGCACGTGGACATTACTGATAAAAGCGTACTGCTAAACACATACACATACACACACACACGCGCGCGCGCGCACACACACACACACACACACACACAAATGCTTTAATTTAGTTTTGTTTTATATACATATATATATATACATATATATATATATACATTTAGCCATTTTCAAGGTAGAAATATATTAACTGTCAAAAAGAAGTAGATGGTTGTATGTATGTATGTATGTATTTATATAATGTTTCATTTTCAAAACACGGTCAAGGCTAAAACTAATGGTTTCCGTATTAATAAAAACAAAAATAAAAAAGCCGAAACTCAGTAACATCATCTATGAACATGGACACAATATCTTGACCGTGTTTTGAAAATGAAAACATTACCTGAATAAATACATGCAACAATCTATTTCTTGTTAACAGCTGATATATTTCAACCTTGAAAATGGCTAAATGTATAGCCGAAAGCGCTCGGATATAAACTCCGGAAAGAAAAAAAATATTAGATCACGTGAGAAATTGTATAAAATATAAGTCAAAGCTGTCATATGCAACGAAACGTGCATATATATATATATATATATATATATATATATATATATATATATATATATATATATATATATAAATATATATATATATATATGTATATATATATATATATATATATATATGTATATATATATATGTATATATATATATGTATATATATATATATATATATATATATATATATATATATATATATATATATATGTATATATATATTATATTATATTTCACTGTACGAGTATCTGTATGTAAGTTCGTATATGCGTTTAATATTTACATTTTTAATTACTTTTCACTGCGAGCTTTTAAAAGGACACTTATAATCCCGGTGAGTTTGCTTGCGTACATTTAAACGCACCCGTTTGGGTTTCCGCACACGTTTTTCGACTGATGCTTTTATTTTATTTTTCTGTTTATTAAAAAAAAAATACCTTTTATTTATTTTTTCGGGACAACAAGACACACTTTTCCCGTTCAAACCCTAACCGCCCGCACACGCTTTTTCAAACCCCCGTCTCATCCCCCACCACATTACATTTCTCCTCACCGCCATCTACCATTTCTCGTCTTTTCAATCCTTACTATTCCCCTAATTCTAAACACCCGCCCGACACCCAGTCCGCCCCCTCCCCTCATCAAGTCAGTGCCTTTCTCATCATCTCGACCGACTTAAGGCGAGCAATCTCAAGACAAATCCCTTCGTTCGCATTTAAACCCTGACCCTTGAGGCATCATTCACTACGCCTCCCTTCGACCCAAAATAGCCCGGCTATATTAAATAAATACACTTACTTTGCCGAGAACATCACCGGCGGGAGAACGGAAAATGACAATAAAAATTTAACCGCAAGATACAAAACGGGAAAACAAGCGGGCCAATAATAATAATAATTGAAAGAAAGAAAGAAAGAAAGAAAGAAGTCAAATAATCAAAATAGAAAACAAGTAGGAAGGAAGGAAGGAAGGAAGGAAGGAAGGAAGGAAGGAAGGAAGGAAGGAAGGAAAAATAACGAAAGTTCAAAGGGACAGAGACAATTAAAATCGAGACAAAAATGCAGAAAGAAAGCAAAAAGAAAGAAAGAAAGCGTGCCAAAGAAAAGTAATAAAGAAAGAAAGAAAGAAAGAAAGAAGAGGAGTAAATAATAATAATGAAGAAAAAAGAAAGAAAGAAAGAAAGAAAGAAAGAAAAAGAAGAAAGATGAGGACCAAATATTAAAAATGAAGGAAAAAGAAAAAGAGAATCGAACAAACAAATGGCGTAAATAAATAGACAATAGGATTAAACAGTCAAAATGAAGAAAGAAAGAAAGAAAGAAAGAAGGAAAGAAAGAAAGAAAGAAAAAGAAAAAAGAAAGAAAGAAAGAAAGAAAAAGAAAGAAAGAAAGAAAACAAGAAAAAAAGATAGCCAACAAAACAGAAAAAAGAAAGCAAGAAAGAAAGAATCAAGCCATTTGGAAAATGAACTTTGGAATATGAAAATGATAACATTTCCCATCATCAACGGAACTCTTTGAACATTCCAGATTTGATCTGCAAATTTCAAAGAACCAAAATTCCCAGGAAGAATTGAAATCCGCCCTATGAAATCATTACAAAAATAAGCTTGTAAAGATTCCGAAGACATTTTCATCATTGGATCTTCCGTTTAAAGCCACGAGTTAGGAGGCGGGTGATAACTCAGTGAGGACTTTGAACAACACCACCACCAACAACAACAACAATAATAATAACAACAACAACAACAAGTGACCATCTTGTATCAGGTTGCACGGTGTTAGCATCCACTGAATATAAAATCCGGTATAACAGAGTGGGCAAATATCGGCATTGGAATATATGCAACTTTTCTAGAAAGGAAAATGCAAGAAATTGGTATGAACATAAGTTTGATCCCGTTACACACATACGTCCTGTAATAATTTTACACACAGATAGAACAATGAAAGCGTATCGCCTAGACATCGTGACCAGAGACAATAAAGACAGAATGTGCTTCCTTATTGATATGTCAGTCCCTGTAGACTGTAAAGTATGTTTGAAGCTCTTCAAAAACCTATCAAAGTACAAAGAAATAAAAATCTCAAAAAGGTGGCATGTGTGGACATAAACCATTCCAGTTGTAGTTGGAACCCTCGGCTTGATTGGAAAATGTTTCGACAGACAAACTGAAGGGTATCACAAACCTTAAGGAAATACAAAAAAAAATGTACTCACAAGGAGAGCTCGTATATTACGAAGGGCTTTATCTATGTAAAATGTGTGTGATCTTAAGGGTTTCTTTTGTGATTGTTTTCAAAAGCTGGTCACTGAATAATGTCATGATGCCATTTCTGACCTTAGGTCCCTGGTCAGGACCCTGAACGAAATGAGGATACACCAGAAATCAGATGGGTTGGAAAAGATTCAAGTAGACTAATTGAAGGGATCCCTGGAAGTCCATGCCTCAAAGAGATACAAACAATTATTCTGACAAGTACAGCCCACACTTTACGAAGGGCTTTATCTATGTAATATATATATATATATATATATATATATATATATATATATATATATATATATATATATATATATATATTTACAGTGGAAAGTGTCATGATATCATTTCTAACCTTAGGTCCCTGTGCGGGACCCGGAAAGAAATGTGTAAACGTCAGATATCAAAGAACATATAAACAATAATAATAATAATAATATAGGAACTAAACCCTTGTGCAAATTAATTTTAAAAAACCGCTTTAGTTTCCTTTCTTTCGCCATACGGTCAGTTTTTAGACCCACTGGAGTGACAGGGTGTAATCGATTTCTATTTTCCCTCAGATTAGGTCATTTGCAGTGGTGTCCAGTAATACGAATCTGCTTTCAGGGTGTATGATGAAATTTGTTTGGCCTTGAATAATATTGCGTCATCCGTGATTGCATCAAATTTATATCACGCCCAAGCAATATTGTCTCGACTGTCGATTAGTTTCCCTACTGTCTTTGTGATGGGCGTTACTCCAAGGTAGCGTACGAAAATTGTAACGCTGCACGAACACACTGACCAGCCTTAGCAGTGAGAAAATCAAAGCACTATAGACTGGCCCGGAAACTCTCCTGATTTAAACCCAACCGAGAATCTGTGGTCAATCTACAAGGAACGACTTCGCGGAATAGACCTACGAAGTATTATCATGTACAATGTGTCATGTTTCATTAGAAAATATGAACAAACGTAAATAATAGCGGAATTATTCGTTTTGTTTCAAATAATTTGCACAAGATCATGGCCCTCCACATCTTCCTGTATAATTAATTTGCAGAAGGGTGTATGAAGGTAGTAAGTCCTCGAATGCGAAGAGAAGTGGTACCAGCACTCACCCCCATCAGTAGTCGAAAATGCGAGCTCATATAGGATAAGACTATCTTGACTGACAAGCGCTTGGTGGCCAATTGGTTTGATATCATACACGAACAGAAGGTCAGCCCTAAATGAAGCCTGATAGACGTTATGGTATCTTGGGAAAAAATATCCTGAAAGGCGCAGAAGGCGAAGTTACAGAGGTACCATGACGTGGTAAGTCATATCGGAGCGATATGTTAAGCAGCATCTCAAGTTGTCCCGTTTGTGGTTGGCGCACCCGGGATTATTTCCAGGAATCTTGCAGACCGTGCTGGGTATAACGGTAAACTACATCCGGCAGAAATACTTCTGATCGGGAGATTGGAGGTTTCGAGATGTATAGAGCCACCATTTAACTGCTGTTGTTCCCCGGTCCGAGGTAGTAGCATCTGTTAGGGTTCCAGCTATCGGCAAATAGTAAGCCCAATCAACATTATATTTTCATAATAAAATGACCAACGATACATTTTTATAGCTAAACGGCAATTAATGCGACACAAAAAAAATTGAAAAAATATATTTTTATAGTAAAATTACCAACAATACATTTTATGATTTACAAACTATATATCTAAAAATATGGAACAATCAAGATGTTGACATTCCACACTCCTTCAAACAAAAGGTTAGGAAGGAAACCTCCATCAATACTGGAAAGAACGATAAATACTACTGGATTTAAGAAACTTGCTTTGCAAAAAAAAAAAAATTAGTGTGTGTTTTTTGTTTATATTTTTAATTTTTTAATTTAATCGGTATCACCCCAAGAAAGGCAGTAAAGCCACTGAAAGACCAAGAGTTAGAAGAAGGTGTAGAAGAATTAGGAACGGAAACATTTATAATGAGCGAAAAGAGGAAAGAGTAATCAGGGTACAGTAGATTGCGATTGACATTGCATTTAAAATTACCACAATACATTTCCTTAAACTGACAACATTTTTTCATCAACAGACTATACATCTAAAAAAAAACATACGTTTACCCTGAAAGTATAAAATTATGTACAAGATATATATATATATATATATATATATATATATATATAGTTGAAAGCATGGAATTACGTACAAAATATTTAGATTTCGGCATTAAATAACGCATAGAAGTAGATATGCTGCTAAACAAAATTAACTAACCAGTGACTTGGAGATACCTGACATTACTGGGGGTTCGTATGTAGGCGGATAATTTGGAACAGTTCTTGTGATGAGAAAAACGTTGTGCCTATAAACTGAGAATAGGAGCTGCGATATATTTATCTTCAGCCGTCCGAACCACTGAAAATAATAATAATAATAATGTTGGTATGAACACTACCCAGACCCGGTTACGGTTACGGTTACAGAGATAGGACCTGTAACAATTTTATGGGACTACACAATGCACAAAGACTGAACAATCAAAGCTAATCGCCCAGACATCTTTATTGGATACCGCAGACAAAATTTTTTTTTTTTTAAGCGTATCACCCCAAGCAAGGCTGGAGGCCACTATCACGCAAGGGGTTATAGAAGGGTTGGAGGAAGAGCAGATAGGAGTGGTAAAGGAGAGGATGTGGAGAAAGAGAAAGACAGTGGATCGATCAAGGCAAGGGGGTTACAGAAGATTTAGGAGCGAGAGCAGATAGGAATGAAAGGTGAAAGGATGGGGAGAAGGGAAGTGGATAGATCAAGGCAACTGGAGATGTCGATTGACGTTACACTTAAATAGTTGGAGATTGTATTTGTCAGGGAAACAGTAAAAGGGAAGGGAGTTGGACAGGCGAGATGTGCGAGACATGGAGCTATTGGAGTAGAAGAGACATCTACATCTAACAGTTTCAACGGTGAAGGGGTGGGAATGGGATGCCAGCCTCGTAGGACGTTTAAATTCATGAGGCCTAGGGAGAAGCGAAAGCAGCTCCTCGGAGCAATTACCGTGAAAGTATTTGTAAAAAAGACAGAGCGAGGCAACATCGCGTCTGTGAGAGAGCGACTGCAGACGAGATGACAGATCAGGGCCAATCACATTGCATATCCGTCTCTGGATCCTATCAAGAATCCCGAGGCAAACAGCAAGGGCTCCAGACCATATATGGCAGCAATACTCCATGCAAGGGCGAATGGTCGATTTATAGACTTGGAGGATCAATTCCGGAGAGAAAAATTTCCTGGCTCGGCACAGGGAACCAACTTTCCTTGCGGTGGATGATGCAACTGACTCGATGTATTTGTTGAGACCGAGCAGCCGCAGAGAGGAGCACTCGAGAAGTTGGTCTTCAGACATTCTAATGGGATTCAGGGATGGATCCTTGTGGTGTTTAATAGAGAGCAGTTTTGTTTTAGAGGCGTTAAAGTTAACCATCCATTTCTCGCCCCAGGTCACAACCGATTGGAAGTCCTTTTCAATTTGAACTGCCAGGTTAACTTTGTTAAATTTGTGTTTGAGGCAGGAGTAAATTGTGGTATCGTCAGCATAGATGCCGACTTGGGAGTCTATGGCGTCAGGAAGGTCGTTTATAAATATGAGGAACAGAGTAGGGCCTAGGATGGAGCCTTGAGGAACACCTGCGCTAGTGGGATAGGAGCTGGAGATGAATCCATTGAGAACGACCTTCAATTCCCGGTTTGACAGGAATGATTGTATTAGGTCAAACAATCGACCTGTGATACCATAACCCTGGAGCTTGCGAAGAAGGCCGGCATGCCAAACTCTATCAAACGCTTTGGAGATGTCTAGGGCCACGGCACGAGCTTCACCGTTATTATGAATAGCATGGCTGTCCCTGCAGACTGCAATGTATCTTTGAAGACCTTCAAAATGCTATCAAAAGACAAGGACCTTGAAATCGAAAACTCAAAAATGTGGCACATGGGAACACCAACAATCTCTGTGGTATCTGGAGCCCTCGGATTTATTGGAAAAAATTCCAATAGACACATTTTTCTGGCGTGTACAGCCCACACCTTACGAAGAGCTTTATGTATGTAAAATAAGTCTCTTTTTTTTTCTCAGTGAAAAATGTCATGATGCTATTTCTGACCTTAGGTCTCTGGTCAGGACCCAAAAAGAAATGAGTACACACCAGAAATTAAAGGAAATAATAATAATAGCAATAATAATAATAATAATAATAATAATACACATACCTGTTACAATGGGACTGCACAATATACACTGACAAAACAATCAAAGCCAACAGCCCAGACATTGTTATTAAAGACCACAAACAAAATAAGTTCCATCTTATTGATGTGGCAGTCCCTGCAGACTGCAATGTATCATTGAAGATATTCGAAAAGTTGTCAAAATACAAGGACCTTGAAATAGAAATCTCAAAAATGTGGCACATGGGAACATCAACAATTTCTCTTGTAGTTGGAACCCTTGGACAGGTTGGAAAAGATTCCAGTAGTCTAATTGAAGGGATCCCTGCCTCAAAGAGATACAAAAAAATGTTCTGAAAAGGAAAGCCCACACTTTACAAAGGGCTTTATCTATGTGATAATTTTTTTTTTTTTAGTGGAAAGTGTCATGATGCCTTTTCTAACCTTAGGTCCCTGGGCGGGACCTGGAAAGAAATGTGTAAACGCCAGATACCAAAGGAACTAAAAATAATAATAATAACAACATCGTTAACAAAGAATACGAAAAAAAAAACAGAATGTGTTTTCTTATTGACATTGCAATCCATGTAGATTATAACGTATCTTTGAAGATCATCAAAAAACTATCAAAATACAAGGATCTTGAAGTGGAAATCTCAAAAATGTGGCAATAGAGGACATCAATAATTCCACTTGTATTTAGATCCCTCGGACTGATTGGAAAAGTTTACGATAGACACATTGAAGGGATTCCTGGTAGCCCATGCCTTAAAGAAATACAAAAAAATGAACTCACAAGTACAGCTCACACATTACGAAGACCTTTATCAATGTAACATGCGTGTGATTTTTTTTTTTTTTTTTTACAAAAATGCTCAGGGGAAATTAAGCTATTTCTGACCTTAGGACTCTGGTTGGGACCCGGAAGGAAATGTGTATACAAGAGAGATCATATGAAATAATAATAATTATATGATACTCAGTGCTGTAATGTTTTTGGGTCTCATCTGATTGGAGGTGCTAAACTGCATGCTTTATCTTGTTGAATTAATATGGCTTACGATAAATATCACATTCAGTACTACAAGGCTCGTAAGTTAGCCTGGCCTTAGTCAGTCCCCGAGGAGCTGACGGATTGTGAATATATGTCCATGAACGGAAAGGGGTGGTAGCTTCATAATCAGGTCTCGAGTGAGCTGTTTTTCTTTCTTTAGTTTAAAGGACAAAGCAACTTGGGAATCACACCTAGATATTTGGACTCAATCGTAGATCATCTGAGCGGACTGGATTACCATACCTGATGATATTTTTAACTGGATCCTACCTGCTTTTATCAAAATAAGTCCTCATCTTTTGCAAAAATGAATAATTCTTTTAATATGAGAAAAGAGCTGAAAGTTGAAATATTATCTGGTGGTCCAGTACTTTTGAATTGCATTTTTATCGCCCTGAAATATCATAAAATGTACTGAGAATTGTATACTGCTAATCAATCTCTAAACGGGAGTTAAATTAACGGACTTAATTAATTCACCTGGTGACGCAAAGCTTTTGCCCGCTAGTGAATATGTTGATTAAAAAATATTTATTTATATATATTATAATTATTACTTTAACTGTTAATATGGGCCGTTCTTCTTTGACATTCTAGATTTTCTATATATACTTTCTACATATTGTCATGCACAGAAAGTATGTTTCGCCCTATCACAGCTCATCAGTGTGGCTAGACATCCGATTTCCTCAAGCCGGGATCAAACCTCGACTGAATATCCAAAAGTCAGAGATTTGACCACTGTGCTATCAGCGCTCGGTTGAGAGGAAGGCTAATTTTTATGTATTTATTCTCCGACTAAACACGTCAATGACCCAACAGGGCTCAATTCATGGAAGATCTTTTTAGTATTAGCAATAGTAATCATTGTTTACAAATTCGCGCTTTCTCTCAAGAGTGTTCGACTGGAATTAAATTTCTATAATTTTTCTATATATATATATACTTTTATATATATACACTTTTCTTTATATACTTTCATGGTAATTGTTCCGATGAACTTATTGTTCCGGATTCTTGCTTCCCAGTCAACTTTGACCTTCAAAAATCGAAACACAATGCCAGTTGTTATCTTCTGTCTTCTTAATTATTGTTCTTTTATTGTCCTCTCTCCTGAAGAGGAGATTTTCAAATTATCTCTAACATTCAGCAAACCCTTGCATCCTAGTGGCTTTATTGCCTTTGATCTTCAAAAATTTAAATACAATGTCAATGGTTATCTTCTGTCTTCTTAATTATTGTTCTTTTATTGTCCTCTCTCCTGAAGAAGAGATTTTCAAATTATATCTAACATTCAGCAAACCCTTGCGTCCTAGTGGCTTTATTGCCATTGATCTTCAAAAATTTAAATGCAATGTCAATCGTTATCTTCTGTGTTATTTCCCGATCTTTTATTGTCATCTCTCCAAAATGGTGATGATCTCATATTCTGTAACACTCAGTAATCTCTTGTGAATTAGTAACTGTATTCCCTTACTTGGGGTGAAATGATTAAAAAGAAAAGAAAAAGATATATTTTTCTATTTTTCTTCCTTTCCTTTCCATTTTTTGGTTTGTAGTGTGACAGATTTTATTTTTATTAAAATGTAATAAAAAATATTACACAATTTTCCTGATCTTTCACATTCAAGGAAAGACACAAACACTCCCACACACACTCACACATACTCACACACGTAGTTATATATATATATATATATATATATATATATATATATATATATATATATATATATATGCCTGGCTGTATACACAATTCCAGAAAATCCTCGTTGAAAACACAACTATACTTAAACATGAAAACAATAAACAAAAACTAAATATTCTTGAAGCTATATGCATAAAACAGTTGAAACCTAACCTAAACAAAATAAACTATGAAATCTCCACAAATATTTTTAAATGTCTATAATTGAGAACACAAGCCATTGGTATAAACTAATGGCTTCCCATACTTAATACTTCTCAAATTCACTCTCGCGTGGTCATGTGTGACGTCATGATCTGCGGTGCGATTTTCGCTTCCAGCGTCTTATATGCACGTGTTTATCGTTGCTTGGAAATCATCCATGTAAACAGAAACAGACTATCATCACTGTCTTGTCCGTGTATTGCTTAACATATTGTACTCTAATTGTCATCTTTGATAATGGCTTATGTAAGCCGAAAGCTTAGATAGGATTAAAAAATATATGCATCAATATTGTGATTTTCTTTCTTCGTTTAATGATAATGTTATTAAGCTTATCAGAAGATATGAAAATAATTTACATAAGATAAATAGACAACACTTGTCTATATTATTTAATGAAACATGTATGAATGAAAAAATGCTGCCTAAATGCACACAAATATATAATACATATATATATATATATATATATATATATATATATATATATATATATATATATATATATATAAATGGGGGTACTCAGTTGGAAAAACCTTGGATAGCTCGACTTGCAGTAGAACAAATCGGTACCCGAGGAAAAATGAAGAATAAAAAAAAGAAAGAACCAAGAACATTAAACCAAGTCGAAAAGAATCGTCCAGTGTTCAAGCTCCAAGTCCAAAGAAAAAAGCCTCCAAAACGAGTATGAGACAACTACGTAAAGTGCTCAATACATTAAGTAGAGCAAAACCTAAGATAATCCTTAGGAGCCAGGCAAACTTACCTAGGTTTCACACATACACACACACACACACACACACACACACACACACACACACACACACACATAAATATATATATATATATATATATATATATATATATATATATATATATATATATATATGTATGTAAGTATGTATGTATGTAAGTATATATATATATATATATATATATATATATATATATATATATACACGAAGGTGAGTAAATAATTATCGGTACTTTCACAATACCATATTTTTAAGTTTGTCCCACTGACTTCTGCTCATGCGTACATATAGTTGTTACGACTAGGGTCACGTGATCGAAGTCTGAGTTTTATCGCGCCAGTTTTCTTGCTGCTGTTACAGTTAAAGCATGACCATTCCGCTAGCAGTGTGCACTTAGGAGGAACAAAGAGCACTGATCACAATCTGCATAGTCGCCGGTTCACCATCTCTCGTGATTGCTGAATCTTCTCGTCAGTGGTGGAGGTCTGCTCCTTCTCCGTGCGCTACGCTTGACTGGCCACTCTTAATCTTTTCGACCTACTTATATACACTTCTACGCGGTAGTGCAATGACGCCGTGTTGTGTTAAAAGACTCCGATAAAATTGAGCCCCTGGCATAAATTCCGGCCAGAGAAATCGGTTTACTTCTCCTTGTTCCGCCTTGATGCATACTGCTAACGCAGCGGTCATGTTTACACCGTAACAGCAGCGAGCAAAACTGTCCCAAAAACTTTGATCACATGACTATAATAATACCAACTATAAATACGCATGAGCAGAAGGCAGTGTGACAAACTTAATGAGCGGATATTTTACCTTAGTACATATATATATCAGGGTAGGTGTATAGAAACTCCCTATTGACAATTACTTTTGTTATTATAATCACATTTGCATGAAACAAAATATATTCATAAAGTGGTAGAATTTCATGGATAATTACTGTTTTTATTTCAGAGTGACAGGTGCCACTCGGAATGACTCAAAACTTGACACTGCACGAGCTTGCTCAGCTAGCATCTTGTTACGTAGTGTGGCAGTTCGGGGTAGGTTAATTACATTACCTCCCCGCGAGGCAGGGTGTAGCACCAGGCCATTTTTTTAATGCAGGGAAAAACCGAGCCCGTAGGCTCGGGCAAAAATTCCACGCAGATTCCGTATACACGAGGTCGGGTAGCTGTCTAGCAACCCAGACGAGTCTCTGCCCTTCGGCATAACTTCGTCTGGGTCCCTCTCTGAAGGCAGAGAGTTCGACCAGCACAGCTAGAGACGAATCACCAACTAATTGCCGGGGTGCTAGAAGTGCAGAGAAGGTGGTACTGTGTTCATGAAAATCATGCTTAAGTAACCGCCAAAACCATCAGAAATTTTAATTCCAAGCTGATGTTTTCGTGATCTATGGTTTTTAGATTCACAGAATCGGTGGTCCTTCAACATCCAGATTGGAAGAAATTTTTTACTTTATTAAACGGTTGAAAATAAAAACATGCTTTATGAAAATCGGCAAAAAATTAACAAAGTTAGATAGGATTTTAGATAAGAAGTTTTTTCCACACACCTCATATATACAGGGGTTGGACAAAATAATTGGAACAGGTAGTAATTCCACTCCTATATTTCAAAGACCTCTTATATCAAGAACTTTAACAAAAACTTCGTAATTTCAGGTTATATATATTGTAAACACGTTTATTTATCTAATTTACTGTCTTTGTCTTACTTATTTTTAGAATTTAGCCAAATTTAAGCTAAATGCGTGACCTCTCCGAGTTCGAAAAAGGTCAAATTGTTGGAGCTCGCATGGCAGGAGCCTCGATCACTAAGGTTGCTGAACTGTTTGGTTTTTCAAGAGCTACCATATCAAGAACTATGGCGCAATTGGAGACACAGGGCAAAACCTCTAGCAACCGTAGCAATTCGGGCCGGACTTGTAAACTTACTGACAGGGACCGACGTGCATTGAAACGCAATGTGGAAAAATCATCGGACTATTGCGATCAAAGTGACTGCTGAGTTGAATAATCATCTGAACAGTCCAGTTTCTACTAAAACTGTTCGCCGTGATCTCCATAAGGCTGCATATCATGGAAGAGCCGCCAGGAGGAAACCTCTTCTTCCCACTCGCAACATACAGAAGAGGTTGAAGTGGTGCAGAGATCACAATGCCTGGTCTGCAGACCAATGGAAGCAAGTCATATTCTCAGACGAGTGCAGTTTTTCTCTCTTCCCAACATCAGGGCGAGTTTATGTGTGGAGGCAGCCCAAAGAAGCTTACAACCCTGACTGCCTTCTTCCAACAGGGAAGCATGGAGGTGGATCAGTGATAGTTTGGGCCGCCATATCATGGAAATGTCTCAGTCCAATAGTTGCCCTGCATGGTAGAATCAACAGCAAAGATTACCTGAACATTTTGGGAGATCATGTTCATCCAATAGCCCAGACTTTATTCCCTGATGGTGACTGCATCTTCCAAGATGATAATGCTCCAATACATACCGCTCGAGTGGTTAAGAATTGGTATGAAGAGCATGAAAGCGAGCTAGAACACATGGAGTGGCCTACCCAATCTCCAGATATTAATATTATTGAATATTTGTGGTGCATTTTGGAGCGACAAATTAGGAGCCACTATCATCCACCGTCGTGTCATAAAGAGCTGGATCAGGGGTTAATGGAAGAATGGCTGAAACTTCCTCTGGATGAAGTCAGAAATCTGCATGATTCCATTCCAAGACGTATTAAAGCTGTATGTGAGGCTAAAGGAGGATCAACTCCATATTAAATAAATTTTCTTTGAATTTCCCGAGTGTTTCAATTATTTTATCGAACCACTGTATATATATATATATATATATATATATATATATATATATATATATATATATATATATATATATATAAGTGAACATAGAAGTCATCCCTTAGAGGCGACAGTCTGTTTCATGCTAGATGCAATCGCCAGGCCAGTGTTGACTTCTATGTTCACTTTTATATTTACACACGCTCTATCTCTGATATTGAGCACTTTATCCCATAAATATAGAACATCTTAAGACTATATTTCTTCATATACACATATGTGTATATATATATATATATATATATATATATATATATATCTCATCAGTTGCCTTTATAATATATTTTTTTAATTTGTAAAGAGACATTATATATATATATATATATATATATATATATACATATATATATATATATATATATATATATATATATATATATATATATATATATATATATATATATATATATATATATATCGACTCAGA
>OZ038503.1:79238326-79253326 GCA_964036315.1 Acanthosepion esculentum | reverse complement strand
TTATTGTTTTAAAAATCAATTAGAATTGTAATAAAGCCTAAATATGTGATAAAAGTAAATTTATACATTTTTCTATCTTTGAGAATTCACAACAAAAATAACCAGCACTATTTATTTATTTATTTATTAGATGGTTTATTGAAAAAGAACTTTTTTGTTTGGTCATAAATATAAGTACATGTGTGAAAACAAATACTGGACGAACATTTTAGAATTAGTGTGCTCATAGGTTCAGGCGCGTAGACATCTACGTGGGTCATTTCCAGTATTAAATTTAAGATTTTAAAATGGCTAAGGGTAAAATTTTAACAAAGTTCGAACAGGGCAGAATTGTTGAAATTAATCAGTTAAAAGTTTAACATTTTCACTAAATTTTCTAATTAAATGTAAATGTCTTGCAAATATATTTCCATTAAATAACAGATTTTTATATTTTTTTTAACCCCATTTTGTATCTAGTCATAATATTTTGAATAGGAGTGCACACACACACACACACACACACACACACACACACACACACACACACACAGATATATATATTTTATATATATATATATATATATATATATATAAAAGTGAACAAAAAGTGCTAAATATCAGAGATAGAGCGTGTGTAAATATAAAAGTGAACATAGAAGTCAACACTTAGAGGCGACAGTCTGTTTCAATCGATTGCATCTAGCATGAAACAGACTGTCGCCTCTTAGTGTTGACTTCTATGTTCACTTTTATATTTACACACGCTCTATCTCTGATATTGAGCACTTTATCCCATAAATATAGCACACTTTAAGACTATACTTCTTCATATATATATATATATATATACATACAGAGAGAGAGCGAGAGAGATGTATTCCAATTATAATTCCACTTTTGGAAACAGAAGTAAATAATTTGTGGGTATTTGTTTTCGTGTTAATGCTGTATTAAACATGGTGGTTTAGGACTGGATATTAACTTATAGCATTTTATATATCGTGGTTATATCTCAATCTTGTATGTTTTCCTAGTGCGGTTACTCACATCTGTTCATATCTGGATATGGATTCATATATCCCTAATAATTTACATATGTAAATGTGCATTGGTTTGGATTGGTTAGGTTTACGGCATACCAACTTAAATGTTTTATTTTATGCGGAAAAAATTTTATTTTCAAAAATGTACTGCTTGTAATATTTTTCCATCAAAAATATATTTCTGGTAATACATTTATTCAAAAATATACCGCTGGTAATATTTTTTCAAAACTGTATTTCTGATAATATTTTTCCATCAAAAATCTATTTCTGGTAATACGTTTTTTTCAAAAATATACCGCTGGTAATATTTTTTCCATCAAAAATCTATTTCTGGTAATACGTTTTTTCAAAAATATAACGCTGGTAATATTTTTTCCATCAAAAATCTATTTCTGGTAATAAGTTTTTTTCAAAAATATACCGCTAGTAATATTTTTTCCATCAAAAATCTATTTCTGGTAATACGTTTTTTTAAAAAATATACCGCTGGTAATATTTTTCCATCAAAAATCTATTTCTGGTAATACTTTTTTTTCAAAAATATACCGCTAGTAATATTTTTTTCATCAAAAATCTATTTCTGGTAATACGTTTTCTTCAAAAATATACCTCTAGTAATATTTTTTCCATCAAAAATCTATTTCTGGTAAAACGTTTTTTTCAAAAATATACCGCTGGTAATATTTTTTCCATCAAAAATCTATTTCTGGTAATACGTTTTTTTCAAAAATATACCGCTGGTAATATTTTTTCCATCAAAAATCTATTTCTGGTAATACGTTTTTTTCAAAAATATAACGCTGGTAATATTTTTTCAAAACTGTATTGCTGGTAATTTTTTTTTTTTCAAAAATGTATTGCTGATATTTTCTTTTTCACAAAAGATATCGCTGGCAATATTTTCTTTCAAAAATATATTGCTGGTAATTTTTTTTTTTCAAAAAAGTATTGCTGGTAAGATTTTTTTCAAAAATAAATTGCTGGCGATAATGTATAATGTATTTTTTAATAAAAAAAAAAGAAGGATTTCTGGTATTAAAACTTATTTCTACACTTTCATGGTGTTTTGACCACACTTTTGAGGATAACTATTTTCCCATAGCTGGGACCCTAACAGATGCTACCACCCCGGGTCAGGGTGGTCCTGGGAACACTACAACTAAGAGGTGGTGCCACGCTTCTCAAAACATCCTGATCAGAGGCCTTGCTGCTGGACGTAGTTTATCGTCTTACCCAGGACGCTGTAGATGTGCAATTTACATATGTATACGTTATTGGGGAATAAAATTATTATGTTTTTTTAATAACATTTAGATGTGGATATATATATATTAATTCTACCTTTATAACTTATTGATTAACAGAGTAAATAATTTGTGTGGATGCGTGTGGTGTGTTTCTGTTTATTTTATTTATAAATTCATAACTTTTTTTTTAGTTACGTTAAAATTAAATAGAAAATGAAAAAGCCACAACAATTCCTGTATGGACTGCTCATCAGTGCGATGAACCGATCTACTTAACCAAATTTCAATTATGTAACGGTCAGTCTCAGTCTTGCAACTGAAGATTGCGTTGTGTATAAAACTCCAAGTCGTGCTACCTGTCATGAAAATTGTATATTTATTAATTTATAGTTTACAGCTTTGTTATATTGCATCGGACACTATTTTATTAACACCAACACTGAATGCGATATATATATATATATTATATATATATATAGCATGATGGATAGATAGATAGATAGATAGATAGATAGATAGATAGATAGATAGATAGATAATATTATTGTTAAATATACACATACATATGCAATCATATATCTAAAATATATATACATACATACACATACATATATATATATATGTATAAAAAATAATTCCAAGAGGATAGAATCCAGGTAGAACTCAATGTCCAGGACAGAGTAAGGATATAATAAAAAGGCTTAAACACTAATATTCCATGGTCATAATTTATTCCATTTGAATCGTAAATACGATCCAATTCAGCAGACCTACAAATTAAAAAAAAAAACAGAAAAACATCTCCGGGAATAATGTTTTTTTTTTTAGTGAGAGTGTATGTATGAGAGTGTGGGGCGAATGCTAGAGTGAATGAAAGCCAAAGGGAGGGGTAACAGACGAGAGAAGAATAGGAAGGTCTAAAGATGAAGTGGGGATTAAAATTTAACAGAGATAAGTTTTAAAAAGGGGGAGGCAAAGACGGTTTAAGTGAGAAAAATATGGATATTTTAAAAAATCTGATACACCAAAGATACACCGGAAGAGGGTATCTATTTCTTGGTGACATACACACACAATAGAAGATACAATCTTAAAGCTCAGAAGATGAGAGATAGATAGTAATATATATATATATATATATATAGATAGATAGATAGATAGATAGACATAGAGAGCCAGACAAACCTACCACGGTTTCACCTAAACGAATCGTCAGGGAAGGCCGGTTTCCTTGACGATCCGTTTAGTTGAGACCGTGGTAGGTTTGTCTGGCTCTCTAGGTTTAACTAGGTCTGCTCTACTCACTGTATTGAGCACTTTATTTAGGGGCGGGGTTGCGTACTGGTATCGGGTTTCTTTTTCTTTGGGCCTTGAACTTACACGATTATTTTCGGCTAAAGTACATGTTCTTGGTTCTTTCTTTTTTATACCTTTTTTTCCCCTTTGGTATTGGTTTGATTATTTGCAAATCAAGACACCGAAGGTTTTCCAATCGAGTATAGTGTCTTATAAGACTTCTACTAATAATATATATATATATATATATATATATATATATATAAGAGTAATATGAGTAAAATGTTCTCACTTAACTGATTGATGTTACCTTATATATATTTGTGTATTTGGGAAGCAATCCCTCTTTTATACATGTTTCATTAAAGACAACTGGCAAGGTACTGCGATTCAGCTTTTATTTAGTTTTTCATGTGATAGCATGAGTGTTTTCTTTTGTGGACATTAATGGTATAAAAATTGTCAAAATGTTCTATATATCCGAGCCCTTCCGGCTATTCTATTAGCCATTATTAAGGTTTTTATTTTAAAAAAAACAACAAAAAACAAAACTTAAACTGAATGTGTAGATTTCATTTTTAATTATGTTTCTAAAATGATGGGAATGTTTTTCCCCAAACACGTTCAGCACATTGTGGCCGTGTTCATAATTTCTGTTGATTTTTTTCTTTCTTCCATTATTTTAGGCTATTATTCTTGTATTTTCTGTTTTCTTATGTTGCGGATGAAGTTTGATAGGTTTCAGTATTAAATTAAAACTTAAATAAATAAAATAGTCCTCTTTAATGAAACTTAATTTTTTTACAAAGTATTTCTGGGATTAAAACCTATTTTTACACTTTCATAGAATTTAGACCCCAGTTTGGTGGTTAAGTATTTGCCAATAGTTGGGACTATGTTGGGTAACATGTGCTACCACCCCCGGTCAGGGTGGACCTGGGAACACCAGCAATTAAGAGGTGGTTCCCCGCCCCTCAAAACCTCCTGATCAGAGGTCTTGCTGTTGGAGGTAGTTTATCGTCTTACCCAGGACGGAGAATTTCCAGGTAAAAAAGAAACAGTAGTCACATTCCATGCCACGATGACTGACACGGTTTTTTCATTTAATTTTTAATTTATTATAGTTACATTTTTTATTTATTATGGTTACATTTTTATTTATTATGGTTACATTTTTTATTTATTATGGTTATATTTTTTTATTTATTATGGTTACATTTTTTATTTATTATGGTTACATTTTTTATTTATTATGGTTACATTTTTTATTTATTATGGTTACATTTTTATTTATTATGGTTATATTTTTTTATTTATTATGGTTACATTTTTTATTTATTATGGTTACATTTTTTATTTATTATGGTTACATTTTTATTTATTATGGTTACATTTTTTAGTTACTCATTTATGTTAAAAGTCATTGGTATAGAACTAACGAATTCATTATGATGAACAGCAAAACCGTGAAATGAAATAACTACGACAACACCATCATAATAATTGTGCATATAGGATAATAGTCCGACTATATACAGTGCAGTTAATGATAACTCCTCATCCCAACCATCCAGAGAGAAATTATTGTATAGTACTTCTGGAGCAGAGGTGTGGTGTCATCTTATTATATATATATATATATATATATATATATATATATATATATATATATATATATATATATATATATATATATATAAATATGCGCACTCCCACAGGAAGATATTTATTTAAATGCCATGACTCTTCAGATCTCCAAAGACAGAAAGAGAAGTGATAGTTTTCAATTCCATCGCCACGGTTTGGAATCTCCATCTCACAGAACGGTTACTGCCCAGGGCTAGTGAATCGCGCCCTCTCTGCTCTTTCCCACGTGGCTGTTTGTGTGTGTGCGTGTGGACGAAGGCGAGGAGACAGATCGATGTCATTTCCATCGAAAGTGGACGGAATAAAGTAACCGAATTCGATCACAGTGTGCCGATTCCACGTGGATACACATTCTGTATATGTGTGTGTTTTGGCTTTAAAAAAAAATTGGTCTATTGAATTTTAGGTGATATTTTTTAGAACTCGTAACGAAAATATTCACACACACACACACACACACACACACATATATATATATTTATTTATTTATACATACATACATACATATATATATATGTATATATTTATGTATATATATATATATATATATATATATATATATATATATATATATATATATATATATATATATATATATGCAGTGACCACATAACTGGATTCTGCATGCCTCAATCCATATGTGCCGCATAGGAAGGTTATGCAATCGTGTGTGGGTCACTTCTTGGTAAGTTGAGGTCCACCTTAAACAAATACACGCCATCGGCAATTCCTTCTGTTCTCATTTTCTTTCACATCCAGCCAACCCTTGCAACGCGAAACGACAATAGGGAATCGAAGACGGGTGCAGTTCTTGGGGAAACTGGAAGCTTCTAGTCCTGAACCTGGACGTTGTCGGCAAGTCTAGCCATCAACGCTATCATCATAATGGAAGCGATCATCAGCAAAGTAGAAATTAAATTCTTGGGTAAGAAATAAAGCTGAAGACGACGTTTTGCTAATCTTCACAAGAAAATCGTGTCAGTAATTATATATTTTCTTTCTTTCTTTCTTTCTTTCCTTTGATTTCTGTTGTATACACATTTTCTTCCGGGTCCCAACCAGAGACATAAGAAATGGCTTCACGACATTCACCACTGATCATTTTTGTAAAAAGAACAAAAAAATAGACATAAGAGCATACACATTTAATATGGATAAAACCTTGTGGCAGTTGTACTTGTAAGTACCGCAGTCTGTATTTTTTAAAATATGGACTTCCAGGAATCCCTTTAATGACTCTATTGTAACCTTTTCTAATCAATCCGAGGACACTAACTACAATTGGAATTATTGATGCGCGCAGGTGGCATATTTTTCAGATTTCCACTTCAGGTTCATTGTATTTTGATAGGTTCTTTTACGATTTCAACGATACGTTACAATCTTCAGGGGCTGCCATGTCAATACGAAAAAGCGCGATCGGTTTTTTCTGGCCTTTGATGTTTCATTGATTAGTTTTGATTGTTCTGTCTGTAATTTTCGAAATTGTAGGGAAAGCATTCCGTGTAGTAACGTAGTTTTGTCTTGTTTTGTTTCGTTTCGATTTTTTTTTTATCTCTGACTATTCGTTCAATATCGTCGATTTCTTTCTCTATCATTTATGATTCAAACATTTTTAACTACATTTGCCTATATTTTTATTCATTCAGCCTTTTCTTACTTATTGATTGTAATGTAAATAAAGTATCATTTTTTTATGGAAGAGAACGTATCATCAAGTTTGTAAGAAAAGCGTTTCGAGTCGTAACGTTAAATTCTTTTGTTTACTACTTTTATATACCGATATTATTCATCTTTCAAATAGTTTTAACAAAACATATTTGCTTATATTTGATAATAATTTTATATTTTTGATGATAATTTTATATTTTTATTCTTTTCTTGTCATTTGAAAAGGACTCGCCATCGAGATATGATTTCACTTAGATAACGAGTACACACACATTATATTGTCATATATATTATTATTATTATTATTATTATTATTATTATTATTATTATTATTATTATTAATAATAATAATAATAATTAAAGAATATAAATCACTTAAAATAGCATAGGTAATAATATTTATTTCATGAGAAAAAAATGTTTGCAGGTCTTGAAGATTGAGAGCTGTTCTTTAAAGCTCTCATGAAATAAAAATTATTACCTATGGGATTTTAAGTGTTTGATATTCTTAATTATTATTATTATTATTATTATTATTAATAATAATAATAATAATAATAACAATAAGAATAAAAATAATAATAATATATATATATATATATATATATATATATATATATATATATATAAATATTATTATTAATAATTAAGGAATATCAATTTTTATTTCATGACAGCTTTAAAAAACAGCTTTCAATCTTCGGGACCTACAAACAAATTTTTTTTTCTCATGAAATATAATTATTACCTATAGGATTTTAAGTGTTTGATATTCTTTAATCAATAATAATTTTGCTCTGTGTCTTGACACAGAGCTCTCCCTGGATCTATATCCACATTATAGATTTTTACATGCGGACAAAAACAATTACTCACTACAACCTGTTTAAAATGTTTATGGACACTTCTACTCGAAAACAAGCCGTCCGAGGATGCATTTTTGTAGTGAATAATTGTTTTTGGTTGGCAAGGTCGAATTTACTGCTTATAATCTTAAATCTTCCATGAATCTTTCACGTACATTCATAACTGCTCATGGCGTTAACCGAACGATCCTTTGTGGCCAAAACGGTTAAGGCAGGTCAGGCTATATGACGGTTCCGTATAGGATACAGGTTCGAATGCTGTCGAGGACGAATATTTTTTATGAAAATTTCTCGAACATTCAAGCCGGTAAATGTTATTTAATACTGTTTATTATAAACAGAGCGTTTACTTAAATACTTGTATCTATAAAAAGAATGTTAAACATAAAAATGCCTATAAATAATTGTCGGACTTTGTCCATTTCATTATATATATATATATATATATATATATATATATATATATATATATATATATATATATATATATATATATATAGCCAGGAAAATCAACCTAGGTTTCACCTAAATGGATCTTCAGGGTAATACCCTGAAGTTACGTTTAGGGGAAACCTAGATAGGTTGTTCCTGGCTCTTTAGGATTTATTTTAGTTATTCCCGCTCTACGTAGCGTATTGAACACTCTACGTTTTAGTTTTACTACTCGCATGGTTTTTTTTTTCTTTGGACTAAAAACTTAAGACACAAAAGAGTATTACTATTAGTATATATTATATATATATATATATATATATATATATATATATATATATATATATATATATATATATATATATATAATGTATACGCATTATAAATAAATTTTCAAAAATATTGGAAGTCCAAATTCGTGTATTTCATGTGCGCTGGAATGATTATTCTCCGGGGAAGAATTTCATTCATACCCTTTCAATCATTGTATCAATAATGCAGAAGGAACTCATTTCTTATCAGCACCGTCCACGATTTGGGACAGACGTATTTCACCGATCAATCATCACGCTAATAATCCTGTAGGGACACATTTCCTGTGCGCCGGTCCATCATATCACTAACAGTAAATGGTGCAGACAACGCTTCTTGTGGTTGCAGATTAAAAAAAAAAGGATTGCGTATTTGTAACTTGTTAAGAGTAGATACACTCATAGTTATAATGCAATGTTATTGGCTCTGATCAGGTATCTCGGCTTCGGCCACTTTTCCACTGCCGTAACATAGCTTTCCTTTTCTATCCGTTCTTTTGTTGTTCTCATGATCTTTGCTCTATGGTAGCGAGATTTTATGAATTTAAACGCAGAACTTGATTGGCGGTAATGTCTCAACATTTTACAGTTGAAATTCCTAGAATAAAAGTAAGGTGGATGCTAAAAGTTACTTCTCTCACACAACTCGTCTGTGGAACTCCACTTAATAACCTTTTTTTATTTTTTTTTTATATTCTCTAACATGCAATAAGTAACATCTTGAGTCTTACTTGTGAAGTTATAAACACACACACACACACACACACACACACATATATATATATACATATATATATATATATATATTTATATATGTATATATATATATATATATATATATATATGTAAAAGTGAACATAGAAGTCAACACTCAGAGGTGCTAGATGCAATCGTCAGGCCACGATTGCATCTAGCATGAAACAGACTGTCTCCTCTAAGTGTTGACTTCTATGTTCACTTTTATATTTACATACGCTCTATCTCTGATATTGAGCACTTTATCCCATAAATATAGCACATCTTAAGACTACATATATATATATATATATATATATATATATATATATATATATATATATATATATATATATATAGACATAATATGTCTATTTTTAGAATGATACTTTCTAGTTCTTTGATCAATTTCTTGATGTTAAGATGAAATTCATCACGAAGTTTTTTCCTACCTTGTACTTTCGATCTCTTCGAAGATCATTCTCAGGGGTGAATTACAAAAACAATTATAACTGTAATGAAATCTCCATATCGTCGCAATGATGATTTAAAAAAAATAAAAATAAAGCACCCGTGAACGTGGTCTGTTGGAATGCACTTGATTAAGGCAGAGCAGGTTGATATGATTAGAGAACTAGAACGATTTATAAAAATAAATGGACATATATCTATATTATACAATGAATCATATTTGAATGAAAATATATATACATATATTGAGTGTATCACAAATAATTTTACAAAACTCACAAAAGAATGACTAAATTCCATATAAAGTTCATGAAAAATGGATAGGTAGAGGAGGACCAAGGCCCGTACGTTTCCCCAAGCGGACTCCTTTAGATTTTTATCTGCGGGTGACATCAAAAGCAACTGCGAAAACATTCGACACCGAGTGGGTGTATTTGAAATGGTTCGCCAGTCAATGATCCGACGGGTGTATAGGCGTGTAGAAGTAAGTAGTGGACAATTCGAACAATTGTTATGGGTTACTGTGTTGAGCTACAAAGATGGCCTTTTGGAGATATGTTTATATGGAAACTTTACCGTATTTTGGTGCCAGGAATCCGGCTCCAAAGTATTTTTGGTTTGTATCTTAGATTGGACAACAGCGTCTACCATAAACTTTAAACATAATAACTCAGAAACGAAGGATTTGCTGACATATATTCATGTGGACTTTTGACCTGGTTTTGGTATGAAGAACCGCACCAAAGTTTATCAAAGTATGTTTTAATAAACTCTCTCTGTCTCTTTTTCTCTCTCTCTCTCTCTCTCTCTCTCCCTATATATATATATATATATATATATATATATATATATATATATATATATAATATGGAGAAAACAACTGAAAAGTTGCAAATTTTTTTAAAAATTTAAAAATTGAATGTTTTTTTGTGAAAGTATTTATTTATATTTTTATATATATATATATTTAGATATTTCAGATCTGCCCCGATCTTTCGTCAGAAATAACTGTATTCAGAAGTTTGTTTACAAGTAGCGTCCGTCGCGAGACGCAGACGTGAGGTGGAATGCAACTGTGTTTGAATATTTCTAACGTAAATCTAACGATAATAATATTTTAGATGTTGTTTAAAAAGTTTTTTTTAACTATATCTAAAAAAAATTTTTTTAACTATTGAAATATTTATACAGATTTAAAATTCCCAAGTCTTTGTTTAGCCCTAGTTTATATGTGTCTAATTTTAAAATCCATTATTTTTCTTTTTTTCTGCGTGTGTATGTTGAATTAAAATCGGAATCTATCAATAAACATTTACAGTTGTCTAATGAGTGTCTTGATTGATTAAAGTGTTCAGCTATGGGGGAATAAGGATTGTTTTGACGTATGGTTAGTTTAAGATTGTTGAAACGAAATCTAAAATTATTTCCAGATTCGCCAATATATCCACTATTGGGACATATTGTGCAGAATAAATAGTAGGTTATATTATGGCTATCACATGTGAGGCGAGGTGGGTGTATTTTGATATTGGTGTTGGGTACAGAAAATACACTATCGGTTATTAAGTGTTTGCAATTGCAACTGTGTTTGAATATTTCTAACGTAAATCTAACGATAATAATATTTATTCTCCGGGCAGATCTGAAATATCAAATATATATATATATATATATATATATATATATATATATATATATATATATATATATATATATATATATATATACTTTCACAAAAAAATATATTCAATTTTTTTTTAATTTGCAACTTTTCAGTTGTTTTCTCCATATTATATACATATCAAGAAAGTATACGTGGCTTCTCATTATGCTATATATATATATATATATATATATATATATATATATATATATATATATATATATATATATATATATATATATGTGTGTGTGTCTGTATGTGTGCGTTTGTATGTGATTGTTACATACATGAAACCCTTTCTACATAGAGAGTACTTTCTAAGTGACTAGAAAAGTGTACTAGGTCAGTTACGTGACTTGTGAAATGTAGCGTCGCTCAATCGCGTCATATCATTGAATATGAAAGACTGGTCCTTTGATCACGTTATCCCTGACCTCTTTGGCCATACCAGATTATTGAATATATTACAGAAGCGGAACAAATATTTTCCCATTAAATCCGTCCCTAGTAAAGGAGGTGATTATATTACAGCCATAAAACTCACGTAGCGAATTCTCTTTCGCTTTTTTTGTTTTAGGCCGAGAAGCAGTCCTCAAATTTAAAAGCAAAGTGAATAGATTTCAGGTAAAGAAAGGGGCGGGCGACGCTTTTGTATATTAATTGACTTTGACGCATTGCATGGCAAGATCGCTCTCATCCTTACTCGCTCATCGTCCACATAAGACCGGTCGGCTACTTGTGATCTCGTTTGTAAGCTTAATGATACAAATTTTAAGAACGGGTTTTTGCGTAGACGACAAGAGTGTATTTTTTCTTCTGTGTAATAAAGATGAAATAACAGCTGCGAAACTAAAAGATGAAAGAAAGACACGACGAAACCTTGCTGTTATATACTGACATAATACCAGATTTTAAAAAAATAGTTTCATCAGCTCGTTGCGTCAATAAATTCCAGCCGAATGGTGATACGATATAGTCGTAAAGCGATTTTTTTTCTTCTCGGAAATTAGTATTCAATTCTAGCTAGCCAAATCTTCAGGATTTCAATCATCTGGTTTAACATAAAAATATCACAATTTGCAGAATCAGTAAACAGGAATTTTCAAGGCTTGCATCCTTATTTTGTTAGCTTTGGTTTTCTTTTCTTTTTACAAGTATATTTTACAAGTATATTGAATCATTTTATCGGTGACTGTAACAACAGTCCTTCATCGACAATCAATAGACGGGCAGAAAGCTGAGTGACTGTCTTTAATCACTCTACCCTATGGTAAGTTGATTTTTCTCTACTTTTAGAAAATCATCAAGGCATTGGGTGTGAAAACTGGGTTTGATATAAGCAGTGGCGCCAAAGATTAGCTATTACCAATGTTTGAGCATTTAGTTTTAAATGTCGTCTGTCAAAATGTACTCAATACCTAATTTCTGCAGAGTTTTGCTTACAAACAGACATAAACATTTTACTATTTCGAAAATAAATACAAATAAGTTTGATATATTTTTTATTAGATACAGTGAAGGTAAAATATAGTCAAATCAAAATTTTAATTATAAGTTACCACAAGCAAAATATGCGGTTTTAATACTGTATTCGATAATTAATAATAATGGCTGACAATGCTTCATCTAATAAAAAATGAAGATGAAAATAAATACGAGACAAAAATTAATAATTGTAGACAAAAGCTTTTATATAAAACAAAACAACATAATATATCTAATTATTTGATTAGTTTTGTTACCGGTATCCTATACTTGTATAGGTATTAAATCCCATAATTTTTTTTCCACCAATAAAATCCTATCATGAGGTTTGTTTGATGAACAATCATTAGAATGATAAATACCGCCAAAATAATTGTTGGACATAGTAAACCTACTACGTGTTACTTTTTTTAACCATTTAGAAAATAAAAATAACTTCCTTTGTGACTCACGCAAATTCGATAAAAAGATTTTCGCAAGCCGGTGTGAAATTATTTTATAACCAATAAAAACTTTGTATTCAAAATATTCACACCTCCATGTAAATTTTGATTCTGTTTCCTCTTACGGATGTAAAAATAAAAGCCTACTGCTTCTTGGTGCTCACAACTATTTCAGGGGCCAGATTGATCTAAACTTGAGTACACACACTCACACCCACATACATGCATACAATGGAAGCGAGACAGTCGGCAGCCTTGCCTAGAACAGAATGTATTAACCAACAGTCGCTTACTAAACCTTTCTCTACGAACTCACAAAATCATTGGGATGACCGTCATAAAGTAAGTCTGTTCACACATTTCCGACGAACTAAAACCACAATGCAAACTTTATAAAAAAAACTCCACTGGAAGGAAAACTGATTTTTTTTATTGCTATTTCTGAAAAATAATATATAAATCTTATTTCAACAGACGTTATGTTTCTATAATTCTCCCTGGAGATACATTTTTTTAATGTTTCATTGAAAAGATACGTTGTTGTTGTTTAATGACTGGAATCCTGACACACAGCAACTAAAACCTGGGTAGACAGAGCCCAAGAGTTGTTTTTGTTGCAACGGTCAAATCGTGGGAAAACTGAATTTTCTAAAAATTATTTACCGAATGTTTGCCACAATTTTTAGATAAAAACTATTGGATGCAAAATATTTTCCATCTCCTTAAATGGAGTGTAAGGAACGGGATTCAAAGGATTCAAATAACGCCTTCTTAAAACCTTATTTCATCTTCGCTTCATCCACCTATATTTCGAGTGGCGCGATTTGATCCATTATGAATCTGGTTTTAATTACGAAATGAAAAAAGTAGCTTTTCCCTTGTATGATGTATTAGCAAATTAGATAAATTTTCTTATCTCGGTATTTAAGTTTAACTTGCAGTTTAAAGGCGGCAAATATATCGTTGATCTCTGGGTGGATGCTTTAGATCACGTGTTGCGTATTAAAGATTAAAAGACGACTTTATCAATCTTTTTTAATCTCCTGAAATTTAATTCTTTCCAAAATAGGCAAACATATATTATGCAATAATTTTAGAAGACCTAAATATAAATATAACATCGTCTGCATTATTAAATGATTCTTTGATGTGTCGGCATTATTTACAGTCCGATTAATGACCTCGACTTTTTTGTTATCACAACATGTCGGCTGTTGTGCTCACATGCCTCGCCTATTCTTATCCGGGTGAAAAAGTTATATGAAGAAACAACATGTGTTTGGGGCTGTAAATCAATAGACCACAAAACGGCCTAATCCGGCGTACCGGCAATTTTCTAAGGTACGGCAGGATAACCGGTGCCAAATTGTAATTCGGGCATAACACTTAAAATATTAAACACTTGAAGTAACTATTTACACTATGTTCAGTCCGACTTATATCCTCATCTTTATTGTTATTATCAGAACGTTTCTTTCTTTTTTTTCTTTTATTCTCAATCGACATTCGTTCTTTCACTGTTTGGCTATTTAACGCTTGTTTGTTCCTTTCTTTCTTCCTTTCTTTCAATATCAGCCTTTCTTTCGTTATTCTTTCTTTCTTTTTTCCTTTCTTTCTTTCTTTCTTCCATTCATCATTTCTTTTCTCAATATGAGCGTTTTTCTTTCTTTCTTTCCAATATCAGCTTTCTTTCTTTTTTCTTTAT
>OZ038503.1:79170826-79233326 GCA_964036315.1 Acanthosepion esculentum | reverse complement strand
ACCCGGTAATGTAATCAATCTGGAATACGATTTGTGAAATGTAGAATATAATTACTTGTCTGCTGAAAAAGAAACAGAATTTTTATGATTCGTAAAGCCGGTAATGTAATCAATCTGGAATACGATTTGTGAAATGTAAAATGTAATTACATTCAGCTGAAAAAGAAACAGAATTTTTATGATTCGTAAACCCGGTAATGTAATCAATCTGGAATGTCCACATTTATATTTTATTCCTGATATTGAGCATTTTAACTCATAAATATAGCATACTTTAAAACTATATTTTATCATATATATATATATATATATATATATATATATATATATATATATATATATATATATATATATATATATAATATAATATGACAAACTGTAAAGGTTTTTTGAGACGCGTTAGATCCGTTACAATTTCAACGGACTGGGCTTTGTTGACGCTATCACGTTTACACATGTGAACGAAACGATATACGCTGGTAGTTTCAAAATGTTGAAAAGACTATTTATATATATATATATATATATATATATATATATATATATATATATATATATATATATATATGTATATGAAGAAATATAGTCTTAAAGTGTGCTATATTTATGGGATAAAGAGATAGAGCGGGTGTAAATATAAAAGTTGACATGGAAGTCAGCACTTAGAGGCGACAGTCTATTTCATGCTAGTGCAATCGTCAGGCAATTGACTGACGATTGCACTAGCATGAAACAGACTGTCGCCTCTAATATATATATGTATATATATATGTATATATATATGCACATTTCATTAAAAACGACTGACAAGGTGATTTATAGTGTCGCTTACCTTGTTGGCTGCCATGTCATGCAATTTAAAATTTGTGTATTTATTCATGCATGAAAGAAGGATTGCTGCCTAAATACACACATTTTCAATTGCATGACATCGCAGCCAACAAGGAAAGTGACACTATAAAGCACCTTGTCAGTCGTTTTTAATGAAAAGTGTATGAAATAAGGATTGCTGCCTAAATACACAAAGTATATATATATATATATGTATACATATTCATTTAATTATCAAAGAAAATACATATGTATATATATATATATATATATATACATATATATATATATATATATATATATATATATATATATATATATATATATATATATATATATATATATTTTAAGCGTGTCACCCCAAGGAAGGCAGGTGGCCACTATCACGCATGGGGTTACAGAAGGGTTTGTGGAGAAAGAGAAGGACGGAGGGTCGATCAAGGCAAGGGGGTTACAGAAGATTTAGAGCGAGAGCAGATAGGAATGAAAGATGAAAGGAAGTGGAGAAGGGAGTGGATAGATCAAGGCAACTGGAGATGACGATTGACGCAACACTTAAACCGTTGGAGATTGTATTTGTCAGGGAAACAGTAATAGGGAAGGGAGTTCCATAGGCGAGATGTGTGAGACATGAAGCTATTGGAGTAGAAGAGACGTCTACCTCTAACAGTTTCAACGGTGAAGGGGTGGGAATGGGATGCCAGCCTCGTAGGACGCTTAAATTCACGAGGCTTAGGGACAAGCGAAAGCAACTCTTCGGGGCAATTACCGTGGAAGTACTTGTAGAAAAGGCAGAGCGATGCAACATCGCGTCTGTGAGAGAGCGACTGCAGACGAGATGACAAATCAGGGCCAATCACATTGCATATCCGTCTCTGGATCTTATCAAGAACCCTGAGGCAACACGCAGGGGCCCCAGACCATAAATGGCAGCAATACTCCATGCAAGGGCGAATAGTAGACTTATAGACTTGGAGGATCGATTCCGGGGAGAAGAATTTCCTGGCTCGGCACAGGGAACCAACTTTTCTTGCGGTGGATGATGCAACTGACTCGATGTATTTGTTCCATCTCAGATCAGCGGACAGCGTGAGACCGAGCAGCCGCAGAGAGGAGCTCTCCAGAAGTTGGTCCTCAGACATTCTAATGGGATGCAGGGATGGGTCCTTGTGGTGGTTAATGGAGAGCAGTTTTGTTTTAGAGGCGTTAAAGTTAACCATCCATTTCTCTCCCCAGGTCGCAACCGATTGGAGGTCCTTTTCAATTTGAGCTGCCAGGTTAATTTTGTCCGCCTCACTAGATTTGTGCTTGAGGCAGGAGTAAATATAGTGTCGTCAGTGTAGATACCGACTTGGGAGTCTATGGCGTCAGGAAGGTCGTTTATAAATATGAGGAACAGAGTAGGGCCAAGGATGGACCCTTGAGGAACACCAGCGTTAGTGGGATAGGATTTGGAGATGAATCCACTGAGAACAACCTTCAAATCCCGGTTTGATAGGAACGATTGAATTAGGTCAAACAATCGACCTGTGATACCATAACCCTGGAGCCTGCGAAGGAGGCCGGCATGCCAAACCCTATCGAATGCTTTGGAGATGTCAAGGGCCACGGCACGGCCTTCGCCGTTATTATGGATAGCATGGTAGACAAATTCTGTGAAGGCCGTAAGCACATCGGCAGTAGACCGGGCAAAGCGGAAACCACACTGCTTGTCTGAGAGCAGATCATGGGATATCAGGTGTTGATAATGGCCTCGAAGACTTTGCCGAAGAGGGGAAGGAGACTGATAGGACGGTAATTAGAAGGGTTGGAGGGGTCGCCAGGGTTCTTAAAGACAGGAACAATGGTAGAGGACTTCCAGCAGTCAGGAAAACAGGACTCGTTGAGGCAGCGGTTGTACAATTTAGAGAGGGCAGGTGCCAGTTCAGGTGCGCATTTTTTCAGGACAATGGCTGGTATTCCGTCGCCACCGGTAGCCTTGTGGAGATCTAAGTTAAAAATAATGCCCAGTACCGACGACGGGGTTATGTGCAAGCCGTCCAGTAGGGCCTCAGTTCTGGGAGGGAAGTCGGACAAGGGTACCCCAGAAGAGTCAAGCATAGAATTGGAAGAAAACTTCCGAGCGAAGCATTCGGCCTTGTCGGCAGAGGTGGTCAGGACCTTAAAAAGAAAGAACAATGGAGGAATGGAGGGTTTGTTAATATTCAGAACGCTCTTGCAGAGGCGCCAATAGTCCTTGGAGCCAAATTTGCGGGATGCAATACGTTCCTTCATCGGACATGTCACTACGAAAACGGTGGAAGAAGTGGTTCCTATGGGCTATGGCGGCTGAGCAAGCAGCTGTGAACCAGGGGGAGGAGCGCGATTTGACCTTGAATTTCCTGGAGGGGATGAAAGCTTAGATACCGGCTTTGATCCAGGAAGAGAACTCAGAAGCACAATCATGAGTGGGGAGCTTAAATACAGCATCCCAGGGGACATCGCGGAGGAAGTCCCGAAACGAGTCCCAGTCAGCCCGTTGGTAGCAGAAAGTGGTTCTGGTGGTAGGAGGCTCTTTGCAGGGGGTGGGGCTGAAGGAGATACTAACAGACACGACAGCATGATCGGAGTTACCGATAGGACAGAGCTGCGTGGCACTACAAGACTCAGGGATGGAGGTAAAACACAGGTCGAGGAGTGAGGCCTTACAGTCACGATTGTAGGAAAAACGCGTGGGGAAATCGATTATCTGGCTGAGGGATTGAGAGATTGAAAAGTTGAGAGTATGTATGCCAGCGAAGTCAGTGGTAGCGTTCTTTAGCCACTGGTTGTGATGGGCGTTAAAATCACCAAACACAAATATGTGAGCGTACGGATGGACAGAGAGGGCCTTATCTATGCTGTCAGAAATGACATCGAGTATCCCGCAGTCCTGAGAGGATGGAGAGCGGTAGAGGAAGAAAAGATAGCTTACAGCATTGAGAAGAGATAGCCGGAGACACAAGTAGGAATGATCCGGCGATTCGAGAGAGGTCTCTCTAGCCAGAGGGAGATGGTCCTTGACGTAGACACCCAGGCCATGGATGTGGGTTAGAGAGTCTTTTCTGAGGAGAGGGAGGTATCCAGGGATCGAGAGATCAGAGGAAGGGATAGAGGAGTCAAGATTGGTCTCACACAGGGCGAGTATATCCGGGCACTTAGCTATGAGGAAAGACTCAACGCTGCAGAAGTTGGTTCTAATGCCACGGATGTCAGAGAAGGAGATATTTAGAGGTTTGGGTGATTTTTGAAAGGCTGGTTTAGGTTTGTATTTCTGTTTTTTGTTATTCATGTTGGTAATTGGTTTTGGAAAAAGAGAAGGCCTGAGTTAAAGGAAGCCGACGGTTGACACCCATGACGCGGACAGAGAGGGGGCTTGGCACAGCAAGATTCATAATGTGGCCTCAGGGTTGCCCACCGGAGATGACTGTAGGGACACCTATCCATGCGCGACATGGCACTACAGACACCCCGATATTATGCAACTGTTGATCAGAGCGGCCGCTCAAGACGCTACGCAAGAGTTAGGGCTCCTAACTACCAGTCGGAAACAGCATCCAGGGAACTGTCAACCGTGTACCCTCAGAATGAACAGGCAATGCCACAGATTGCGCGCATCATGGGAGAAACACAGCGGCACCAGTACAGAGGCCAGAGAGAGGGAGAGAGAGAGAGAGATCCGGGAACCCCTTCCTAAACACGAAACAAGGTTTGGGCCTCTACTCGCGTCCAATAGAAGGGGGAGGAGTGTAGACCGGGCGGTAGGAAAGCCTACCTTCTCCTATTACATAAAACATATACAACGATGACAGAACAAAACAGTGGGGGGGATGTAGTTGCGATAGTTGCAGGGCTTATACAAGTTGAGGGTATATATATATATATATATATATATATAGGCAGTGAAACAGACTGTGAAACAGACATAGAGAAAGAAAGCGAGTGAGTGAAAGAGTTTAATATTTAATTATTTCATTTTACTTGCATGTTGGTATAGTTTATGACCAGTTGTCTGACTTTACTATGGTCTTCAAGCTGCTTTTGAATGTCTTGTCTGACGGCCCTATGTTGCGATAGGTGGCAGCTGATTCTCCTTTAGAGTGTGGTTGTGGCAAGTATTTACTCTGTCCCCCTACTAGGACGAGATGTGACACAAGGTCTATTTTTAGGTGGGGACCCGAGCGCGTACACCCGGGACAGGAACAAAAATTCCCCTCAGCGCCAGCAACCGTCGGTTTTCGCTGGTCTCCGTGCGAGCACCGATCCCTCCCTCTGGTGCAATGTGAGGGCACAGCCTCGGGCAGCTGTTCCCCAGGGCTGGGCACCTCTTCAGTATTATTTTTGTTGTAGTTGTGGTGTTATTCTATGTATGGCGTTTTTTTTTTTTTTTTTTTTTATGTTTACAGAGAAACATTCTCCCAGTGGGCAAGTATATTCATACACAAGAAAGTAAGAAAATCAATATTTGGACATATTCATTTAAGTATCAAAGAAAATTCTTTGTTAATCATTTAAAATTTTTTTGAAAAGATCTCGGTTAATTTTGCTGTTATCCGATTAAAATGTGGATAGCATTGTCTAAGGTTTAAATATTTTGGTCAATATACCGTATATATTCGTGTATAAGTCGACTTAATGTAAAACGCGACTTTGAATTTCTTTTGTAAAACAACTGATTTTTTTTATATTGCTCGTGTATAATGCGACTCGTGTATAATGCGATCTTTGAGCAATACTATTAGGTCCACCGTAGTCAAACATCATCCTGGACATATGTTATAACAAATAAATGGTAATCATTCTTTTTTTTTGTACAACGCTACCCTAAAATGGTGAGAAAACCACTCACCGCAAAATAACTGAGACGAAATTGTAGCTATCGTATTTTTGTTCGAGTTCATGCCTGTTTTTTAACCGTTTCAAAAATTTACCTGTCTATAATGCGACCCCCTGTTTTTTGCGTACAAGCTGATCATAAAACCCTCTCACTATACACGGGGATATACTGCAATCCTTTATGAAAAAGATTTTGTTGATGGTGTTGTTTCAATAGGAGTAGATAAGCTCGCCTATCGTCCGGTTCATGTTCCTCCCCGAATATTGGGACAAGAGTAGAGGTTTATCCCTTGCTTCCTATTTAGGATATGTTTTCCAGTTCCTTCAACTTTGTCCTTCTGACGTCTTCGCCTGAATCTGAAATTTTATTTTGCAACTATTAATTTCTTCCTCTCCCAATAAGTGTAGATAGGTTTGCCTATCGCCCGGTACACACTCCTCCCTGGTCTTTTGAACAGGTGTAAAGGTTCATCCCCTGTTTCCTGTTTAGGACTGTCTACTTTAAGTCTATGCTCTTAACGTCTCCGCCTGAACTCTGAAATTTTACTCGCTAATTAAATCATGACCTTTCAAGTCTAGAATTAGCTGTCTTTCCTGTTATCTTAGCTTTTTCTTACGCTAACACAGACCACACAGTAATCCTCTACCTGGAGTGACCCTTGGGCCTTTTATTGGGTGAACATTAGAGAAGAGAAACAAAACAGTTTGTACCATGTTAGTTTGTATCTTTAGTCCAGATATCGCGTTTTCACGCGTCATGCTGTTCACGTTTAGATATCGTGTTTTCACGCGTCAGCTTGTGTTGTGTGTTTTTATTATGACGTATATTTAGTGTTTTTTATTCCTAAATTTGAGAATATTTTCTTGATGTTTTGTTGTTTATATTTCATTCTTAATATTTGTAGTTTTTTCTTTTCTTATCAAACGAGACCACGTGGCATCATGACATTTTCCACTGAACAGTTTTGAAGTAAAAAATCACACATATTTTTACATAAGGTGTGGCCTGCCTTCGTAAGGTGTGGGCTGTACTTGTGAGTACAATTTTTTATATTTCTTTATTATTATTATTATTATTATTATTATTATTATTATTATTATTTCTGTGCATTCTGTCATGTTGGCGGACCATAGAATGTTCACCATGTTCACCATAGTCAATGAATATCAAATCCAGCGCTGTACGTAATCTGTTCAATGAAACAGCGTTAGAGATTAATACTCACGAGTCAGACACTCTACTGAATCTGATTATATCGCCAATACCACCAGCAGCTGTTCCGTAATTCTTCAGTCTTCGATATCAAAGGCTGGCAGTGAATATTCCGGAAAAATGTGCGCCTTTATACACGTCGTATTGAATATTTTGAGCCTTCTGATTGGATAGTGCTTCTATTGGTGAACTATAAAACGAGTCAGCTCATTTTGGCTGGTTCACTTGTACACCAACGTACCCAAAACTCCAACATAGAATACGTCGACTGTTACTTTGAAGAAGGATAAAAATCTGTAAAATGGGGGACACCAATTGTGTGTATATAGACTCAGGTGTAAAGCAAAACTGTTTCTATATTTTGAAGCTACTGTAATCTGGACCTAGTAGAGTACTGGCGGCAATGAATCTCCTTGGAAGATCCCGCTTTTGATGCTGATTGGTCTCGATGTTAATGACCCTTTTCTGTCGCTTAGGTTTAGTGTGGTCCTCCAGTTTTTCATGCTCTCCGTTATGAATTTAACCGTTGTGAGACATACCCTGTATATTTTAACCCATAAATATAGCATACTTTAAAACTATATTTTATCATATATATATATATATATATATATATATATATATATATATATATATATATATATATATAATATGACAAACTGTAAAGGTTTTTTGAGACGCGTTTGATCCGTTACAATTTCAACCGACTGGGCTTTGTTGACGTTATCACATTTACACATGTGCACGAAACGATATACGCAGGTAGTTTCAAAATGTTGCAAATACTATTTTTGAAAGTATATATATATATATACATTCAGGTGTACAAGTAGTTGTTGGGTTATTTATTCCTCAAATGTTATTAAGAGTCCTGCTAAATATCTCTCACTCTCTCTCTCTCTCTTCCTATATATATATATATATATATATATATATATATATATATATATATATATATATATATGTATATATATATGCACATTTCATTAAAAACAACTGACAAGGTGATTTATAGCGTCGCTTTCCTTTGTGTATTTATTCATGCATGAAAGAAGGATTGCTGCCTAAATGCACAATTTTTAAGCTCTCTTCTATCCAACAGTGTGGTACACTGTAGAACGCCTTTCTGTAGTCGATCCATGCTATTGATAATTTTCTTTTTCTCATTTTCACCTCTTCCAAAATTGTTTGATAATTAGTGGGTCCTTGCATCCGTAACTACTTCTGTTGCATTCCTTCTCTTCTGCTGGGCGTTAATTGCTTTTTTCTCTCAAGGAAGGTGTATGCCCTCTCGCTTATGACAGTAGTTAGGATCTTGTACATTTTTTGTAGGCAGGTGATGGTTCTATAGTTCTTCGGGTTCTACGTCTCTTCTATTTTCGGGAATAGGCATGTTATTCCACACGTGAGGCATTTGGGGTATTTTTCTGGATTATAGCATTGTACTCCCGTGCGATGACTTGATGGGAGCTAGATAGCTTTTTTTATCCCAGAATTGGCAAATCAGTCTATATCTGGTGCTTTCCAGTTTTTGGTTTTGCATATGGCTGCGGCTGTTTCAGTAATATTGATATCCGTCCATCTTTGGTAACATGTTGTTCATGTTGTTGCTTGATTCATCTAGCACTTTCATTGTGCATTTTGCAGCTTTCTCACGTCTTACACCAGAACCTTTCGAAGTCCTGCGATATTAGGTGGGACATTTATCATTTATTTTATTTTATTCCATTTTTCGATAAAGTTTGTTGTCATCTTCTCTGAAGATCTTGTTTTGCCAGAATAATCTGTTTCTTTTTTCATAACGCCTCATCCTCTGTGCCTTCGTTTGAATTTGTGGTTTCAGCTTCTCTTTAAATTTTGATACGTCAGGATTATCATTTATACCAAGGCTTCGTCTTAGTTGTCTCCTTTTTTCTTTCTTTCATTCTGGAGCCCTTGTCTACTTCACTTAAAACTGACAATTGTCCCTGTAGTTTATTTATTTGGGTTTCTATTTTTTCTTTCCAGACTGGCATTTTTCTTTTTCGTTTACGTTGTGTTTTTATATTTCCTCTATTGTTTCTGCGATCGTTGCCGAGGCCGCGTATATAAGATGATTAATTTCTCTCAGCTTCCTTGGTCTTTCCATTTCGTCCCTTATCTTTCTAATTGTTTGGTTATAAAGGTTGATGGTTTCCTCCACTTGACGGTCTTTCTTACTTTTGGAATTCTCGGCCTTTCCTCGAAAAACATATCCTTTACATTCTATCATTTATATCGGATGTTTTTGTAATGTATGTTTCTCTCTAATACTCGTCATTATCTTCCTCTAATTGTTTGTGTACCTCACAGGGATTATTACAACTGGTTTCTATTTGTTCCTCGGCATGTGTTTCCTCTTGGTTGTTGGCATTTAGCACCCCGATGTTAACGTTTAATCTATGTTTGATGTTTTAGCAAATAACACTAAAGAATACCAGAATTACACATATCGTCTACTCTTCCTAAATAAGGTAAAACAGACAGTAGTTAACAATGGCTTCCCTAACCACATTATAGACTACCAAATTAGACTATTGCTTCTCAAAGTAAATAACAACGATAGTGAACATACAGTTAAAAATTACATAAATATTTTCTACAAAAATCAAATGCACATTAACTACAAACAAGATGAACCTTCACTTAGAAATATTATGAAGAAATACACTACTCCAACTGACCCGAATAAAAAAAATCAAATTAATTATCTACTATGAAAAATTTAAAACACCTAACCGTATCCTCAAAAATAACACACCAACAAAATCCAATTTGCAACGTACGAACATTATGAATTCAAATGCTCCTTAAGAAACTGTGTTCCTGATCAAACCGTATTCATAAATAATTTCATCGGTCACACAACTACATGCCTATCCAGACGCCTTACGTTACACCTATCTGACAATAGCTCTATTAGAATCCATTTAAACACACACACACACAAACTTACCAAATTCCATTCGAAACATACTAGTAGAAAACACCAACATAATAACCTCATCCACTTGTAAAAAAATATTAAAAATAATGGAAGCTCTAATAATAAAAAAGAAAAAGCCAACACTTAACAATATTAACTACAAACAAGGCCAAAATGTGCTAACCGTGTTCGGAAAATAAAACATCTCTATAACAGATTAAAACATACACATAACACAGACATTCAATTAAACTGAAAAAATAAAATCAACCTTGATAATGGCTAAATGTATAGCCGAAAGCGCTGGGAATTACAGAACATTTGGATAGTTTCTACACAAAAAAGGAAACACTTTTTCGAACAGAAAAAATTAAATAAAAAGTTTAATCGTCGTTTCTTCGTTTTCTTTTTTTTTAAGCATTTCACCCCAAGCAAGGCTGGAAGCCACTAGCACCCAAGGGGTTACAGAAGATTTTGAGCGAGAGCAGATAGGAGTGAAAGAGGTAAGGATGTGGAGAAGGATATTGGATAGATAAAGGCAAATGGAGATGTCGATTGACATTACATTTGAATAGTTGAATAGTTATTATAGTTACGTTGCATACCCGTCTCTGGATCTTATCAAGAACCGCGAAGCAAACAGAAGGGGCACCGGACAATATACGACAGCAATACTCCATGCAAGGGCGAATGGTTGATTTGTAGATTTGAAGGATCGATTCCGGGGAGAAAATTTTCCTGGCCCGGCAGAGGGAGCCAACTTTCCTTGCGGTGGATGAAGCAATTGACTCAATGTATTTACTCCATCTCAGGTCAGCGGACAGCGTGAGACCGATCAGCCGCAGAGAGGAGCTCTCGAGAAGTTGGGCTTCAGACATTCTAATGGGAATCAGGGAAGGATCCCTGTGGTGATTAATAGATAGCAGTTTTGTTTTTGAGGCGTTAAAGTTAGCCAGCCAATTCCTGCCCCAGTTCACAACCGATTGGAGGTCCTTTTCAAGACGAGCTGCCAGGTTAAATTTGTCAGCGACACTAGATTTGTTTTTGAGGCAGGAGTAAATTGTGGTGTCATCCGCGTAGGTGCCAACTTGGGAATCTATGACGTCATGGAGATCGTTTATGAATATAAGGAACAGAGTAGGGCCTAGAATGGAGCCTTGCGGAACACCTGCGTTCGTGGGATAGGAGCTGGAGGAGAAACCGTTGAGAACGACCTTCAGTTCACGGTTTGACAGGAATGATTGTATTAGGTCAAACAATCGACCTGTAACACCATAGCCCTGAAGCTTGCGAAGAAGGCCGACATGCCAAACCCTACCAAACGCTTTGGAGATGTCTAGGGCCACGGCTACGTTATTATGAAGAGCTTGGTGGACAAATTCAGTGATGGCCGTGAGCACATCGGCCGTAGATCGAGCAAAGCGGAATCCATATTGCTTGTCTGAGAACAGATCGTGGGATGTAAGGTGGTTAACGACTTTGGTGTTGATGAGGGCTTCTAAGACTTTGCCGAAGAGGGGTAGGAGACTGATAGGACGGTAATTAGAAGGGTCGGAGGGGTCGCCAGATTTCTTAAAGACAGGAACAATGGATGAGGACTTCCAGCAGTCAGGAAAACAAGACTTCTTGAGGCAGTAGTTGTATAATTTAGATAGGGCGCGTATTTCTTCAGGGCAATGGCTGGTATCTCATCTCCACCACTAGCCTTGTGGGGGGTCTAAATCAGAGATAATGCCCAATACCAATGACGGGGATATGTGTAACCCGCTCAAAAGGACCTCAGTTCTAAAAGTGAAATCGGGTATGGGTACACCGGAAGAGTCAAGCGTTGAATTGGAAGAAAATTTCTGAGCAAAGCATTCATCCTTGTCGGCCGAGGTGGTCAGGACCTCAAACTGGACTTTGTCTGTCATTTTTAATAAAGCATGCATAAATGAAGGATTGCTGCTTAAATACACAATATATATATATATATATATATATATATATATATATATATATATATATATATCAAATAGTATTTTTTAATATAATCACATTCATATTACGCATTTTTAATAGTAGAAAATTAAATAAATTATGATTTATAGTCACATAGATTTAAATTAAAATTAGTTGGATATTTACGTTGAGTTATATTTACTTTGAAGTAAATATTCCTGAAAATGAAATTAAAAAAATACAACACAATAAATGCAAAATTACGACAAAATTAAAAAGTAAATCAATAATTGCATAAAATCATAAAAAACAAAAAAAAAATATGTTAAAATTTATGAGAAAATTAAATATTTACGCTGAAATATTTCCGTCAAATCTGTTATAAATTTTACGTTTCTACGGAGCCTCGAAAAACACGTTATATTTCCTTGCATACTAAATGCTATTATTATTATTATTGTTATTATTATTATTATTATCTTTTCTCTTTCTTCTTCTTCTTCTTCTTCTCTTTCTTCTTCTTTCTTCCCTTTCTTCTTTTTCTCTTTCTTCTTCTTTTTCTTCTCTTTCTTCTTCTTCCTCTTCTTCCTCCTCCTCTTATCTTCTACTTATTCGTCTTTATTTCTTCTTCCTCTTCTTGTTATTCTCCTTCTCTTCTTTTTCTCTTTCTTCTTCTTCGTCTTCTCTTTCTTCTTCTCCCTCTTCTTCTTCTCTTTATTCTTTTTGTCTTTCTCCTTTTGCTTCTTCCTCTACTTCTGCTCCTTCATCTCTTTCTTCTCTTTCGCCTTCTTCTTCTTCTCTTTCTTCTTCTTCCTCTTCTTCTTCCTGTCTTTCTTCATCTTGTGCCTCTTCTTCTTCTCTTTCTTCTATTTCTCCTTCTTATTCTTCTTCTCCTCTTTCTTCTCTTTCTTCTACTTCTTGAAGATCACAATATTATCAAAACTTCTTACTCATTTGTCAGATACAACTTCTACTGCACATTATTTAAAGATCATTCTTATCCAGCTTCACAATACAGTAAAATACTTGTTGACAAAATCAATGTTACAGCACGAAAATAATAAACAGAATCATCAAATTCTGGAGGCTCTCTATATCAAAAGCAATCAACCAACGCTAAACAAAATTTATTACGAGTATAGTAGCAATGTTTTAAAATGCATAGCTAACATTTAACACCATGTTGCTATTTACCGTTCTGGTTATCCCCCTTGCATTGGGAACGTTTGTTTACAAATCATCGTAAACATAACGATGAATATATAATAATTATAACTGTGCGCGTTTACAACAACGCGGGTTTACAAAATATCACCAACACCGATGTCAATAACACTAAGTTTGTCTTTGCAATTCAGCTTTCAGAATGATTTCGGAGGAGATCGAAAGTAGTTGGGTTAACAAATATTACAGCGCCATTTCTTGATAGATCTAAACTTAACATCAAGATCATCAGAGAACTAGAACGGATTATTGTAAAATTAGTCATATGTCTTTATTATTTATTTAAGCACACTTGAATAAAAAATATAAATATATATATATATATATATATATATAAACAGAGAGAGCAATATATATATATATATATATATATATATATATATATATATATATATATAATTATATATATAACTATGAAGCTAAAGAGCCAGGCAAACCTACATAGATTTTACTTACGCGGATCGTGATGATGCGCGTAGGTGCAACCTATGTAGGTCTGCTTGGCTCTTTAGCTTCATAGTAAGATTTGCTCTACTTAGTGTATTGAGAACTTTGCTTAGTTGCTTTTGCTTTACTCGTTTTGGGGGCTTTTTTCTTTGGACTCTGAACTTGGATTCTGGACGATTGTTTTCGCCTGAAGTACATGTTCTTAGTTCTTTTTTTATTCCTTATATTTCCTTGGGTATTGGTTTGTTCATTTACAAGCCAAAACACTTAAGGTTTATCCAGACAAGTATAATTACTTATGTTTATAAGAATATATATATATATATATATATATATATATATATATATATATATATATATGTAGAGAGAGTGAGAGAGAGGTATTATTTTGTGTATATGTATGCTTTTGTGTGAAACAGAGGTTGTGTACGTGCGTGTGTGCGTTTCATTGGATAAAAGGCGAAATCTTGGTAAAAACGTTTCGGGCTGTGATCGGTTGATGAAAGCTCGGGGGCCTTAGTGGTGGACCGAACGATATCGCTGATATTTTCCGTGTTTATCTGATTTACACCTCAGCTGAGGCCCGTGGACAACTGTGGGTCAAACTCGTTGGCTATGAGAACAGATCAAAAGCAGCGAAATATGCAGTTGGCCCACTCAAAAGCGAGAATCATTATCATTCGCTTAAGACTATACTCTCGTTTTGGAGATAGAGAAAAGCCGGGGTGGATTGGTGTACTGGAAAACGAAAGAAAGAAAGAAAGAAAGAAAGAAAGAAAGAAAGAAAGAAAAAAAAAAGAAAGAAAAGAGAAAGAAAGAAAAAAGAAAGAAAGAAAGAAAAAAGAAAGAAAGAAAGAAGCGTGCGAAAGGATGCGACGAAAGGCAAAGATAAATAAAAGTTAAAAAATAAAGAATGTAGGAAACGTGTGAATATAATGAAAGAAAGAAAAAAGAGATGAAACGAATAAACAAAAGAAAAAAAGAAAGAAAGAAAGAAAGAAAGAAAGGAAAATCGAAAGAAAAAAGAAAGAAAGGTGCGGAAGGAAGCAATGAAAGGAATGGATAAATGAAAGTGAAGAAGTAAAAGATGAAGAAGGCGTGCGAAAAGAAAGAAAGAAAGAAAGAATGAATGAAAGAAAGACACCTGCAAAAGGAAGTGACGAAAAGAACGGACAAATGATAGTGAAGAAAGAAAAGAAAGAAAGAAAGAAAGAAAACAACGAAAGAAATGGATAAATGAAAGTGAATAAGTAGAAGCTGAAGGAGACATGCACAAAGAAAGAAAGAAAGAAAGAAAGAAAGAAAGAAAGAAAAGGAGAAACATACGTGTCAAAGGAAGAGAAGAAAGAAAAGGAAGTAATAAAAAAGTGACGAATTATGCGGACATAAGTAAGCGCATAAAGAACAAAAGAAGAAAGAACGAACTAAAGAAAGAAAAGTGAAAGACGAAAGGAACGCAGAAAATAAATAAAAAAAAGAATAATGACAGAAAGAATGAAAGAAAGAAAGAGATAATAGAAAAAGGATGAAAAACAAGAACGAAAGGCAGAAAGAAAGAAAGAAAGAAAAAAAGACAAAAAGTAGCTGAACAATGCAAAAAAGAGAAAGAAATGAAGAAAGAAGCAACGACGGAAAAGAAAAAAGAATAGAAAGAAAAAATAAGAAAGAGAAAATATAATAGAACGATGTGAACAGTAAAATAAATAATCTAAAAATAAAAATAAAATAAAAGTAAGATAAATAAAAAATGAAAGAAAAAGAAAGAAAAATTAGTGACAAAATAGATATACTAAAAATGTAAAAAATAAAGAAGCAAAGTTAAAGAAAGAAAACTAAATTCAAATTTCAAAGAAAAGAAGAAGAAAAAGACAGAAAAACGAAGGAAGAATATTCAAAAGAATAATTCATCAAAACCATGTCAAAGAATGAAAATAGGAAATAAAATTAAGAGCTTCAACATTAGACGGAATTTTTAGTTTTGCGAGTTCTCACTAGAGGTCGCAATGACGTGTACCAGACGAAGTTATGTTAAGTAAAAGTCTGCTTCGGAGAATAGCGAATGGCTGAAGATGGTAATGTTTGTAAATTAAATTTGTAATATAAAAATTAGATCACTGGATGCTGGTTTCCAAGGCGAACAAACACTACTCTGCTGGAAATTTGAAACAATAAAAATACCTAAACTGGGCAGAGTATTTAGTACTAGAAAAGTATCGTTAGGAAAAAAAGAAGAAAAGAATGCGAAACTGTTACGTAAAATCAGTCCTCCTCTATGGCAGTGAATGTTGGACAATCTCGTCACAAATGATAAAGTGGCTTGAAGCAGAAACAAAGAAAAGAGTACACTATTTACATTATTCGGACTCAACTTTGTCGCCAGGTTTATCACAACGTTTCGGCCGTTGTACACTCCGGCCTTCTTCAGGTGGTGGGAATGTCGAACTGAACCCTTTATTTCGCTCACAGGGGTAAACTGTTCTAGTTCCACGTGCCATGTCTAATGGATGTCAGTTATCTCCTGTTAATTCCTCTCTGAAATTTCTCCACCGCCTTAACCAGGTATTGAACTCACACTCTTTGAGTCCTGTCACTGGACCTAACTAACGCATTTATCCAATGTGCTATGTGTATTTGTGGACATATTATAAACCTAATGTCTTCAGCAACAATTTTTACCAGTGCTCATATTGCAATATTTGCTGTTATCATTGCATTTTTTACCAGAGCTCATATTGCAATTTTTGTTGTTATTATCGCTTTTTTCTCTGGCACTCCTTATTACTGGTTCCCATATTGTATTCATTTCTATGCTTTGTCGGCTCAGGAAATTTTTGTGGCCTAACATATGTGCTGATTCCTTACGTTTACGAATTTTCCAATGATGTTCTTCGTCTATGATCGCAACTTGATCCCACAGAGGGTTGTGATCTCCCTTCTCTCTCCATATGTGGTCAACCACGCCTGATTTTTCCACTTCCCCTCGTGTTACAGCTTTCTGGTGTTCTTGAAGCCTTACCTTAAGGGAACGGCCTGTCTCCCTTTTATATTTCTTTCCGCAGCTGCATGTGATAGCGTACACACAGTCTTTAGTCATACTCCTCTTACTCGGGAGAGATATCTGCAAAGTGTCGTCCAGCTTTTGAAGGTTGACCTGATGTTATATGAACCGCAGATCCTTTTGTACTTTCTCTGATAACCCCTTCACACAAGGCAGGCCGACTATTTTCTGCGTGTCCTCCTCTTGTACCCGCCTATCCCAGGTTTTTGGAGCTGCTGCCATGTACTCGGGGTAGTTGTTATGTTGTAGGGTACTACTTATACTGACCAATTCTTTATCTAATGTATCTGGGCCGCCACATGACTTTTGCTCGATGTTGTAAGCAGCGGACGATCCCTTTCTTTACGCTGTATGGATTGTGGGAATTGAGGTACTGTCCGGCAGAGAATGTTGGGCAGTCTCGTTACAAATACTAACGTGGCTTGAAGCAACAGAATCAAAGAAAAATGTTCTGAACTGATACGTAATGTCAGTCCTCCTTTATGGCAGTGAATGCTAGACAATCTGTTCACAGATGAAGAACATGCTTAAAGCAACAAAATGTGGTCCCACAGACGGATTCTGAAAATACCATGGTCCGAACTTTTGAACAACAGCGATGTTTTAAAGAAAATAGGAGCACAAAGGACACTTTAATGTCTGCCTATATTTCTGAGATCAGGCATTGTAAATAGTTACATTATTTACATTGTTCGGACTGCTGTCCTCATCTTTATTGTCATATTCACGACGTTTCTATCGTTTTATATTCCAGCCTTCTTCAGGTGATTGGAATATCCAACTGAACCGTTTATTTTCTCCACCGGGGTAGATTGTTCTAGTTCCACGTCTCATGCCTCTTCCAGATCTCTTAGTTAACTGTCTATAAATCATCTCTCCAAGTTTTTTGTGCGACATTGCAGTAGTCAGGTATTTAATTCATAACACTTTGGATCATGGCACTAAAGCGAAACAATGCTTCTATCCATTGCAGCATGAAGAAGGCCGGAGTATACCACAGCCGACACGTCGTGAATATGATAATAAATATGAGGACAACTGTCTAAAAATGTAGTTAATGTAAATAAAAAGAACACTTATACTTAACACCAGGAAGAGACAGCTGACATTTCTAGGGCGCATAATGAGGAAAGAGGTCTTGGAAAATCTGATACTCACAAGACAGATTTAAGGTAGCAGAGAGGTAATAAACGCACAACCTATTTGCCTAGCTTGAGTGAATAGATGGCGAAGCGAAGTTGTGAAGAATTACAAAGATAGGAAATTGTGGAGAGCAATGATCGCTAACGCCTCGACGGTACACGGCATATACAAGAAGATGGTCATTCATATGCATTGTCCTTGATCCAACACTTCTCTTTTGATTTTTTCGCTCTCCTTGTTCTGCCATCCATATGTCGCAGCTTATTCTTTTATATGCCATTTTTATGTGCACGATCATGGTCCTCCTCATCTTCCTCTTTTTGTTGCTATACGCAACTTTTGGCTTTATCATTCTTCGTTTCCCTTGTTCTGTCACCGATATACCAGTGCATATTCTTCAAGGCATCAAGCCTCTTCAAGACGTGGTACAACACCTGGTATTCCCAAGTGGTCACACACGAGGGTACTGACCACACTCGACGCTGATTAATTTCGGTGATCCTAGGGGCGCCCGTGTCTCAACGTGATGTAGCCAAAACCCGACACATAATGGGGAAAAAAGGCTAGGAAAATTTGACATTCACAGGAGATGTTGACGGTGAGAATCTTGTGTAAATGCATGGCAGAACAGGCTGTGGAAACGATAGTAAAAGCGAAAACATTACTAAAAGTTACAAGGAATAGAAAGTTGTGGAGAGCCATCATTGTCAATGTCCCGAAGGGGCACTGCAAATAAAAGAAAAATATGAATTTAACCAGCATATTCTTATTGGTCGAAATATTCATAAACATTTCTCCCAAGATGAACCTGCTCTTCAAAATAGTATACTGTATCATCGTGATAATTTCGAATCGGGACAATTCCGACATTAATTATTCGAAAGACTTTTTATTTTATTTTTTTTTACTGGAATTTGATTGCAAACCACAAGTGTCCAATACACACAAGTTGGAGACAGCGAGACAATCTTTTAACAGAAAACACCATAAAAATGCACACGTAGCTGGGAGCCATTTTATTCGCTAGGGCTGTGGCATGGGTCTATAAAAAGTAAGTATTTGTAGTGGGGGGGGGTCCTTAAGTTTATTCCTTCTTTTCTCTTCCGATCCGATAATGGTTTCAACATAATTTAACACCGCAGAAGTCGAGGTCTCCGGTTAAAGTTCCTTTCATGAGAATTATTCACAACTACAGATGTCTACCGAGTGTTCTAGAATCTATAAATTCTTCGAGGTCTTAACGTACATGCTGTGTTTTAGGTTGTCAATCTGAACGGGTGTTTGTTTAAATCACAGTTGAGTGGGACGTCTGGGAACACGCTTCGTGCCCAAGCGTCCCGTCACAATATTGCCGCTAGGTTAGATGGAAATATTCGGAGCATCTTCATTTTATTCCCATTAAAGGCTTGTTTGTTCAGCTTAAAACGAATGAAAGTAAAAGCACTAGGTGGAATATATAAAAATAATATAATACCCTTTAATATGCCAGTGGGCATATTAAAGGGTGTTCCAATAACTTGGACAGATTTTAATGTGAATTAAGTTTCAGCGTCTAATGATGTTTTTTCTTTTTCTTTCAGATCTGGCGGACATTTGGGCGATATTATTTTTTACACATAATTGCCATGACTTAAATAATATGGTCCAATATAGAAATAAATAAATTTTCACCAATTACACTGATTTATTTACTACTGAAGTTGATCCGACTTAATGAAACACCCTTATACATAATACGTCTTAATGAAACACCCTTTATAATGGAAGCATGTTATGCCCTAAAACAAAAAATATATTTTAATGTAAAATCTTCGATTTACCAGATAAGTTAGATCGACCAAAGATCGAAATAAAATAGAAAAAAAAAACCGCTGCAACTCGTTTCTTTTATAGAGACAAATATTTAAGTAAATGGTCTGTTTATAATAAACAGTATTAACAACATTTACCGGCCTGAATGTCCGAGAAATTGTCATAGAAAATATGCGTCCTCCGACAGGAATCGAACCTGTATCCTACACAAAACCTTCGTATAGCTTGACGTGATTTTACCGATTGAGCCTCAGAGGAGCGTTGCGGTTAGCAAGGTCGATTTATAAACATAAAAATGTTATAAAAGATTTATAAACATAAAAATGTCTTTAAATAATTGTCGGACTTTGTCCATTTCATAATGTGTGACGTCATTTATTTACATTTGGATACCCATCGACCAGATTTGTACGAGAGAAAATCATGGACAATTGTAGTTTAAAAACAGTAAAATCGACCTTGCTAACCGAATCACTCCTCTGTGGCTAAATCGGTAAAGCACGTCAGGCTATATGACGGTTCCGTATAGGATACAGGTTTGATTCCTGTCTGAAAATGAACAAAATCTCGGACATTCAGGCCGGTAAATGTTGTTAATACTGTTTATTATAAACAGAGCATTTACTTAAATATTTGTATCTATAAAAAGAATGTATAAACATAAAAATGTTTAAAATAATTGTCGGACTTTGTCCATTTCATAATATATATATATATATATATGTGTGTGTGTGTGTGTGTGTGTGTTTGTGTGTGTGTGTGTGTGTGTGTGTGTGTGTGTGTGCCAAAACACACCAAAACCAATAACGTATAAGTATATATAATTATACGTTATTGATTTTAGCGTGTCCCCACCCTTTTTTGCTCTTCATTTTCGTTGCTGTTCTTTTCGTTTAATTTATCAATTTTTCCAACGATTTTCTCCTGATGAGATGTTGGACGAAATGGCCTTAGGGACTATTACCATTAATAAATTCCTTGTTTTTAAAATAGTATATATATATATATATATATATATATATATATATATATATATATATATATATATATATATATATATCTTTCACTTATTAGGAGAAAATCATTATCCCTGAATATTCTCGGTTCTTAAGTATTGACGTCCTGCGTCAGAAAAGAGGTACTTCTTTTGACACCGCTAAATGCACCATGGTTAAATGCTAACAATTATATTGCTTTCTGGTTTGATTATTTTCCTCAGACAACATAGCCTAATACTTGCCCACCTGCTTAAGCATAATGGGTCTATTTACTTCACATATCTGTTGCTTCGAAATACACCAGCCATTTTTTATATTTATAAATATATTATTTTCTTCTTTTGCTTGCAAGCACCAGCACTTATTTAAGATCTTTCATCTTTTTTCGTGTTAGAAGAAGGCGTTTTCTGATGGGGGCGTGGGTAGGAGTCCGTTGTGCCCAGGCTAGAATTAGTTGATTGGCCTTTTTCTTCTCGCGGGAGGACGAAAGTTTCATCGCGCGGATGAGATTAGCAGAGAAACAATAAAGATTACACTGCAAATTATTCATCATGAAAATGTTGATACGATTTTTTTTTTCACTTAGGAAAAAAAAGAAGATTATTTCACTGAATAAAAAGAAAAAAAACTAATTACATTATCGTGATGTGTCTGGAATTTGTATTATTGGTAAAATTCGTTTCGTTAGATGAACTAAGTAATATCTAGCTATATCTGAATTAAAAATGTTTCCCGCTAGAGACAAATGCGTCCATAATCTTATATGTAATGGCGGAGACGACAAGAAGATCAAACAATTTTTATATTGTAATCAGTACCATTATCGGTAACAAGGCGATTATTTTATCTCAGAAATGACATACAATTAAAGAGAGATGTCTGATTTGTTTGTTCTTCTATATGAATTGTCTTTTCAGGATGTAGGCGACCATGATTCTCTACAGCTTCCTGTTCTTTATTGCTCTTAGCAAATTTTGTCTTTTTGCTATCTCGCCTAATCCCTGTTCTGTCATCTATTTACATAACCCTGACAGATAGTTTTTACGCTGCTTTTCTCTGTCCCTCTTGCCTTCAGTATGTCTTGCGTGTTTCCCATTTGTCAAGCCTTCTTTCCTCACCATGTACGTTATAAATATACTGCCTGTATCTGATTCTAATTAAATGTATCCATTTTTTGTTTCCATATTAATTAAAACACTATAGTTACTCACATTTTCAGTCTATGTTTTTTTTTAGCATCCTACTGGAGAACCACGTTACTGTTGCTTCAAGTCTCTTCTTTATCTATGAGTAGATTGTCCAGAATTCACTGTCATATTGGCGGACCGATATTACATATCAACAGTTCATTACCCTTTCTTTCTTGTTTCTTAATACTATGCTTAGCTTTTGGAACACATCTTTCGCTATCCCAATGTGTATCTGATTTCGGTGTCACACTTTCCGTCCTCTCTTCATTGATATTTCGTCGTTGCTCACATGTTCGGCCCATGGTCTCCTCAACATTTTTTCTGTAGAACCACATTCCTGTCGCTTCAAGCCACTTCTTCATCTGCGATGAATAATGGGTAAGTACTCTTTTCTTAATACTATGCTTAGCTTTTGGAAGGCATCTTTCGCTATCCTAACGCCTCTTCTGATTTCGATGCCATACATTCTGTTGTCTTTTAAAGTACTTCCTAAATATTCAAATTTCCGTGGTTGTTTGATCTTGGTGTTTCTATTTCGTAGTTCGCATATTGGCTGTTCAGTTTACTGACAACTATATACTTTGGTTTCTTTTCTCGTTCCTTTATTACGTTATTAAGAGTTCCCTTGTCTGCTGACATGTATAAATTTATAATATGTAACAAAGCCGGATTCTGTTTCATCCCAAGCAAGGAAATAAAGCCACTAAGACACAAAGGGGGGGGGGTAACTCGGTGTAAAATAATACTATTAAGGGAAGAGAGAGGGGGAGATAGAGAGAGAGAGAGAGAAATAGAAGAACAATAATTAAGAAGACAGAAGATCCCGATTGACATTGTATTTAAATTGTTGGAGACTAAAATTGACTGGAAAGTAAGAAGCCGGAATAGAATTCCACATGCTAGAGAAGAAACTATTAGCATAGAACTTACGGTTACATATAGCCATTTCAACTGTAAAATGATGACAACTTTCTGCCAATCTAGTGCTTTTTTAATTATTTCACCCCAATCAAGACAATAAACACTCAAGAGTGTGAGAGAATACGAGAAAAAAAGACTGTATTAAGGAGAGCGAACTACAAAAGAAAAGGAATTAAGGAAACAGAAGATACCAATTTACATGTTTGAATACCAAAGTTGATTGTGAAGTTCGAAGCCGCAAGAGAGTTCCACAAGCGAGAAGTGCGATCGAAGAAATTGTTAGCATAGAACTTACGGTTACCTCTAGCCATTTCAACTGTAAAATGATAAGACCTTGATGCCAATCTTGTACTTCATAAAGTCTGGATATCAGAGTAATATTTATTTTTTAAAAATACAAAAATGTGGCACAAGGCTAAGAAAGGGATAAGTGAAGGCTGGTCTTCTATCTGCCCTATCTTAAACTTAGTTAGCTACGATTACTGACCCAAACATACTGCAGTATTCGTTACACCAAAACAACACATTCTCACTTACCATTCTTACAACAGATACCATAATACCTCAAAGTCTCTATGAAGTCCTAACAAGTTCCGATATGTATAATTTGACTGGGAAGGGGATAGAATAAAATAACAACATTTTAACATGAAACTCCAATGAATATTTACAATTATTACAATTTATATTGTATGAGGAAAGCTCATCAAAACACCAAAAATAACACATTCTTACTTACCATACTTAATACAGTTACCATAATACCACAGGTCTCTATGTAGTCCTAACTATTTCCGATATGCACAATTTAAAGGGGATGAAATAAAATAACATCATTTTAATTTGAAACCCCAATGAATATTTACAATAATTACAATTCATACTCTGTATGAGGAAAGCTGATCAAAACAACATATTCTTACCATTCTTACAACAGATACCATAATACCTCAGGTCTCTATGAAGTCCTAACTAGTACCTATATATACAATTTGTTGTGTGGAGGAAATAAAAATATCCACAGAGGAAGTTTCATCAGAACAATTACCATGAATGTTTTTATAGAAAACTTACAGGGGAATCACGATACGACATTATTATAAATAGTTATTTCTTTAGTTAATATTATAGATATTACAAATTATTAATGCCATTTCTATTTTCTGGATAACTAGCTGCATTCATATAGATGTGTACTTAATATTAAGAATTCCTTACCTTTGGCATTTATGTTTTACATCATTACTACTACTAATATTTAACACATTATTATTATATTCATTCTTTCCATCCGGGGCTTACGGTCACACTACGTCTATCCTGGATGGAGGACATCTTGGGAACACCAAGTGTTGTAAGCTTGGGTGTGCAGTTGGTGCAATGGATAACGGCTCAGAATTGGAAATCGGGGAGCTGACTTCCAATTCCAGTCGGGTTCTTTATATTCACTTACGTGCAAAGAGCCTTGAGAAAGGTAGGAAAATCGCTTGAAGAGGAAAGAAGGCTTGTAAAATTTGACTCCCACGGGACGTATATAAGACAATAGGAACAGAGGAAATGAGCACATAACCAACCTAGCGAGCATGCGTAAATAGATGCCAGAAGAGTGTATAGGAGAGATAGCATAAACACAAAATTTACTAAGATCTGCAATGAACATGAAACTGTGGAGAGCCATGATCACCAACATCCTGAAGGTACACGTCACATAAAAGAAAACGAAGTGAGAAAGAGATTGCAGGTACGCACCTACCTATTTATATCTGACGTCATGTAACCAGAGTGAAAGTAAACGCGTATGAGGTTGAAGCATGATTACCGAAGTTATGCAAGTTGAGCCTGGTCAAAAACTAGATGGGTGACGGCTTAGGAAAAATAGGTTCTCTAAGCTTGTGCGTACGGGCGATGAAACGGATAATGGCTCCGAATTGTTCGTCAGAGAGCCGAGTTCCAATTCCCGTTAGGGTCATTATATTCATTTACCCGCAAAATCCCCCTGCGAAAGGTAAGAATCTTATCTTCTCATCCACCTATGTATGAATTAGTAAGATTTGTATCAGTAAATTATTATTATCTAAAAAAAAGTTACAGTCTAAAAATATTTTTCATAACCTGCAAAGAATGACAAGCCGTAGAAACTAATCAATCAAAAAACTCTAATGTTTATTCTCGTCCTAAGGTTATTAAGAGCGGCTGGATTTGAAATTTAGCTTAATTGAAAAACACTAGGTATTTACTCTGTCTCCTCGCTAAGATGAGTTGTGATACAGGGACAGTTTTTAGGTGGGGACCCGAGCGCGTACACCCGGGCTAGGAACAAAAATTGCACTCAGCCCCCGTAACCGTCGGTTGAGCTTTTACATCCAGATAATAACAGGACATCATGCCACCTTTACTAAAAAAGCGTACTTCTAAAAAAGAATTCTCATATTACTATATTAGTACAAGAACGCACAATTTTAAAATTTAAAAAAATTCAACTTCATCGTCGTGACTGCACGCTCCAAAAGTATTCTTACAGTTAACAAAATCACATGTCTAAATAAACACTTCTTTCGGATTACACTTTATCTTTCGATGTCCTGTTATTACCTGGATGTAAAAAACTTACCTATTTCCCTACCTGAGGATGATCGTATGAAACGATTGAAAGCTAAGCTAGTAGTAAAAAAAAGACCTGATAAAACCGGACTTTATAAACAAGGATCATACCATTCATTAACGGATTCGAGGTTAATGTATTTTATTATTAAAAATTGTTTGCGAGAGTGATACTTGCCATATCATTAACTTCATTATCTGCTTTTCGTATGAATGATTTGCGTAATATATATATATATATATATATTTATATATATATATGTGTGTGTATGTATGTATATATATATATATATATATATATATATATATATATATATATATATATATGTATATTTATATATATAATGAACAACTACGTGTTTTCTAAATGCATCTGTCTGCTACACCGGTTAGGCAATCCCTGTCGCTAGTATAACAATCTATGAGTTCTAAATGTATCTCCATACCCAATTTCACTCACAAGACTTGGACCAACCCGTGATATACTTGTTAGCCTCTTTCTAAATGCGTCGTAGATATGCATTTCCTCACCATGATGATAACATTAAAAATTCGCCGCCTCATGGTCGGAAAGTTGTATCTAAGAAGGAGATTAATATCAAACTTCTCGATATTGTCTAAGTTAATCAGACATTTTGATACAAATAAACGAAGAGAGATTTGATATCGTGTTTAAATCAAAAAGATATGAATAGACTTCCCCAGAATTACATACAGTAGATTATTTGGATCGGAATAAAAACAAATTGACTATATGACCATTTCCTAATTACAAAATTGTATAAATTTCTTTTTCCTCTCTTTCACTGAACCTACTTCTCCTCACCCCTCTCTCTATACCACTGTCTCTCTAACTTGTAATTTCTTTTTACACTTCCCGCTCTTTTCACTCACACTTTCCACTATTTTCTTTCTAATCTCCACCATTTTCTTCTGCTCACTCTTAAAGCTATTTTTGCTTTTTTATATGTTTTTTAGTTCCATCTTTCATTCTTCTTCTACTTCATCAAAATTAATAACATTTAAAGCAATGAAAATATAAACGATTCGTTTTTTGTTTGTTTTTTTTGTTGTTTTGTTTCATCATTTCGCTAAGAGTAATCTTTTCTTGATTTTAGGTAAGACAGTTCAGATAATGAAGCCTGACTGGTCTTTGAAGATTCGAACAAAATGTTATTTTAAAATGGCCGGAGCATGGGCAAAGTCAACGTGAATCCTGCAGTTTTGGACACTACGTAATAACACAGGCCTAGATAAAAAAAAACAAAAACATTAGATATGTTTGAAAACACATTTATATTAAATTTTTATCGAAACGATTTTTATTAGTAGTAAACGGCCACTACAGAATGCGTGATTGTCAGCAAAAGAGGCAGCTAAATGTAGAAATCATATATGGGGAACGTCAAAATCAAGCAAATACTGAAATTTGGGTAGTGCATACATTAGACAAGATTTTAAACTTAGTTTTTATTCGAAATTTCGCACATTAAAAGGCTCGAGAGTCATTCGTTAGAGGGTTACAGTCAACAAAATGGTAATGAATAAAGTGTGGTGAACGGTAATAATGGCACAGGTAATAATGGCACAAGTAAAAAAAAAGAAAAGTGGCGCAAGTGAAAAACATAATTTTTAAACAGCTTAAATTTCAACACCAGTACGTGTTTAATTTTAAGCTATTTAAAGTGGAATTCCTAATCAGAGGACAGTTATTGTGTGTTTATTTACTTCTGGTTCCGTTATCCGGGAACCGTCAAGTACACACTATTTACCACAACCCCATAATAAAACAGAAAAATATTAAATGGAAATAGAATAATAATGATAATAAAAAATCATAAAATGAAAAAACAGGAAAAATGGCACAAGTGAAAAAATAGGAAAAATGGCACAAGTGAAAAAATAGGGAAAAGGCACAAGTGAAAATATTGGAAAAATGGCACAAGCAAAAAAGCAGGAAAAATGGCACTCGTGAAAAATAGGAAAAATAGCACAAGTGAAAAAATAGGAAAAATGGCACAAGTGAAAAAAGAAGAAAAATGGCACGAGTGAAAAAATAGGGAAAAATGGGAGAAGTGAAAACAGGAAAAAATGGAACACGTGAAAAATAGGAAAATGGCACAAGTGAAAAAATAGGGAAAATGGCACAAGGAAAAAAAAACAGGAAAAATGGCACAAGTGAAAAACAGACTTTTTAAACAGCTAAAAACCCCAGAAGCTGTTTAATTTTAAACTAATTAGAGTCAAATTTCTAATCAGAGGACAGTTATTGTCTGTTTATTTACTTCTGGCTGAGTTGTCCAGGAAGCATCAAGTACACACCAGAAGACTAAGGCTCTTGTGAGCGAAGTGATAGACCCGGACTCAGCTGGTGAATCACCCACAAAGAAATCAAAGAAAGTATATGTTGATTTAAAACAAAGACTAAAGAATTTATGCAAAGCCTACACTGAAGGAAAGAAAAGTCTTGATCACGTGTTACGTTGACTTGGTCACAACATAAGATTCTAGTTATTAAAGTATGTTTTCAAAGGTGTGCTTATGAATACATATATTTGATTTTATTATAAGTGTGTTTTTTTTAATAAATTTTAAACATATAAATTTATATTAACAAATGGAAGTAAAACAATTCTAATTCTTCTTTTGTTTTGGTTCGGTTTTTATTTTATTTACGACATATATTTACAATATAACCTTAATGTATTATTTAATGCCGACAACTTTTTTAGGATAGATTCTTATGAATAGTTTATATATTCTTTGGTTTAGATTGTTTTTTTATATTTTGTTTTACGGGATATCAACCTCAATGGGTTATTTATTGCCGAAATAATTTTTAGGGTATTTTCGTATGAATAGAATATGTATTCTTTGGTTTAGATTGGTTTGGTTTATTTTGTTATACGGTATGTCAACCTCAATGGGTTATTTAATACCGACAACATTTTTAGGATAGATTCGTATGAATAGAATATGTATTCTTTGTTTTGGATTTTTTTTACGGCATATCAACCTTATTGTGCTATTTAAAGCCGTCAACATTTTTACAATAGATTCGTATGAACAGAATATGTATTCTTTGTTTTAAATTAAAATTTTTTTTTTTTTACTGTATATCAACCTGAATGTGTTACTTAATGCCGACAAGACTTTAGGATAGATTCTTATGAATAGAATATGCATTCTTTGGTTTAAATTTGTTTGGTTTATGTTGTTCTACGGCATATCTACCTCAATGGATTATTTAATGCCTACAACATTTTTAGGATAGATTCGTATGAATAGACTATGTATTCTTTAATTTAGATTGGTTTGGTTTATTTTGTTTTACGGCATATCAACCTATATGGGTTATTTAATGCCGACAACATTTTTAGGATAGATTCGTATGAATTGAATATGTATTCTTTGGTTTAGATTGGTTTGGTTTATTTTGTTTTACGGCATATCAATCTCAATGTTTTATTTAATGCCAAGAACATTTTTAGGATAGATTCGCATGAATTGAATATGTATTCTTTGGTTTAGATTGGTTTGGTTTATTTTGTTTTACGGCATATCAACCTCAATGTGTTATTTAATGCCGACAACATTTTTAGGATAGTTTTCGTATGAATAGAATATGTAATTCTTTGGTTTAGATTGGTTTGGTTTATTTTTGTTATAGTGGAACAACCTGGCACACCCTGACATGGATTGCTCAGTCTATAAAAGACTGACGAGCTATTGAAGAACAAGGAAAGTGAGACAGACAGACAGAGCGAAGTCCACCCTTACGAACCTCCGTGACTTATCTCCTGTTTTCCTTAGTATTACGAACTCTTGCTCATTTGTACTTTACGTACAATAAACCATTGTTATTTGTTACCTGATTTCTTGTGTTATTGTAATCTTTCCACTCGGGATTACTTTGTTGTTTGTATCGTATAATCCACGATATAACAGTGGCGACGAGTATTCGAAAAGAACTCACGACACGATATAACAGTGACGACGAGGATTCGAAAAGAACTCACGACACAACATAACAGTGGGCCACGAGGATTCGAAAAGAACTCATAAGACGATATAACAGTGGCGAACGTGAATTTAAAATAAACTCACAAGGTAATTTAACAGTATCGAACGAGGAGTGAAAAAGACTCCCCTCCAAAGATAACAGCGACGACCAAGTCAAACGTCGAATAATACGTTTTTACCAGTCGCTGGACTAGTTTATCGACTAAAGGTACAGTGATTTTTTTAATTTTTGTTGTGCCTTAAAAAGTAATATGGAAGAGTTCTTGGAATTTTCGAAAACCATGTGTTCTGCTATGCAGCAGCAACAGACACATTGGGAAGAACAAAATAAATCGATTCAAAAACAAATCGAATTATTGCAAGTACAACAATTACAGTATCAACAACAACAACAGATACAACTGCAGGAACGGTAGGAACAGAAGTTAGACTTACAAAAGCAAATTTTAAAGCAGCAAAAAGTCTTGGAAATGATATTAACAAAACAAGTCGATCAAAAAGAAGGATGAAGATTTTTCTCTGTTGAAGGGATTACTAATTCACTTTCAGAATTCCATTCCACCCTATGGAAGGTGTAACTTTTCCAGCGTACTTCAGACGGTACGAAACAATTTTTTCAAAAATATGTCAGTTATGGTCTGACGACGAAAAAATTATATTACTATTACAAAAATCAGGTGCTCTGGAAAACACAAAGTACACTAATTTCATTCTACCAAAGAATCCGGAGGATATATCGTTGAAAGAAATGATTGAAATATTGTCTAAAATATTTGGTGAATGTGAAGGTTTATTTCTTACACGTTATAAATGTTTAAATATGGTTAAACAGGAAGAAGACGACTTTATTTCATACGCAGGAAAAGTGAATTCTCAGTGTGAATTATTCAAGATCAAAGAAATTAAAGTCATGTTTAAATCTTTAATTTTTGCTCAAGGGTTAACTGCAACAAAGGATAAAGAAATTCGTTCAAGAATACTGGCAATTATGGAACAAGATACAGAAGTAACGTGATAGAAAGTTACGGAGGAATGTCAGAAATTACTCAATATAAAACGGGACAATATAAGTATAGAGGAGAAAAATATTGCCCAAGTAAAAAGAGTTAAACAACGAGTCTTCAAGGAAGTAAAATACTACTGCAGAGCATGTGGTGGAATAAACCATGCTACAAGTAAGTGTTATTTTAGAAATAAAATATGTTATGAATGCGGTCGAAAAGGTCATAAAGCTACTGTTTGCAAAAAGAAAAAAAAATATCAGAAGTCCAAAAGGATAAATACAGTTGTATCTAAAATAGATACAAACAATGAAGGAAGAAAGTATGTAGACGTTAAAATAAATGGTCGAGCTATAAGCTGTCTGCTTGATACCGGAAGTGACATATCTATAATCGACGAAGTTACATGGAAAAAAATTGGACAACGAAAACTACAAAACACTCAGAAAAGGACCAGAGGTGTTTCTGGAAGAATGCTAAAATTCAAAGGAGAATTTTACGCGAAAGTGTCATTTGACGATAAAACGTACAAGGCAAAAATCTACGTCATATCTGGAAGAAATTCAAATTTATTTGGTATTAACTGGATTGTGTTATTCAGTTTATGGGAAAAACCAATTAACACGTTTTGTAGAAACTTAAATGTGTCGAATATAGAAAATAGCAAACAGACAGAAAAATTCGTTGAAGACTTAAAAGATGAATTTAAGGAAGTATTTGCTGACGGACTTGGTTGCTGTACTAAGACTGAAGTAAAGTTCGAGTTAAAGGATAATGCAAAACCATTTTAAGCAGAAAAGAAAGGTACCATTTTCGTCATTGGAAATGATAGACGAAGAATTACAAAGACTAGAAGAGATTGGAGTAATTAAAAAAGTAGATTACTCTGAGTGGACGTCACCCAAGGTGTACGTAAAAAAGAAAAATAAGAAAATAAGAGTATGCGCTGATTTTTCAACGGGGTTGAATGAATATCTAAAGGACCACAGCTATCCTCTTCCTACGCCTGAAGAAATTTTCTCGAGGTTGAATGGATGAAAAATTTCCTCGAAAATTGATCTGTCCGAAGCTTATTTACAAGTCAAAGTCGAGGAAGAATGTACAAAATATCTAACTATCAATACACATAGAGGGCTATACAAATTAAAACGTTTGCCGTTCGGGTTGAAGGTAGCCCCAAGTGTGTTTCAACAAATTATGGATACGATGCTGGCTGGTCTTGAATTCGTAATGGCATACTTAGATGACATATTGATAAAGAGCCAAAATGTGGAAAAGCACAAAAATCATGTTCGAGAAGTATTCAAGAGAATACAGAATTACGGATTTAAAGTGGGCCTTGACAAATGCGATTTCTGCATGAACAAAATTGAATATTTGGGTCAGATAACTGATCATAAAGGAAGAAAGCCTAACCCAAATAGAACAGAAGCTATTAGAAATATGCCTATACCGGATAATGTAACAAAATTACAATCATTCCTGGGTTTAGCTAATTATTATAGTTTATATATTTTTAAAATGCACGAGTTGAGAGGTCTGTTAAACGGGTTATTAAGGAAAGGTAAGAAATGGTGCTGGACAAAAGAATGCGAAGAAGCATTTAAAAAAATAAAAGTGCTTATTATCGGATTTAGCATTAGCACATTACGATCCGAAAAAGGAATTAATTGTAGCATCAGATGCAAGCGAATATGTTGTAGGTGCGGTACTTTTACACAAATTCGAGGACGGATCAACGAAACCGATTGCACACGCATCAAGAACCTTTTAACCTGCGGAAAAAATTATATTCAGAGAGAAAAAGAAGGTCTGGTAATAATTTACGCCATTAACAAATTTCACAGGTTTATTCATGGTAGATCGTTCGTTTTGCAAACGGACCTTAAACCACTACTGTCGATTTTTGGTTCGAAAAAAGGCGTACCAGCCCATACTGCAAATAGATTACAGAGATGGAGTATTATTTTACTCAACTACAATTTCAAAATGCAATACTTGCCATCAAGTAAAATCGCACACGCAGATGGTCTATCTAGATTAATCCCCAAAAACTCTGAATTGCTGGAAGAAACGGTTATAGCAGCACTAAAAGAGGAAAAAGAACTAGCGGAAGTACTTGTTAACACCGTTAGAGAGCTGCCAGTGACACCGGAAGAAATGAAAAAAAGCAGCGAAAATGGATGAATCTATTACTAACATGAAGAAACATGCAAGGTGGAATGAAAAGAAGAAAAGATGTTTAAGGGTGTCTCCATTTTCGATATGCGACGAAACGCTGATGTATGCGGATAGTCGTAATACCGCGTGTCCTACAAAAAAAAGTTTTGAAAGAGTTTCATGTGGGCCATCCTGGAACCTACAGAATGAAGTCGCTAATGAGAGGTTACGTTTATTGGCCTAGAATGGACCAAAATATAGAAGATATGATAAATCAATGTAAAGGTTGTCAGTTAGCAGCCAAAGCTCCATCGATAAGGACTCAACCCTGGCCAAAAACGGAGGTTCCGTGGACACGTATTCATATTGACTATGCAGTACCATTAAAGGGATACTATTATCTAGTAATCGTAGATAGTTTTTTCCAAATGGCCTGAGGTTTATAGGTATAAACACCCGACAGCTTCAAACACCATAAAAGCGTTAGACGAAGTATTTAGTCGTTTTGGAGTAGTAAATACAATTGTAAGCGACAATGCTACTATGTTTACCGGGAAGGAATTCAAAGATTACTGTGATTCGTTGGCAATTGAACACGTAACAACGCCGACGTACAATCCTAGATCAAACGGACAGGTAGAAAGGTTTGTCGACACATTCAAGAGAGCATTAAGAAAAAATAACGGAATCGACATTGAAGATAAAAGCTTACAAAAGTTTTTAGCGGTACATAGGATAACACCAGATCAAAATACAAACGCTAATCTATCACCTGCAGAAATTACGTTTGCAAGGAAAATACGTTCAGTGTTTGATAGGATGTTACCAAGTAAGAAAAAGAAAAATTATACGAAAGTAAACACAAAATTTACAACGTATAAAGAGGGCGATAAAGTCTTCTTTAAGAACTATCGGTCAGGAAAGTGTTTTTGGGAGGACGGTATAGTGTCAAAAAGAATCGATAGAGTGATATATATTGTAAAAGGAAAAATAATTTTTTGCAAAAGACATATTAACCAAATGAGATACCGATACATTGAAACCGTGGAAAATGACAGCGAAATACCGATGGAAGTGTTATACGATGCTTTCCAAATCCAATCCCCCATAAATAGTGAAGTACTGATAGAGGTAACATCGACTCCAAAAATCGCTGATTTTTAAAAATCAAAAAATACACCAACTCGGAATGGTAGGAGAAAAAGTGGTAGGAAAAGGAAGAGGACTATACGTCTATGTCCAAATCCAAAGAGAAAAAAATATTGAAAGCAAAATTGTAGGGAAGAATTTAGCTCAGGGGAAGGTGTTATAGTGGAACAACCTGGCACACCCCGACATGGATTGGTCAGTCTATAAAAGACTGACGAGCTATTGAAGAAGGAGGAAAGTGACACAGAAAGAGAGAGCGAAGGCGACCCTTACGAACCTCCGTGACTTATCTCCTGTTTTCCTTTGTATTACGAACTCTTGCTCATTTGTACTTTACGTACAATAAACCATTGTTATTTGTTACCTGATTTCTTGTGTTATTGTAATCTTTCCACTCGGGATTACTTTGTTGATTATATCTTATAATATACGATATAACAATTTTGTTTTACGGCATAACAATCTGAATGGGTTATTTAATGCCGACAACATCTTTAGGATAGATTCGTATGAATAGAATATGTATTCTTTGGTTTAGATTGGTTTGGTTTATTTTGTTTTATGGCATATCAACCACAGTGGGTTATTTAATGCCGACAATATTTTTTTGATAGATTCGTATGAATAGAATATGTATTATTTGATTTAGATTGGTTTGGTTTATTTTGTTTTATGGCATATCAACCTCAATGGGTTATTTAATGCCGACAACATTTTGTATTGCTTATCATATTTTGTTTTGACAAAAATTAATTTCTGGTAATATTTTTCCTTCGAAATTGTATTGCTGGTAATATTTTTTTTTCAAATATGTATTGCTGGTAATAGTTAATTATTTGTCCATAGTTGGTGCCCTAACAGTTCTACTATACCGGGTCAGGATGGACCTGGGAACATCAGCCTCAATTTTTTATCTCATGCCGACTAGAATTTTAGGTTAGATTCGTTTGAATAGAATATTTATCCTATTTTTTTTTTATTATTTTGTTTTACGGCATAGCAACCCTAATGGCTTATTTCATGACGTCAATTTATATTCCTGGTAATATTTTGCTTTGTCAAAAATCTCTTTCTGGTAATATTTTTCCCTTCAGAAATGTGTTGCTGGTAATATTTTCTTTCAAATAACGTATTGCTTGTAATATTTTTTTGAAAAATATATAGCTGGTAATATTTTTTTTCTTCAAAAATTTATTGCTAGTCAGTGTAACCCGGATATAAGAGACCCTGATATAAGATAAACCCGGATATAAGAAAGATTTTCTCTGGTCCCAAATTAGAGCCTTTGTTAATAAAACAAAATAGACCAAACCCGGATATAAGGGAAACCCGGATATAAGATACTTCTTCTCCGGTCCCGACAACTCTCTTATATCCGGGTTACACTGTAATATTTTTTACAAAGTATTTCTGGTATTAAAACCTATTTTTACACTTTCATAGTGTTTTTACCAAAGTTTCGGTTTTACCTATTTGCTTATATCTTGGCCTCTAACAGGTGCTAGCACGCCGAGTCAGGTTGGACCTGGGAAAACCAGCAATTAAGAGGTGGTTCCACGCTTCCCAAAACCGCCTGATCAAAGGCCTTGCTGTTAGACGTAGTTTAACGTCTTACACAGGACGCACTATCAGATGGAGATTTTTCCTATTTTTCCACCTCTGCCATTTTTACCTGTGCCGAAAACTCGAGGTGAGTGACATGAACGGGAGATAATGGTCGAAATAAAACTGATAGGACAAGGAGGAACGAGAAGAATTGACCCTTGAACTGAAATGGTTCCCTTCTTTACAAATTTCTGTCTCATTAGAACTCTCTTCCTATTTATGGTTGGTTTGGTTTTGTTGTCATTGTTTAGTGGCATATCACCACCTCTATGAGTCATTTAATACTAAAGTCTAAATACGAAAATGCAAACTTTATAATTAATTAAAGCGAATGAGATTCTTTCATTATGTTGTAGCATACATACGGACGACAATTGGTATGTCCGCATTCAAATAAATAAATAGTAAATACTGTATGTTGATCTGCAGTTGGAGATTCGTCTCCAGCTTTGCTGGTCAAACACTCTGCCTCCGGACAGAGAGGACCCCCAAACGAGGCTATGTCGAAGGGCCGAGTCTCGTCTCGGGGAAACAGCGAACCGACCCCGTTTTATACGGAGTCTACGGGGAAGTTTCGACCGAGTCTACGGGCTCTGGTATCCCACATTAAATTCGGCCTTGTGCCACATCTGATCGCGTTGGCGCGGCTGCAGTTGAAGATTCATTGTGGAATTCACTTGACTCCTTTCTAGCATCTGTCTATATTTCTGAGATTAAGTATTATTAGCATTATTTACATTATTCGGACAATTGTCCTCATCTTTGTCGCTATGTTTATCACAACGTTTCGGCCGTTGTACACTCCGGCCTTCTTTCTCAAGGACGCATGGCACAGTGGATAAAGGCGTTAATTAGATCCAGTGACAGGAACCACAGTATGTAAGTTCAATACCTGGTTAATGCAGTGGAGAGCTTTCAGAGGGTAATTAACAGGAGATATCTGACATCCATTAGATATGGCACGTGGAACTAGAACAGTCTACCCCAGTGTGCGAAATAAAAGGTTCAGTTCGACATTCCAACCACCTGAAGAAGGCTGGAGCGTACAACGGCCGAAACGTTGTGATAAACATGGCAACAAAGATAAGGACAATAGTCCGAATAATGTAAATAGTCACTTCTAGCAGTTGACTACTTTTTCTACGGGGTACTGGCGAATCTTATATGTGTTGTTCTTGTCCTAAGTATTATCGTTCATTACTAACCTTCGTGTGATTATACTTTTTAGTAATCTTTCCTAGATTACGACAAATCACTTACAATTTTTACCAAATAATTTTACAAAATCAAACGAGGACTAAAAACTTGTTTCTCCTTACAAGATATGAGATTAATCATAGAATTTTTTTGGACAATGTTTGTCATGTCTTCAATTTTACTATAAACGTTACTGATTGTCACCTTTCTATAAAAAATGTATTTTTGGTTATTTTGATTAAAAATGTATTAGTTGATAATTTTACTATAAATATGTATTGTTGAGATTTTTATTCTAAAAATGTATTGGTAACTTTAAAAAATGTAGTGCTAGTAATTTTCCTACATACATCAATTGTTGATCATTTTTATAAAAATGTATTGCTGGTATTTTTACTATAAAAATATATATTTATACTTATTTAGTGTTTAGAGTTGTAGTTGGGTATTCACAATATGCCCATATATGGGACTCTCACAGGTGCTACAGCAACTAAGAGATGATTCTACGCCCCTCAAAACCTCCAATCTCCCGATCAGAAGTCTTGCTGCCGGATGTAGTTTATCGTCATACCCAGGACTAACTATATTTGGAACCCTGCTGGAATAAAGATGATTTGATTCCGCGGAAGTGGTCGGGGGAATCATAGCACATAGTGTAAGACATCTGAACATTCTCCGCTGAAAACAGCGATGTAATACCGACAGGCTTGCGATGTTGTGTTTGTAGGAAAGAGGCTGCAGAGTGGAAAGCTATCCCTACTTGAGAGTCAGCATAATTATTCATAATCGTATTTTTTTAAAAATCGTTTCACCCCCAAGCAAGCTTTGTTTTCTCTTAGAAGCAAGGTTTAATAGAGTTTTAAAGAATATAAGAAAAAAAAAAACTATTAAGGGGCGAGAACATTAAAAATAAGATAAATTAAGACGACAGTAGATAACGATTGATAATGCATGTAAGTCTTTGTAGATCAAAATTAACTGGGAAGCACGCAGACGGAAAAGATTTTCACAAATAAGAAGTGTGACAGCAGAAACTGATAGCATAGAACTTACGGTTACGTCTATCCATTTTAAGCTTAAAATAATGGGAACTTTCTGCCAATTGCGCTTAAAATCATAAAGGATAGGTACCATAGAGGAAAGTTCATCAGAAAAATTACCATGAAAGTATTTATAGATAAGTCACAAAGAAGTTACATTATGGCGGTGGGAAAGTGACTGAAGACGAGATACCAGATAACATTGCAGATTCTTCTTTGGATTTTATCAAAAATCTCTAAATACATAGCAGAGGCATCAGACCAGATGTGGCATCAATAATTCAAAGCAAGGGTGAATGATAGTCTTATAAATATGTAAGATAGGTTCAGTTGAGAAAATTTTCTGACACAGGGAACCATATTCCCAATTGTAGACTTAGCAATTGATTCAATATAATCTCACCACTTCACGTCAGCGGGAAACGTTAGTCCGATTCGCAATGAATCACTTTCCTGGAGGTTACAATTAGTCATACTGATTGAACGTAAAAAGGGTTCTCTTCGATGATTCAATGAGAGCAGTTTCATCTGCGATGTGTTAAGATTAACAAGCTATTCTTTGTTCCGGTTAACAACAGAAAGCAGATCGTTTTTTAGATCAGCTGCTAATCTGGACTCTCCAGGTTGCATCTCTGGAAATCAAACATTACTTATAACCGTCTACGGATAATAAAATGAAGACAAGTCGCATATTTCAAGAAGGGGAATGTTAAATAATTAACGTCCTTTAGCGACGAAGTTTGGGGAAATTATACAGAGGTTGCATAAAGATGGGTAAATCTGGGGTTGCAATTTTAGGGCTCATGCTTTTTGTCCCATTTTTTTATTTTATATTTTTGGGTATGAACTATGGGCGGCAAGTAGCCTTCCTGAATTTGGAAATGTTTACTGGGTTCCATTTAGTTGGTCTTCACCCATCACACTATTTCGCACTGCTCATGGATATCTCTGCAAAAACGAAAAAGATATAAGAGTAACCTTTCAGACCACTGGCATATCAGAGCCGTGGAGTTTCTCCTTGTTCTTTTCATCTCCTTTCGTTTGAAGGCTCTTCGCTATCAGTCGAGATGCAGATGAATATCGTTCGCAGCAAATGGATAAGTGAACGGGAACACAGTGAAAGAACGCACTGATGGGGCCCGGTGGCGGCGAGAAGGAGATGGTAGCATTGGCGACGCGGGGAAGAAGAGGGGCAAGGCTCGCCGTTGTTGCTTGCTGTGTTGTTGTCCATATCATTGTTGTTGTAGTTGTTTTACATCCGGGTGCTAGCGGCATTTCACGAAACGATCAATCGTTTGTTTGCTTGTCAGTGAAGGGATCAGAGCGCTTTTGGTCGGAGCTTATCTGTTCAGAAATTCTCACTCGGACTTGCATTACCTTTGAATGCTCTGCACCAACAACTGTTCCGCCATTGCCATGAGATTGACGAGTCTAAGGAGAGGGAATGGGTGTGGATCTCTCTTTCTTTCTTTCTTTCTTTCTCTTTCGAGAGAGAAAATGGGAATGAGGTAGAAAGAAGAAAGAGCAAAATAAAGAAACGAATAAAAATGAGAAAAAGAATTTTAAGATTTTAACGTTAAAGAAAAAAAAGAAGGAAAGACTAGACGTGGGGTTTAGAAATAGAGAATAAATGGGTGTGGTTCTTTTTCCCTCTTTCATTTTCTCCTCCTCTCTCTCTCTCTCTCACTATCTATCTATCTATATATATATATATATATATATATATATATATATATATATATATATATATATATTACTATTATCGTCCAATACAAGGCTCAAGAGCAACTCAAGATAGAGTATTACTCTGTAGTGTCGTTTGAGCGTAAAGAGGCAAGAAGTGTAATTATATATATATATATATATATATATATATATATATATATATATATATATCGCTAACTCGATCTATCTAATCTATCTATCTATCTCAGTCTGTTCATATCTATCTGAGGCTGTGTATTATCTATCTATCCATCTATCTATCTGCCTATCTATCTCTCTATCTATCTATCTATCTATCTGAGGCTGTTTATTATCTATCTATCTAACCATCTCTGTCTGTTCATATCTATCTATATATCTATCTATCTCATTCTGTTCATATCTATCTATCTATCTATCTATCTATCTATCTATCTATCTATCTATCTATCTATCACAGTGTGCTCCTATCGATCTACCTACCTATCTGTTTATATCTTTTGAGGCAGAAATTGAATATGTATGAGAATAAGGTTAAAAACAAAGTGTCAATAAGTAAATGAATAAAATCAAACAAGGGAGAAGTGAATGTGGAAAAAGCAAATAAATGGAAGATGGCCAGTGTGAGACTTCAAAACAGAGTAAAAATGGGGTGTGTCCCTGCCTATTTCTTTCTATCTTTCTTTCTTTCTTTCTTTCCAGAGATATATTGCGAACGAGGTACAACGAAGGGAGAAGTGGATGTAAATAAAACAAATCAGACAAGTAATGAGAACAGAACGTCGAAGGGGGGGGGGAGAAACAAAAAAAAAACAAATGAAGGGCTAATGAGATGTGTGCATGTGTAAGGGTTGGAAACAGACAAGAGAGGGAAGGCCAAGCGGTCCAGTGGGGCGATGCAGGGGAGAAAAGCGAATTGTTCAATCACCAAAAGTCATCTCTCCGTCCACGGCCCACACCCAACCAGTAATCCTCTCGCCTTTTCTCGCCTTTTCTCGTTCTCGCCTGTCTTTTTCTCATCCTCTACTCTTGAAATGAAAATCTCATAGCTGTCAATGTGTACATTTGAAACGTGAAGAGATCAGAGCTAGCGAGTCAGGCGGTTTAAAATGGCGTTGTAGCTGAGTGCTGCGTTTCCCGTTGACCGTTCGATTTTCTCTCCGATTCTCTCTCTCTCATTCTCTCTCTCTGTCTCTCTCTCTCATATATATATATATATATGCGTGTGTGTGTATGCGTTTATATATATATATATATATATATATATATATACATACATACATACATATATATATATATATGCACACACACAAAGGCATACACACACACGCACACACACACACACACACATATATATATATATATATATATATATATGTATATATCAATTTAAAGGTTATATTTAGTGGAGACTCACATTTGAGTAGAAGTTCCGTTTATTCATCACTATATTTACTTATTTTACCAGAATACGAGAGGAATATTATTAAAGAAACATATATATATATATATATATATATATATATATATATACGCTCTCCGGCAGAAATCGAACCTGCGGGCCTTTGGCAGATGACTCTGGTAGACGAAAATGAATGAATATAGTGTTTAATAAATAAACAGAGCGTCATCACAAATGTGGGTATCTAATAAATATAACGTATATATATATATATATATATGAATATTATATTATTACACGTTTCTATTAAAGATAGAAAGATAGATATGAACTGCTTGTGACAGATATTCGTGATTTTATATTAGATATTATATAGATTACATAGATATACAGATATATATATATATAGAGAGAAATAAATGTATTATACATAGATCTTCGATATATATATATATATATATATATATATATATATATATATATATATATGTAAGCAAATGTGTGGATGTAGATCCGACGGTATGATGAAAATGTGGAAAAGACAAAGCAAAATCCGAATATGTGAGTTTACTGTTGATATATACATATATATATTATAGATATTATATTGTATATATATTATATAGATATTATACTATAGCTATATATTAGATAAATCTATATATTAGATAGATGGATAGAAAGAAAGAAAGAAAGAAAGAAAGAAAGACAATTGGAAAAAAAAAATTAGTTCTTGCCGACACGTTTCGTCTTTCGAATTTAAATGAAATTTCACTTTTATTGCATGCCTTGATAAAATCGGAAGACGAAACGCGTCGGCAAGAACTAAGAATTTTTCCAAGTGTGAGTTTTAAGCCAATTTGTCTTTATTTTCGGAATTATATATATATATATATATATATATATATATATATATATATATATATATATATATATATATATATATATATTGGATAGATATTATATATATATTATATTTTATAGATATTAGATTAAATAGATTAGATAGATATATAGATGTCGCTATAAATAAATATATAGATCCATAATAGAGAGATTAGATATATAGATATATATGAAATGTGATAGATAGATAGATAGATAGATCATGGCTTGAAGCGATGGTATGTCTAGCCTCACTGATGATCTATGGTAATACGAAACAGGCCGTATGTGGATGACTATATATATATATATAAAGATAACTGAATATAATCTCTCACATAGTCTCTATCGCTATATATATATATATATATATATATATATATATATATATATATATATATATATATATATATTATATATATATATACATTTATTTGGAATATGAATACGCTGGCTCTATTACTAATACTGAGCACTTTCCATATACTACGCATCTATAATATATATAGAAAATATAGATATTGGGTTGGTGCATAATTATCAGGCGTCTTTTGTAGGCGAGTTAATTGTTAATAAAAATTGCTGTATTGTTTACTTTTTTTAATAAAATATTATTTTCTTTTCATGTTCTAAAAATGGTTTTAGTTCATCACATCTTACGCCCTGGAATAATCATTTAAAATTGTTATTGTTGAATAGTTATGTTTCTGTTTCATACGAAATATTGTTTATAAAACGCCTTATAATTATGCAGAAAAACAAGATATATCTATCTATCTATATATATATATATATCTATCTATATATATATATATATATATATATATATATATATATATATATATATATATATTCATATATATACATATACATACATACATACATACATATGCATATATATATATATATATATATATATATATATATATATATATATATATATAGAACACAAATACACATCAAGTGCTCCAGACCAGGTGTAATCTTCAGCTGAGCGCCGTGCTTCAGCAAGGTTTCGGCCCATTAAGCCCAGTACCTTTCCATACGGTGGGCTTGCCGCTACTGGGAAAGGTATGTATATATATATAAATGTATGGGAAAGTTATGTATATATATATATATATATATATATATATATATATATATATATATATATATATATTCATATACATACATACATACATACATATATATACACACACACACACACATATATATATATATATATATATTTATATATATATCAATTATGTAGTGCTTGTTCAATTTATATAACGTAAATCATTCATACGAAAAACAAATATTGAAGCTAATTATATATAATTAGCTTCAATATTTGTTTTTCGTATGAATGATTTACGTTATATATATATATATATATATATATATATATATATATATGTGTGTGTGTGTGTGTGTGTGTGTGTGTGTAAAACATATAACAGGCGAGAGGGAAAATCATTAAGGCCTTCAGTAATTCATATTCTGGTTTCCATTTTCAAAATCTGTTCGAGAACCATCAATAGGACAGTGAAGAGTTTTCAAAAGAGGGAGCAGTAGAGAGAGAAACTGGATTGGGAGGTCACAGCAGCAAGAGGAATCATCATTCCGACTTAGAGCTAAAGAGATCAATTAGAAAAGATACAACTCAACCCATAAGATGTTTGGCACGTGAGAGAGGAATTTTAGCCATGACAGTCGAAAGAGCAGTGAAGAAAGACTCGAAAAGGAAATCGTTCGTGAAATATGTGAAGCACTTTGTTACTCCAGCACAGAAAGTTAGAAGCTTAGAGAGGGCGAAGACCATCTTGAATACGTTGGAACATGATCCAGGAATTATATATATATATGTAATGGTCTACATGGTGCGAAAGCAAAAATGTCAGTTTGTTAGATATATATAAGTTGAGATATACATATATATTCAGAGGCAGAGACAAAAAAACATACATAGAGACAAAGTGATATATGAGATAGAGCGCATAAAAAATTACACGGTAAAGCGTTAGGTAGGCACGTAGATAGATAGATAGATAGAAACAGATTAAGAGGGATAGACATATTGATAGATAGATATGGATACACTGAGATAGATAGATAGATAATGAAGAGGCTGACATAGATAGATAGATAGATGAACAGGCTGAGATAGATAGATAGATAGATGAACAGACTGAGAAATATAGATAGATAGATAGATAGATAGATAGATAGATAGATAGATAGATAGAGGAACAGACTGAGATAGATAGATAGATAGATAGATAGATAGATAGATAGATAGAAAAACATTGATGTAAGAGTGTAAAACCGGCCTTCGTATCAACGGAAGCATTGAATTTAAGGAATGAGAATAGGGTGAGAAAAAAATAAGAGCTGGAGAATGTGTGGGTGCGGGTGCATGTGTGCATATGTGTGTGTGCGTATGTGTGTGCGCACGTGTGTGTGTGTGTGTGTGTGTGTGATGGGCGAATTACAGTGGACAGTCAGGCTGACAGGCAAGTGCGGACGAGTAGGAAGCACCTGTCATAACGGCGCGGAGCGATCTGTCAGTAGGCGCAGAAACAAAGTAGGTTCGGACACCTTTTATAAATAATGGCACTGATCCCGTCGTGACGTGGAAATGACGTAGGCAGAAGCGCGGCCTCGAGAAAAGGCGGGAAAAACGAAGGCTGGTTGGAATAGCCGGCCGTCTATGCGGCCGGACTGACAAGTTGGACTCTGACAGATAATCAAATGTTAGTGATCCATAGAAAACCAATGGACTATTTTATATGGAATAACAAGCAAGAAACGCGAAGAGTGAGAATGAAGCCGACCCGTTCGTGGTTGGGTTTGGTCTTTGGTAGGTAGGAAGATGAGACGAGATCTTGGAAAATGTTGTTCCACATTCTGTTTGGATGGTGGATGTAAACAGGGGGAATTATTTCAGTAGTGGGCATCTCGGTGATGTTTGAAGCAGACTGTGAGTAAATAAATATATAAATTGCCGGGGAAGCTAACCAAACAAAAAATGTATGATATAGAATATAAGGGGTGTGTGAAAACCTGTGTAGCGTTGCAGCACACACAGGCATCAGGTCCATTCCCAGAGCACAGTGTCTTCCATTCGAACTCTTATGGGTTAAAAAAATAATTCTTTGGCCAGATGGTTACTCATAAAATAAAAACATGAGACGAAATTTTAGCAGTAGGTAAATTTTTATTCTGGTTATAACCTTCTGCTGTAGATAAAGGCAGAGACGATGTGAGATGAGATGACAGCGCGAGCGGTTCTAATCGACGTGCGGACATGCGGGAGTGTGCCTTCATTTTCGCGGCGTGGCGTGGCAAGCGGTCGTCTGTTTTCAGCTGCTAGTAACCACTGTCTTATAGACGACAAATATTCATCGTCCTGCCCTCATTCATCTAAAAATGCAATTCATTAAGTCCTCTGGGTCTGGTTTCAGTCAGTCGCCTCCATTGTCAGGATCGTTTGACGTGATTTTTGTGCGATTCACGTCCCTTGATTGTTAATCGACCGATTTGGGCCGAAGTTCCGATTTAGGCCGAAATTCTAATTCAGGTCAAAAATGGATTCTTCAAATCACAAACTCCATGGAACTTCTAAACCTCACGTTACGAAACTTTTCACTTTAACTACGATTCCTTGGCATTTTGAAGAAATAAAATTGTTTTCTTCAATTCACAATGTCTTGGATATTTTAAACTGAATTCAAAACATTTTTTTTAAATTCACAAAGATTTTATTACTTTAAACTCAATATAAATTAAAAGAAAATCACAATTTTTTTCAGTTATTTTAAAATTTGAATTTTTAACTGGTCCCTCCTCATCCCGACACAATCCCAATGCTGAATGTTCAAGCACCCGATGAAGGGCAGATTTTCAATCCTGAGATCATCCTGATTCCAAAAAGGTATAATATGTCTTTGTAATTCAAGTGTGGCCCGAGTTAGAGGGATTTCAGACAGAATTGATTTATTTCGATTGTGCCAACCGAGTGTATTTGCTGTCGATGTTCCAAATAGTATATTCGAACCTGTATCCTATATGCAACCGTCATTTAGCTTGACGTGCCTTAATCGATTTGTCTACAGAGGAGCGTTCGGTTGGCAAGGTCGAATTTACTGTCTTTAAACTTCAATCGTCCTTGAATCTCTCACGTACATTCATATCTGCTCAAAGCGTATCTAAATGTAAACAAATGACGTCACACATGAAATGGACAAAGTCCGATAATTATTTAAAGACATTTTTATGTTTAAACATTCTTTTTCATAGATACAAATATTTAAGTAAATGCTCTGTTTATAATAAACAGTATTAAACAACATTTACCGGCCTGAATGTCCAAGAAATTTTCATAGAAAATATTCGTCCTCCGACAGGAATCGAACCTGTAACCTTAGGTTTAAATACAGTAAAGAATGAGAACTAATCGAATATAAATTCCAACGTTCGTAGCATTAATTTAATACAAAAGTAGAGCTGTATTATTTATTTTAAGATATTACATCAACATGGGAATAAGCGCTACATAAATTCCATCATGTTTTGATTGCATTTATGTAGCGTTTATTCGGTTAAAGTGAATCTCAGTAGAGTTCCACCACGGAATATGTGAGTGAGCGGCGCTATATTGTGTCTGATTTGCTACCTCTTCGTCACCGAGGCCCGTTGGAACAGTTGGTATGGTGTTTGATTGACAACCTAACTGTGATGGTTTCAATTCTCGATAGTGGATGTGCACTGCCGATGTAGTCCCAAGTATAGGACGAAACGGCCGTCCAGTGCTTTCTGCATTCTGTAGAGGTTTCATATCCGATGAATCACTTAAATATAATTATCAAATTTTCCTAATAATTTCAAATATGTATATATATATATATATATAAGCGGCAAATTCGCTTTTAAGCTTATGTCTGCTTATATTTAACAAAATCCGTTCATACTCACGAATAACTTTCCGTATATTGCAATTAGATGATGTGAAAAATGTGCTATAACTGAAAATCGCTTTTATTTTCCAAGAACTTTCGATCTTCTTCCGAGATTATTTTCAGGTGTACAAGTAGTTGTTGGGTTATTTATTCCTCAAATGTTATTAAGAGTCCTGCTAAATATCTCCCACCCTCTCTCTCTCTCTCTCTCTCTCTCTCTCTCTTACTATATATATATATATATATATATATATATATATATATATATATATATATATATATATATATATATATATAATCGTAACCCTACCAATGATTGATCAGATTTCAGGCTCACATTTTCATCCTCTGTTATAACAATTCCCAGATATTTAAATTTCTGTATTTGCCTGATTTTGGCATCTCTAATTCCTAGCTCGCATTTAGGGCTCTACCTCACACTGGTAACTAAATTCTTTTTACTGTTTGCTATCAGCGCGATTACATCTGCGTATCTTGTGTGGTTAAGATTGGTCCCAGGAGTAATGAATCCTGGTAGGACTTATCTATCTATCTATCTATCTATCTATCTATCTATCTATCTATCTATCTATCTATCTATCTCTCTCTCTCTCTCTCTCTCTCTCTCTCTATATATATATATATATATATATATATATATATATAATGTTGCTACATTCGTTGTCAGTGGCTGTTCTGTGTGTAGTTATGCAACTGGTATTGAATTTCAGTGCTTTCACGTTTGATGGAATCATTCTCAAGTCACTCAGGGGGACGTCATATAAACAGTCAAAATTATTTTTTTATGAGTGTGTCTGTGTTTTTGTATTATATTAAGCACCCTTTAATATACAGTCCCATATGTAGAAAGACACCTTATTTAATGTTGGCTGCTTCTTATTTATTACAAAAGCCTCCAGAATTTGCAGTCTTTATTTTCATTTTGTCCTGTCTACATTCTGGTGTTATCTTTTGTCATATATCAATCTTATATGCGCCAGAAATGCATAAGTTTTGACAAATGACAAGTTAACTTACGGGATAGTGTGGTGCATGTATGATCAATGTAAGAATTTAATGTTGACTGTATGTATTGAAGATACAATCTCTGAAAGCACATAAGAATTCATAAGCAATATCATTTTTTTTACATAGAGTAGATTTTTGAGCTGATCAATTATTTATAAGAATTATATCGGAAGACAATAAATAAAAATGAATAATTAAGTGTGATTTTTTCAGCTGTTTTTTTTTTCATGAAGAGAATTTAAAGTGTTCTAATTGCTAGACACGATTAGGGTTGCAGATTTTTTGTAAAAGGCTTCCTGTGGAAAATGTATTCTTTGAGTAAGCCTAAATACTTGTTTAATCCGAGAATGTGGGAATCCATTTCAAAAAATAGAATTTCACCGCGGACTTTCGGCGTTCTTGTTGAAATTTAAACGAAGACAATAAAAATATACATCTATTTATGTACGATGGTAATAATATATATATATATATATATATATATATATATATATGTGTGTGTGTGTGTGTGTGTGTGTGTGTGTGTGTGTGTGTGTGTGTGTGTGTGTGTGTGTGTGGTTGACTCTCCTATCGTGAACGATAAATGAGGGGCACCATTGGGTGGTGCCTTTCAGTTTACACTTATGCATACTAGCAGGGGCCATTGTGGAGAAAATCAGGTAAGGGAAAGACGTATTTCTTTTTGTTTCCTTAAGTGCGATACCAGCCCAAATTTTCTGCCGGCGACAAAGCCACTCTGACATATGAAATTTGTTAAAGCAGGATTTGATGGTGTCTCTGCTTCAGAGGTTGACGAAGCTGATCACGGTGCTTCAGTCTACTTTCTTCAAAACCCTTTAACTTAGTGAAACATATCTTACGCCACTCCTTTCGGTTTGATGCTTGGGCTTCTCGGGTTTTCCGATCAAAGTTGAGATGTTTGAAGTTGTCTTTCAATTAGTGTTTGTTTACATATATATATATATATATATATATATATATATATATATATATATATATATATATATATTGAATTTGTAGGTCTGATGAATTGGATCGTATTTACGATTCCAATGGAATAAATTATGACCATGGAATATTATATTAGTGTTTAAGTCTTTTTATTATATATATATATATATATATATATATATATATATATATATATATATATATATATATATATATATCAACGCAAAAGAACCTATAATAAAAATTCTGGTTGAAAACTTTAAAATTCTATATAAATCACATCAGCAGAAACCTCTCACTATTAGAGAGCCCTGTATATCAAACATCTCCCACTATTAACCTCACCACATTTAAAAGTGAAAATGGAGTATTAAAAGTTTTTTTTTCTTAAATATAAAACTGCTCACGCGAATTCCAGCCGCGACCAACATGTGAAGGCTCGGAATGAACGTTCCTTTTCAAAATAAACAAAAATAAAATGCAACTTAAACTTGATGTTCGACGCGTTATTGTTTCGTTTCGAACGCAACTCGACAAGTGAGGAACAAAGATGGTTACCATATATATATATATATATATATATATATATATATATATATATGTGTGTGTGTGTGTGTGTGTGTGTGTGTGTGTGTGTATTATGAAATGGACAAAGTCTGACAAATATTTTAAGACATTTTTTTTATATTTATCATTCTTTTCATCGATACAAATATTTAAGAAACATTATTAAACAACATTTACCGGCCTGAAAATGTTATTTAATACTGTTTATTATAAATAGAGCATTTACTTAAATATTTTTATGTATGAAAAGAATGTTAAACATAAAAAAATGTCTTTCTTTTTCTCTCCGGATGATGGCCATGTTGGTCGAAACTAGTCGAGGAATCTAAATGAAATAATAATCATAAAAACATAAGAATATTAATCTACAACCCAGTATGTCTGAAGATTTTAATTAATTTTTTTTTTATTAATTTTTATCGTTCAATATATATATATATATATATATATATATATATATATATATATATATATATATATATATATATATATAGCATAATGAGAAGCCACGTATACTTTCTTTATGTGTATATAATATGGAGAAAACAACTGAAAAGTTGTAAATTAAAAAAAAATTGAATGTTTTTTGTGAAAGTATTTATTTATATTTTTATATATATATATATTTGATATTTCAGATCTGCCCCGATCTTTCGTCAGAAATAAATTAAATAACTGTATTCAGAAGTTTGTTTACAAGTATCGTCCGTGATGTGGAATGCAACTGTGTTTGAATATTTCTAAGTTAAATCTAACGATAATATTTTAGATGTTGTTTAAAAAGTTTTTTTTTAACTATATCTAAAAAATATTTTTTTTAACTATTGAAATATTTATACAGATTTAAAATTCCCGAGTCTTTGTTTAACCCTAGTTTATATGTGTCTTATTTTAAAATCCAGTATTTCACTTTTTTTCTGCGTGTATGTTGAACTAAAATCGGAATCTATCAATAAACATTTACAGTTGTCTAATGAGTGTCTTGATTGATTAAAGTGTTCAGCTATGGGGGTGGGGAATAAGGATTGTTTTGACGTATGGTTAGTTTATGATTGTTGAAACGAAATCTAAAATTATTTCCAGATTCACCAATATATCCACTATTGGGACATATTGTGCAGAATAAATAGTAGACACACACACACACACACACACACATATATATATATATATATATATATATATATATATATATATATATATATATATATATATATATATATATAAATATATAGGCTGAGGATTGAGCTTCGGCATGAAACAGACTATTATATTTACATACTCCCTATCCCTGATATTGAGTACTTTAACCCATAAATATAGCACATTAAAACGATATTTGTTTCATCTATATATATGAAAGACACACACACATATATATATACTTTAAGTACTTTAACCCATAAATATAGCAAATTAAAACGATATTTGATTCATCTATATATATGAAAGACACACACACATATATATATATATATGTGTGTGTATGTGTGTGTAACTTTCATTAAATACGGCAGACAATGAAGATTAAACCATTTTTTATTTAGTTTTTCTAGTATCATTACGTTTATCCGTTTTGTAAGAAGAGTAAGAGAGAACAGAAATGTACGATGATTTTCATTGTCCCAAGCGCTTTCGGCCACTTGTTTAGCCATTTTCAAATTTTCACTCGTTTGTTGATAAACTACATTTACTAATTAAATGTAAAAGTTTCGCAAATATATTTTGATTAAAGTAACAGTATTTTATTTTTTAACCCTTTCGTATCTGGTCTTAATATTTTGACCAGGGGTGTACATATTCAAACTTAACGAGAATGAAAAGAATATAAATTCAAACGTTCGTACCATTAATTTGAATGAGGGCTCAATACCAAGAGTAGAGCAATAGTTATTTATTATAAAGATGTTACATACGGACAAACAAGTACTCACGACAAAGACGCTTTATTGTTTCGATGCGAACGCATCTCGACAGGTGAGGAACAAAGATGGTTACCATATATATATATATATATATATATATATATATATATATATATATATATATATATATATATATATATGAGGGTATTCGGGCTGAATTTGACAGACTTTAATATTTTTATCTTTTCCGATTTGTTTGGAATATCTGAAAACAATGAACAGTATTGTGAAATCTAGTCATTACTGTCTTAGAGGGCGTCAAATTTAACTGATATGGACTAAAGGAAGCCACCGGGATATTAAAAAAGGTTACCCTGCATCTTGATGATTCGCGATGGACATCAAATTACAGCAATCATGACAGCTGCTCAATGCTTATTGGACATCGTGAAATCCATTTGAAGGTAAATGAAAAGCTTTAACGGAGATTACGAAGCTGTGGCTCCATACACCAGAAATAATCCAACAACTACTGGAGAAAATCATGAAAAAGTCAAGGAACGGAATGCTGAACCTGGAAACGGTTGTTGCAATTTCTACCATGAAGCTGGTCTTGAATGAGGACCTCCGCTAACAGTCATACAAGAGGTGTAGACATCTTCTTACAGAAAGACCCGAGATTACAATCGAACATATGGCAAAGAAACTCCTGAACAAGGTGAAATATACCAGGGACAGTTTCGTTCTTCTCTTATGAAAATATCTTTTAGTCAGGACCAGCAGCACAACACCTAGAACAGCAGATGTCTTGCCTACAATCCATATTACGTTCCTCGTGCACGAAGACCATGTTTTCCCCAAAATGTGATGGTTTTTAGATGTGTCTCCAGTGAGGGTGATGTCATGCCAACACACATATTTGAACATGGTCTCAGACTCAAGTCAGCTGGATATCTGGATTTTACTGAACCCCGTCGTCAAGTTGAAAGGGGTGGCTGCTGGAAAACCATATGTTTCACAGCAAGATTCAGCTGACTGCCACACCTCCTGGAATAGTCAGAAGTGGTTGTCAGATTATATGTACTACTTCACCAGTCCCGTCGTTTGGCCCCTTAACTCCACTGATTATAATCCCATGGATAATCCTGTGTGAGGCGCAGCTGAGAAAAAGACCAAACGCACTACCTGCAACACCAAAGCCAGGTGACGGCAGGATTAAATAGACGTTTGAGACTCTCCCTAGGGAAACCGTCAAGACCACAGGTGCCAGATTCCGGAGTCGGATCGAGGTCGCGGTAGATGTTTAGGGGTGCTTGTTTGCGACTTTTCTATTTTTGCAGTAAATTGATTTTTGGCTTCGGTATTCACTGTATTCACTTTCCACAGCAAAATTGTCGGAATCGTGTAACAAACAGTATGCAATCATAGTCCATCCCACAAAAGCAGTCTTTTATTTTGTTTCGAACATTTTCCCTTTTTTCGTTTTGCTTTTCGAAGGCATCTTTTGCTATTCGAAATTATCTTCGGATTTCGGTGTCACATTTTTTTTCCGTCTTTTGTTTTAAAGACTTCCCAAATATTCCAATCTTTCTTTCTTGCTTGATTTTACTCTCTTGGATTTGTAGTTCGCATTTTGTACTCTTCCTCTTGCTGGCAAACATGCATTCTATCTTCTTAGAATTAATGGTTAGTCTTTTCTTCTCGCTTTCCTTAACTATTTAATTAAGTATACGTTTGAGGCTCGTTCTAGGGATACTTTGAAGGACTCAGTGGTAAGATTCCGGAATCAAATCGATGCCATGGTAAGTGTCACTTTTCTATTTTTCCAACAAATTCATTTTTGATTTAGATATGTTCATTGTTTTCCTTTTTAAAAATGTCAAATTTTGCCCGGATATCCTGTATATACCGGATGTAACAGCAAAATTGTTCGAATCGTGTAACAGCATGCGATAATTGTCCATCCTACAAAAGCACTTTAATTTTGTTTCGAACTACATTTTCCTTTTCTTCGTTTTGCTTTTGGAAGGTATCTTTTGCTATTCCAAATTATCTTCGGATTTCGGTGTCACATTTTCTCCGTTTTCTGATAAAAAGACTTCCCAGATATTCCAATCTTCTTCCTTGCTTGATTTTACTCTCTTGGATTCATAGTTTGCATTTTGTACTCTTCCTCTTTGCTGGCAAAAATGCATTATATCTTCTTACAATTAATGGTTAGTCTTCTCCTTTTCTTTTACTAGCTTTTTTATATTTCATTTATTATTTCCCTAATATTGTCAATATATAGAACATTGGGGATATACCGAGAGGACTAAGTTGAAACATTTTCATATCGCTGCCAGATGAGAACGAATGTGAACTACATCGCACAATCAGCCTAATTAAATTTAAGGCTGTGTGCTTTTTTCAAAACTAATTTACTATGTCTCCACAAGTTCGTATCATTTGTAGATCGTAGGTTCATATTTTCACTGTCCCTGTCGATCCCTGATTCTGCCAATCATTTAGAAAATCATTCCCTATTCCCCTCTTGACATCAGTGTATCATTTGAGTGTCATATTCTCCCAGCCCTCTTTCCTCATTATGTGTTCTAGAAATTTCAACTGTCGCTTTCTCATTCAAAGTATAAGCCTCCTTTTCGCTTCCATTTTCCTTAAGGCTTCTTCGTTACTTACGGGCTCGGTTCCTGCTTGCCTCAAGCCTCTTCGATATCTTTGAGTGAATTTGTCCAGGATTATATAACATAAAGGAGAATTGATATTACGTAGCTGCTCAAGGACACATGGCACAGTGGATAAAGATGTGAGTTAGATCCAGTGACAGGATGCAAAGAGTGTACGCTCCGGCCTTCTTCAGTATCTGTCTATATTTCTGAGATGTGGTATTATGTACACTATTTACATTACTCGGACTATTGTCCTCATCTTTGTCGCTATATTTATTACAACGTTTCAGCAAAAGACACATGGCACAGTGGATAAAGGCGTTAGTTAGATCCAGTGACAGGACCTAAAGAGTGGGAGTTCAATACCTGGTTAAGGCGGTGGAGAACTTGGAGAGGGAATTAAGCAGGAGATAACTGATAACTGACATCCATTAGACATGGCACGTGGAACTAGAACAGTCGACCCCAGTGGGCGAAATAAGGGGTTCAGTTCGACATTCCAACCAACTGAAGAAGGCCGGAGCGTACAACGGCTGAAACGTTGTGATAAACATGGCGACAGAGATGAGGACAATAATCGGAATAATGTAAATAGTGTACAAAATACCTCATCTCAGAAAGATAGACTGTTCAGCACTCGTTTATTTTGTTTCTAACGATATTTTCCCTTTCTTGGTTTTGCTTTTGGAAGGCATCTTTTGCTATTTCAAATTATCTTCGGATTTCGGTGTTACATTTTTTCCGTTTTCTGATAAAAGACTTCCCAGATATTCCAATCTTCTTTCTTGCTTTATTTTACTCTTTTGGATTCATAGTTCGTATATTGTACTCTTCCGCTTGCTTGCAAGCATGCATTCTATCTTCTTACAATTGATGAGTAGTCCTTTCTTCATGCTTTCCTTTATTATTTTTTTCTAGAAATTCTTGCAGTATTCTTGCCGTAACTTCTTTCAACATTGTGTCATCTGAACACCTTATGGCTTTAAGATTGTGTCCGACAATATTTTACAAGTATCCGAACGATGCTTTAGGTGAAGGTTTGAATGTGGGTTCAGGTTCTGGTGAACGCATACAAATGACCCGTTAACTGACGCGGACTTGAAACGGTTTTATTGGCGCAATTCAGCGAAGTTTTAATTTCAGAACACTCACAAAAATGCACTTATTTTTTGCCATTACAATTATTGGCAAAACGCACACAATAATGTCAGAAGATAATAAATAGATAAGTTATTAATGGAGTCTGGACGTATTATACAAAAATCATTGAAATAGAATACTTTATCTAAATTAACTTCTTCGTTTTCCCGCCCTCGCGGGTTGGGTCCGAACCAAAATTATTAATTGTTCTCTAAAAAAAAAAAAAAAAAAAAGAAGAAATCTACCGTTCACGGTTAGCTAAGTACTTTCACTTCTTGATATTATAGATTTGTCCAAAATCCTGTTTCGTTGGAAGCCGTGACAGCTGTTAGTCGCCGCCATTTTGCAATGTATTTCATGATGAAAGCCCTTAGCCGGCTCACAGCACTTGTAATTACGTAGACGCGGGAAATCTTGTATGTGGCGGGAGTGGATAGAAAAATAGACAGACAGCACAATGCTAGTATTTTTTCGCTCTCTTTTGTTTCATTTGATTTTCGATAATCCTGTGTCTGCGTTTTCTTCCTCTTTTCGATATTTTATATTTTGGAGGAGGATTTGGCCATTACTTTCTTTCTTTCTTTCTTTCTTTCTTTCTTTCTAGTCATTGTTCATTTTGCATTGCTCTCTTTATTTTTCTCAAAAGTTTTTTCCGACTTGTTCTCTCGGTCTCTGTCTCTTCGGTTACAATGTTTCTTTCGAATTCTAATATTTCTTTCTTTTTTCTTTCTTTCGTTGCATGTTATTCTACATTTTATCATTTCCTTTCTCACTACTTATCGAATTAATTCATTTTTTTCTTGAAATTTTATGTTTATTTTTCCTTTACATTGAATTTCTTTCTTTCTTTTTTGTCTTTCTTTTTTCTTTCTTTTTCTTTCTTTCTTTCTTTCTTTCTTTACATTTTACCTTTTCTTTTTATTCCTGTCTCTCTTTTCAGTTTATGTTTTGATTTTTCCTGCTCTCCAAATCTTTGTTGGTTTGTTTGTTTGTTTGTTTTTTCTTTCTTTCTTTCTTTCTTTCTTTCTTTCTTTCTTTCATTACACTATAGTGTTTCTTTTTATTCCTGTCTCTCTTTTCAGTTTATCTTTTGTTTTTTTCCTGCTCTCCAAATCTTTGTTTTGTTTGTTTGTTTCTTTGTTTGTTTTTTGTTTGTTTGTTTGTTTGTTTCTTTCTTTCTTTCTTTCTTTCTTTCTTTCTTTATCTCACTTTTTCCTCTTTCTCTTTCTCACATTTCTTTTCTCTTTCTTTGCCTCACATTTTCCCTCACACTCTCACACTCCTTTCTTTCTTTCTTTCTTTCTTTCTTTCTTTCTTTCTTTCTTTCTTTACATTTTACCTTTTCTCCTTTGTTTTCTTCCTGCTTTTCCAAGTCTTTCCTTCTTCCATTTTTCTTTTTTGTCTTTGCATTTTACCTTTTCTTCCTTGTTATATTCCTACGTCTCCAAATCTTTTTTCTTTCTTTCTTTTTCTTTCTTTCTTTACATTTTATTTTTTCTCCTTTGTTTTCTTCCTTCATCTCCAAATCTTTCTTTCTTCCTTTCTTTCTTTCTTTCTTTCTTTCTTTCTTTCTTTCTTTCATCTTCAGTCATATTTGTTTCTTCTTTCCTTTCGTTCATTACCCTTTATTTTTCTCATTGTTTCTTCCTTTTTTTCTTCCTTTTTGCTCGTCCTTCTCCTATTCCTTGCTTCCTGTTTGGTCTTTTTTTTTCTTTCTTTGATTCTGCTAAATTTTCTCGTCATTTTCCTTCATTATTTTCCATCTTTCTTTCATTCTTTTTGCTTCGATCTTCATTACTTTCATTCATTTTGTATTCCTCTCTATTTCCTAATTTTTATTCGATTTATTTTTCCAATCAACTTTCATTCATTTCCTTCCTTCCTTTTTATTTTACTTCGTTCTCCTCTTTCTATAATTCCCATAACTCTTCCATATTGTTTCCTTTTTCTTTTTCATGCTATCTTTCCTCCCGTATTTCTTTACTTTTCTCTTTCTTTCTTCCTTTTTTTTTTTGATTTTCTTCCATTTTACCCTCTTTTCTTTTATACTCTTTCCTATTTATTATCTCTTTAATTCTTTCGCTGCGTCTTTCTTTTAGTCCGTCTTCATTTTCTTTATCTCTCTCGCTCCCTCTCTTTCTTTCGAAATGTCTGCTTCAGTCTTTAAACTTCTGTTTCATCACATATCCTCTTTTCCGCTTCTCTACATCATTTCTTCGTGGGATTTCTCCTGCAATTCTTAATTTTCCCAACACTCAAAAACCAATTAGACCAAGAAAAATACAGAAAGAGAGAGAGAAGAAAACAAAAACAAAATGTTTACAAAACGATAAAAAAAAATAAAAAAATAAAACACACAAAATAAAATAAAATAAAGTTATGATACACTCAACCTTTAAATCACCCGGCTATCTGCCATCTCCTCTCGGTGACTTTTTGGCAAAGTGCTTACCCCCCACAGAATTGAAACAAAAAATAATATGCTAAAAATCTTTGGTCACGAAATGACAACAGAAAAAAAAGTGGTCAAGAAAATCCCATTAAGTAATATATAGGATGGGACGAAAAAAAAAACGTTAATACTACCTTCCATATTCCATTATTCGCTAGCGTTAAGGTCAGTAGGGAAATAATTCTTGGTGGTCATTTTGAGACTCGGTAGTTACTAGCGAAAGAAAGGCGATGGAGACGTAAGAGTCCGGAGACTTAGATAGTAGAAGATCGCCGATGGGGTCTTGATTGACAAAGAGCACACATCAGCTAGACATCAAAATCGTGGCTAATTTATTTTGGAAGCGAATGTTTAATGTTTTTTTGCAAAAAGAAAACCCCGGTCAGTTCTCGGTCTTCACTATAATTTTTTTTCTTTTTTTTGATAATTTTTTTCATTTGTATTTCAGTTCTTCTTACTTATTTTTGTCTAATAATATTTTTTTTTATTTTCATTTTTATTTGTATGTCGGCGAATGTCCTTCGACGCCTCATGAGAAAAAAAATAAAAACAAACAAACAAATAAATCTGCAGAAACCGATTTCGAGGCGTTTACCTTTTCTCCATATTTATTTTCTATTTTTTACACTTTTCTTTTTACTTTTTTAAAGTTAACTTTTTCTCTCACTTGATTTTTACGAAGCTTAGTTAAGTTTGACATGAAATCAATCAGAATCAGAACACACCCGAACATTTATATGTTTTTTGTACTGTATATTCATCTTTTACAAAAAACTACATACAGTCTTGTTATAACGGTAAGTATTGTATTCACTATATTGGAGAATTGGCTTAAGGCAGTCTATTGTTAAATCCTCACGAGGATGTAGGTATATATATATATATATATATATATATATATATATATATATATATATATATATATTAATTTAAACAATTAGCTTAGCGTTACCCAAAGATATAAGTGTGAGGTTCTAAAGAAGATGGCATTCAATAAATAGTTTATTATTGTATCTAGTGTGAAATTTCTGTTCAGTAAGGCGTCTTACAGGTAGATAGATAGATAGATAGATATCAACATACTAAGATAGATAGATAGATATCAACATACTAAGATAGATAGATAGATAGATATCAACATACTAAGATAGATAAATAGATATTAACATACTAAGATAACTAGCTAGCTAGCTAGATTGATATATATATATATATATATATATATATATATATCGATAGATAGATAGATAGATAGATATTGATATACTAAAATAGGTAGATAGATAAATATACAGATAGATATAAACAGAAATAGATAGATATGAACAACCATAGATAGATAGATAGATAGATAGATAGATATCAACATACGAAGAAGGATAGATAGATAGATATTAACATACTAAGATAGATAGATATGAACATACTAAAATAGATAGATAGATAGATAGATAGATAGATAGATAGATATGAACATACTAAAATAGATAGATACATATATAGATAATTATGAAGAGATAGATATGAATAGACTGATGATAGATATATAAATAGATATAAAGATAGAAAACTTCAAAAAGAATGCAAAATCAATGTGTTATGAGGATAGTGCTAAGGAATTATAGATTATAGATAGAGAAAGAGAAAAGTGAATGCATAGATTTATTTTTCTACTTATATCAAGAATTCTTTCAATGGCGATGAATTTACAGCTGAATCACATAAAATCAATAAGAGAAAATAAATTAGCGGCACAAAAAGCTGCTTGTAACAATCCTGTTTCTCGCTGTTCATCGGTATTTTGCTTGTTGCGTCGTTCTTTAGTTCATACGTTCGTTACGCCCGCTTAAATACCTCATCAACAAGGAAAGACGAGAAAGACATATCAAAGACGCTGCTTGAATTCACTGAGAAAAATAAACAAACACTGTACCAATACCTCATAGATGATGGACACTGTACCAATACCTCATAGTATATTTATCTATGATAGATTTGAACGGAAAAATCAAAGACAGGAAAAAGGAAAGAAATGGAAGATGGGGGACGCGATGACGCTATCATATGTTTAACGTCTGCTTCAGTGAAATGAAAAAAAAACATGTCAATTTTAAATCTTTTTCATTTGTACCCCTTACTTCTTTAAATAACGACCAGCATTCACATTTTTGATTGTTATTGTAATATTTTATTAAAATATTTAAGCTGAAACATTAAACGATGCAATGCAGAAAGGAAACCTCCGTCAGTTCTCGGTCTTCACCGTAAGTTTTTTGATCATTTTTGACCAAGGCCTTGTGAGTGAAACTGGGTAAAAGGGGGCCGTCGATAGCTGTTCGAGCACGAAAACACAAGTCATCGTGGCCGAGAGCTTGAGTGTGCTGGCCTTGTTCAAGGTGTCCATCACGCTAGATAACACGCTCTCTACTAGAAACTGTAACTAAGGTCCGCTCAGCATAGTTGCGGTATAAACCACAGGTGGGCTCCGTGGGTGTTGAAGAAACAGAAATGCGCTTATTCTGCAAGAGGAATTCGCTAGCCGCCCTAGTAGACGGTTATCCTCGAATACAAGGATACCATATATATATATATATATATATATATATATATATATATATATATATATATATATATATGTCACACATTATGAAATGGACAAAGTCCGACAATTATTTGAAGACATTTTTATGTTTATACAATCTTTTTATAGATAGTAATATTTAGGTAAATGCTCTGTTTATAATAAACAGTATTAAACAACATTTACCGGCCTGAATGTCCGAGAAATTTTCATAGAAAATATTCGTCCTCCGACAGAAATCGAACCTGTATCCTATAAGGAACCGTCATATAGTACTGGCGTGCTTTTACCGATTTGGTCACAGAGGAGCATTTTGTCCATTTCATAATGTGTGACGTCATTTGTTTACATTTGGATACGCTTTGAGCAGATATGAATGTACGTGACAGATTCATGGAAGATTGAAGTTTAAAGGCAGTAAATTCGACCTTGCTAACTGAAAGCTCCTCTGCAGCCAAATCGATTAAGGCATGTCAAGATAAATTATTTTCTCTTCCTTTTTACAGTGAATGTCCTTCGACGCCTCATGAAAATAAACAAACAAATAAATCTCCAGAAACCGATTTCGAGAAGGGGAATTTCCGTAGGTGTTTTACGGTATCACCTAAGAGGTTTATTCAATCAGTGAATTAAGAATTATGTTTCATCTGCAAATTTAGTCAGTTATGTTTGATGCGTGATACAATCTTAGGCGATCATGTATCTTTCGATACATCACTGACGAGGCAGATTTTTCCCGCAGTAGGTTGCCATTTCTTTCTGCGGTAGACCAGTTGCCACTCAGGGCTATAGAACCCGGTATATCTTGCTATTTTAACCATAGCTGGGGGAGGGGATTCATACCGTTGCCAAGGGTATTAGCACGTAAGTGAATGTAATGGCTCTAACTGGAATTCGAACTCTGATCTCCGATTCCTCAATCCGAGCCGCTATTCATTATGCAAGCCGAGTTCGAATACTAATCACGTCCATTTTAGTTAACCCCGAAACTGGGGTAAAAAAAGCATTATAAAAGTGTAAAAATAGGTTTTAATACCAGGAATACTTCGTAAAAAATTATTACCAAAAATGAATTTTTGAAGAAAAAAAATATTACCAGCAATACGTTTTTGAAAAAATATTACCAGCTATACATTTTTGAAAAAATAATATTACCAGCTATACATTTTTGAGGAAAAAAATATTAACAAAAATAGATTTTTGACAAAACAAAAATATTACCAGGAAAAAAAGTTGTCGGCATTAAATGACCCATTGAGGTTGATATGCTGTAAAACAAAACAAAACAAAACAAACAAAATCGGTGCGACTATAGTATGATATCTACCATCCATTTTAAAAAATCAACTGATTTGATGTCATTTAATACATTAAGAATAGTAAAGAGGTCATCGTTTTTTCTGGGCATTTTTTCAGAAATAATGAGCGCATCGTCATTTACGGCAGGTCGCAAATGGCTCGGCAGATATCCTACTATTGTAGTAACAAAAAATAAACCAAACAACAATAAGTTTTTAAAACAAAATGACCATCAAAACATTTATAGTAGAATTACAAACAATACATATTTATAGCAAAATGACCACCAATACATTTTATAGTAAAATGACCACCAATACATTTTATAGTAAAATGACCAACAATACATTTTATAGTAAAATGACCAACAATACATTTGGTAGCAAAATGACCACCAATACATTTTATAGCAAAATGACCACCAATATATTTTATAGTAAAATGACCACCAATACATTTTATAGTAAAATGACCACCAATACATTTTATAGTAAAATGACCACGAATACATTTTAAAACAAAATGACCACAATACATATTTATAGCAAAATGACCACCAATACATTTTATAGTAAAATGACCAACAACACATTTTATAGCAAAATGACCAACAATACATTTTATAGCAAGATGACAAACAATACATTTTATAGCAAAATGACTAAAAAATAAATATTATAGCAAAATGACCAACAATATATTTTCTAACAAAATGACCAAGAAAACATTTTTATAGTAAAATGACCAACAATACATTTACATAGCAAAATGACCACTAATACATTTTATAGCAAAATGACCAACAATATATTTTATGGCAAAATGACCAACAATACATTTTATAGCAAAATGACCAACAATACATTTTATAGCAAAATGACCAACAATACATTTTATAGTAAAATGACCAACAATACATATTTATAGCAAAATGACCACCAATACATTTTATAGTAAAATGACCAACAATACATATTTATAGCAAAATGACCAACAATACTTTTTATAGCAAAATGACCAACAATATATTTTATAGTAATATGACCAACAAATAATTTATATAGCAAAATGACCAACAATACATATTTGTAGCAAAATGACCAACAATATATATTATAGAAAATAAACAACAATACTTTTTATAGAAAAATGACCAACAATATATTTTCATAGCAAATGACCAACAATATATTTTGCAGCAAAATGACCAACAATATATTTTCTAACAAAATGAGCAACAATACATATTTATAGCAAAATCATCACCGATACATTTTATAGAAAAATGAGCAACAATACATATTTATAGCAAAATGACCAACAATACATATTTATAGCAAAATGACCAGCAATACATATTTATAGCAAAATGACCAACAATACTTTTTATAGCAAAATGACCAACAATATATTTTTATAGCAAAATGACCAACAAAACCTTTTTATAACAAAATGCCCACCAATACATTTTATAGCCAACTGACTAACAATACATTTTATAGCAAAATGACCACCAATACATTTTATAGCAAAATGACCAACAATATATATATTTTATCTGTATTTAAAGGTATACATTTGTACTCAAAATATATTTAGTTGAAACCATAAAATTCTGTACAAAATATTTATATTTCGGCATTAAATGAGCCATGGAG
>OZ038503.1:79145826-79165826 GCA_964036315.1 Acanthosepion esculentum | reverse complement strand
CAAAAAACCTTTTAAACAACATTTAAGACACTATCATCAGTCTTCCGCCAAAAATTCAAACAAAGTTGCATTGCACATCACGTGACATGCGCACGCTTCACGACAAACGCTGTAAACAAACGCTGTAAACAAACACACAAACACAGTTTCTAATTTGATTTCTGAGGAAAGACCTAGGTGGTCTGAAATATTAAATAATTAAATATATACAAAAACACAGAAATAAATACTTTCATAAAAAAAACACCCAATTTTGTTTCATTCATTTTATCCAGATATTATATATATATATATACATATATATATATATATATATATATATATACATATATATATATAAATATATATATATATATATATATATATATATATATATATATATATATATATATATATAGCATTTATTAAAAAATTATAACATAAGCATGTCATAACATCACTTCAAAAATGGGCATCTTGTTTCACCACTTCTGGTATCTTATCAAGTAATGGTGAAGAATAAAGAGTTTTAAATTGAGCACTCTTTTAAGAACCATGTTTTTGATTATTGTAATTTTATTCCGTCTATACCAATCCTATATTTGGGTATATATATATATATATATATATATATATATATATATATATATATATATATATATATATATATATAAAATGATGTATTTGGGCAGCATATATATATATATATATATATATATATATATATATATATATATATATATATATATTTATGTATGTATATATATATATGTATGTATGTATTGTGTATTTAGTTAGCAATCCTTCATTTTTTAATGTGTTAATACTATATTCTACGAGAGCATCTAAGAACAGGAGTTTGCTTTTTGACTAAGTTCGTAGGTAAAGTTAAGGACAAAGTATTTTTTTTTCAAATGTGGTCTTAAGAGTACCTATTTCTTTAGTGTTATTTGCTAAAATAAAAATATCGTCTACGTAGCGTACATATATTTTTGGTTTACAGCCCTGTTTAAATATCACATTTTCTACATATCTCGACTAGAATATAATAATAACACTTTTATCACCTCGTTATATAAAAAAAATTCACCAGCAAAAACACTTGACACCTTAACTTTAGAAATTAACAAAATAGCAGTGATAAAAAAAAACTTTCTAAAAATGCCACACCAGAATGCATCCTCTCGACTACTCTTGCTACCCCAATTTGCCAAATAAAAAAATCTTATTTTATTATCTACTATGAAAAATTTTAAACAGCTAACAATATCCTAAAAAATAACAACACACCAGCAAACTCAAAATTACAACGAGCGAACATTATGAGTTCAAATGGCCCTTAAATAAATGTGTTCCTGATCAAACCAAATTCATAAATAATTTCAGCGGTCACACAACTACATGCCTATCCAGACGCCTTACGTTACACCTATGTGACCAGATCTCTTTTAGAATCCATTTAAACACACACACAAACTTCCAGACTCCATTCGAAACATATTAGTAGCAAATACAAACATAATAATCTCATCCACCTGTCAAAAAAGATTTAAAATAAGGGAAGCCCAAATAATAAAAAAAGAAAAGGCCAACTCTTAACAATATTAACTAAGAACAAGGCCACAATGTGCTAACCGTGTTCGGAAAATAAAACATCTCTATGACACACTAAAAATATACACATAACGCACACACTCAATTAAAATGAAAAAATAAAATGAGAATTGCTAAAAATATAGCCGAAAGCGCTCGGAATTATAGAACATTTGGACGGGTTCTATACATTTTGGGTCCAAAAAAGAAAGCAAGGAAAATTAAATAAAAAGCTTAATCGAAGTACGTTGTCTTTTTTAATGAAACATATATATATATATATATATATATATATATATATATATATATATATATATATATATATATATATATATATATATATGTACATATATATTATATACATATATATATATATATGTGTGTAAAATGTGTATGCATATAATTATATATATATATATATCTATATATATATATGTATATATGCAAATTTCATATATAGTATTTATATATTATATACGCGGGGTATTTGTTGGAAAGCGCACAGTATCAGTGATAGAGCTAACATATTTACTTGGATTGATGTGAGTTTGTGACCTTGGGTTTCACCCTCTCTGTGATCGTCAGACAACCTTTTGTCTGACGACCGCAGAGAGCGTAAAACCCAGGATCACAAACTCACATCAATACAACAATATATATATATATATATATATATATATATATATATATATATAGAGAGAGAGAGAGAGAGAGAGAGAGAGAGAGAGAGAAAAAGAGAGAGATAGATAGATAGATAGCATTTCAATGCTATCTAACATAGATAGATAGATAGATATGGATATATATGTATGGATATTATGATAGAGTATATATATATATATATATTTTACTTGCAACATCATCTCTTGACACCAGAAATGGAAACAAAAACAAAATGGCTATTTTTGTAGTGATGTTGTAACATGTTTATGTTATAATTTTTAAATATATATATATAAGTTTGTATTTTGCCAGCAGTCATATATATATATATATATATATATATATATATATATATATATATATATGTAAACACACACACACACACACACACACACACACACACACATATATATATATATATATATATATATATATATATATATTAGTGAATAAACATAATATCCAACGTCAATATAAACGGCGCGTTGTTTCATGCAATTTATGCGTAGGTGAAATTTTTCGTACGTGCCTCAATGTTTTTTATCATAAACATACACACACACACACACACACACACACATAAAAATGCGCGCGTGTGTGTGTGTGTAGGGAGAGAGTGAGCGACTGAGAGATTTAATATATTTTGAGGAATAAAAACCCAACAAACTGCTATTTAATTATTTATAATATATTATACATATTTATTATATTCATTATTTATTATCATTTTATTTATTATATATATTAGTGATATTTATTATACAGTGAAACCCGGATATAACAAACCCGGACATAAGAGAAACCCGGATATAAGAGAGATTTTATCTGGTGCCAAATTAGAGCCATACTTACCTAAACAAATGTAGGCCAAACCCGGATATAAGAGACTTCTTGTCCGGGCCCGACAACTCTCTTATATCCGGGTTACACTGTATATTAGGCTGTTGATGAAATTGAAGGAGGAAGAGAAAGTGTTTAAAGTCGGAATATTTATTCATTTTTGTTTTGGTGGGGGATTTGGATAACCGGCCTATTGAATATACATATTATTACAGCAAATGGACCATCTCTTGTTTTAAATATATATATATATATATATATATATATATATATATATATATATATATATATATGTATGTATGTATGTATATATACACACACATGCGCTCGAATTGAAAATTAAACAGATGGCCCGAATCTTAATTCACACGCTGGACAAAATACGTCTTTTTGGTGAAAGTAAAGGCTTAGACTATCTGAAATGTCGATGGGTGGACAGTTTTCCACTGCGACATACATTTTACAGAATCCATCCCGGAGATAGGAGTTGCAGTATAATCTGGTCGGGTAGTATGGAGGAAACGTCGGCGCCAAAAAAATCGCTCTTTTGCGGTCAGGCTTTCTATCTGATGTAGAATTCTAAGGAGAACAACAAGATGAGGGACAAATGCTGGTAATTTTTTATTTATTTATTTCATGCTAAAAGATGTTTTGTCTGAAGCTTTCGAATAGGTAAGGGTGGCTTGGAGGGAATAAAGTTTACGGGTTATCAAGATTATCGCTTCCTTGTCGACAAAGCCAATGAGGAAAAAAAAACAAAGTACGATAAATGTATGAGATCTCGACAAATTTAAGGACCTGTAGAAATACTGCTTCTCTAATACCCTTATAACACACACAAGCATATATATATATATATATATATATATATATATATATATATATATATATATATATGTGTGTGTGTGTGTGTGTGTGTTTTGTGTGTCTGTGTTTGTGTGTGTGTGTGTGTTTGTGTGTGTGTGTATGTGTGTGTTTGTGTGTGTTTGTGTGTGTATGTGTTTTGTGTGTGTGTGTGTGTGTGTGTGTGTGTGTGTGTGCGTGTGTGTGTAAATACTGGGTGTAACAGTAAAATTGATCGAATCGTGTAACAGCTAAATTGCCCATTAGTTAGATTAAACTCTGAACCGTTGTATCTTAGAAAGAATCAAATATATTTTACTAGAATTCCCCGAGGTATTTTTTAACACTGTTGGACTCTATTTTGAGCAGTAAGAACGTAAAATTACTCTCCTAGATTAACAGAAGAATAGTGATGAAATCTATCATGAAAGAAAATGACATGTTCATAACTAATTAATCTTAGCTAAGGATCAGAAGCCCATGAAGGATTGAAATAGTTCTTATATATATATATATATATATATATATATATATATATATATATATATATATATATATATATTCCTGGGTAATTTTCCAACTGATTCAATGTGGTCTTTGCCCTCTCTAATATTCTAATTCCTGGAGTAACAAGGTGCCTCACAAGTTTCACGTACGATTTCATTTTCAAATCTTTTTTCACTGCTCTTTGGACTGTCATAGATGAAACTGTTACAATTTTTGTGTACCATTATTTAACTAGTGAGCAAATCCAAATGACTGGACTCACTTTATAGTTCCTGAAAAGAAGATTAACCAATCAGAAGGCGTAAAATATTCAATCCGTCTTGTATAAAGGCGGCCATCTTGGTTACTCTCTCCGAATGTCCAATGCGAACCTGTCAGAACCAAAGATGACCAGAACAGAAGAAAGAACTACGCTCTGCTACTTTATCGAGATATCCACTGCTAACCTGAACTACGTTTCCCTACTGTCTTCGAAATATTCACTGCCAACCTCTGGATTCTATACTCAAAGACTACCGTCATCATAAACAACAGAAACTCCCCTCTCAAACGTCTTATGTATTGAGTTAGATCTTTTCTAATTGATCCCTTTAGTTATGTATGTATGTATGTACGTATGTATGTATGTATGTATGTATGAATGAATGTATGTATGTATGTATGTATGTATAAAGACAAAAGGTAAACTTATCTCAGCCATCGCGTTTCGTCCTCTTTTTAAGCAAATATTTATAAACAAAAGTAAAAATGTTATTTAAAAAAAATTTTAAATTAAAAAAAAAAACACTCATAAATATTTATCAGGAGGGACCTCGATACGGTGTAAGGATTACCGGGCTTATTTCGCTGCAACTGTTACGATTGAGCAGGGATTTTGATCCTCACTGTGTGCCCCATACATTTGGTTTTGTAACATATATATTCATCATGTTAACTGAAATATCTCGGTTAATTATGGAGGATACGTCGTGACATAATTTAATGTCTAATTCTGGAGGATGGTAAGTGACAAAAATGAATGCCTAATTATAGAGGATGGAAAGTGACGTAATTTAATATTTAATTATGGAGGATGATAAGTGAAGTAATTTAATATTTAATTATGATGTATGTTAAATGACGTAATTTAATATCCAATCAACGAATAAATGATATTGAATTTGTTATTTTTTATATTATAAATTTATGTATTATATATTAATTTATTATATTATAAATTATAAATAAAAGGAGTTTATGAATGAAACCGTTTTCTTAACTAATCTAGCATTCATATAGTCAGGTAAGTTGGATTGAGAAAGGAGTAATTCTTCTAGGAACGGAGATATTTGAAAAACTTCGCGGTGCTAAGATTCGACTGGTAGCATGAAATCCGAACTCTTTGGTAGCGCTTAGTGAGGCGCAAGAGTAAATGGCATGGCATGTCTTTGCGACGTGAAAACCCGAGGCCATATTATGATATAGTCTTACCAACCTTCTGGTCAGTTTGTACTGCCATTGATGAGAGACAGTGATCATTTTAACCAAACTTCTTATATTTAAAGTTCTCTGTCCTTAGCAAAGTTGGGTTTTTTTGTTTTGTTTTAAAAATTTCTACCACTTTTCTCATATTCTCTCAGTAATGCTTTACTGCCTTGGCTTTTAGTGGCTTTATTGCCTTAGAGGCTTTATTGCCTTGCTAGGGGTGAAATGATTAAAAAGAGTTCTACTGTTAACATAGCGGGAGAGAGATGGACACATGCCTTTACCAAGAGTATTTGCGCGCAAGTAAATATAACATAACTCAACTGAAATTCGAACTCGGCTCTCTAGTTTCTCATTGAGCCACTATCTCTAAGGAAGACCAAGGAGCATTTAACTTGCTTTTCTTTTCTTTTCTTTTTTTTAAATAATTTACGATTCAAACCTTTATGGTGACTGACAATTTTTTTATTTATACTTTCTTTTAATATATATTTGTTTATATTAATAAATAATTTTAAATATCCATTTAAAAAACGTAATTATTTTTCTTAATTTCAACATCAGAAGAGGAATTACAATATTCGCCCGAAATTTCGTAATGGAGTATTATTAATAAAATGTAATTATAATAAAATATTATTATTAACAAAATATTATTATAATAAAATATTATTAAAATAAAATATTATTAATCATAAAATATTACTATTAATGTAATATTATTATAATAAAATATTATTATAATAAAATATTATTAATCATAAAAGAGTATTGTAATAAAATATTATTATTAATGTAATATTATTATAATAAAATATTATTATAATAAAATATTATTAATCATAAAAGAGTATTGTAATAAAATATTATTATTAATGTAATATTATTATAATAAAATACTATTATAATAAAATATTATTACTAATAAAATAATATTATAATAACATATTATAATTAATAAAGTATTATTATAATAAAATATTATCATTAATAAATTATTATTATGATAAAGATTTATTATAATAAAGTATTATTATTAATAAAATAATATTATAATAAAGTATTATTATTGATTAAATATTATCATAATAAAATATTATTATAATAAAATATTATTAAAATATAACATTATTATAATAAAATATTATTATGAATAAAATATTATTAGTAATTAAATATTATTATAATAATATATATTATTAATATAATATTATTATTAACTAAATATTATTATAATAAAATATTATTATAATAAAATATTATTATTAATAAAATATTATTATAATAAAATATTTTTATTAATAAAATATTATCATAATAAAATATCATTATAATAAAATATTATTATTAATATAATATAATATTTTATTAATATAATATTATTATGATGAAATATGATTATAATATAATATTGTTATTAATAAAATATTATTATAATAAAATATTATTATTAGAAAAACATTATTATAAAAATATTATTATAAATGAAATATTATTATAAGAAAATATTATTATTAATAAAATATTATTATAATAAAATAATATAATAAAATATTATTATTAATAAAATATTGTAATAAAATGTTATTATGAATAAAATATTATTATAATAAAATATTATTATTAATGGAATATTATCATTAATAAAATATTATTATAATAAAATATTATTATTAATAAAATATTATTAAAATAAAATATTATTATAACAAAATAGTATTATTAATAAAACATGTAAACAAACAATACACCATGGCTTAAAATTCGAATAATGAAGAATCTGTTTAAGTGTGTAAATCTGAATGCCGTTGTTTTTTTCTTAGTTTTTGTAGCTTGATTAGCAAGGCAATCTTCCTTGTAGACAAGATGAGTCGGCTAACAAAGCGAATTCAAATGTCATCTGAAGCTTGCATTTATTTATGACTCACACTGTTTCCTTATCAGTTATAATTAACCCTGAATCTAGCAGTATCTATATATATAAAAAACAGACGATGCCTGTGTGTTTCTCTGTCTCTGTGATACCTTTTCACTTGTGATTCATCCAAACTTGGCACATACATTATACAATAGTTTCTTAGCGTAAAAAATCGATAATTTAAAAAAAAATCAATAATCGACAAAGCCGATTAAAAATCGATAGATTCAACTTTTTTCCTTCGATTTTCTTCAAACTCGGTATGTAGGTCACTTACATCATGACGAGTTCAACAATACCTCATTTTAAAATTCTACGCCACTGCGTTTAGCGAAAAACCGCGAAAAATGAACACCTTTTAAACTATAAACTCCCTCAGTTTTCCGCAATCTAATTCAAATTTCACTCAATAATTTGATTGTTTAATAGTCATTGAACTTGATAATTGCGTCCACTCATATAGTGAAAACCCGCGTAATTAGCGAATTTTTACTGATTTCTTTCCTATTTTTTGTTGATCGTCCAACCAGTTTTCCTCAAACATTACAATTGCTTTATAAATATATCCTTTTATTTACACCCCTCGTAGCACACCGACAAACTGAATTTAAGTAACTCCAGAATAATTGTGGTATGAAATGGCTCTTCATGTTGCCTGTTTTACCCCTTCATGTCCTCAGTTAACTTCGATTGAATAAATACCGACTAGTTCTGTTATATCAGTAACTGCATTAATTCAAAATGTTTTTGTTTTTTAATGAGAGTACTTTAAAGTAATTGAAGAAGATAGACTCAGTTACATCTAAAGATGATGCTGTTTTTGCCCCATTCTAATTGAACGTTGAACGCTTTTTCTGGTCGACAGACTGCGTATGGATGCTAGTGTATGATAAATAAAGACATCCTCAACAGAAAAAGTAATATCCTACAGAAGGAAGTGAAGTAAAGCTAGAATAAACGATTAATCATCAATTGCAAGAAGCCTGAATACATGGTCGTCTGCAAAACGAACAGACCAACATGCAAATTACAAATTGAAGATACTAAAATCAAACAAGTAAAATAATTCAAATATTTTGGGAAGTGTTTTAGTAGAGAAATCAGAGGAGCATTGAAATAGCAAAAGATAGCTTCCAAAAGCTAAACAAAGTACAGGCTACGGCAGAAATAACCTCTCACATTTACCTTCCAAACATACTTCCCACGTAATTGTGTTTCCATTAGTGGCAATGATGCCTCCATCTAGCTAATATCTTACCATTTTGTGTGTGTGGAAGCAGGGTCATGCATATATGAGGTGTATTTCTACCGCACCCTATATTAACAAACGGAAAAAATTCGTTAGGAACAAAAGAAAAGGGTACCGAACGGTTATGTAATATCAGTCTCCATTTATGTCAGTGAATGCTGGACAACCTCACAGATGAAAAGCAGAAATATGATTCTATAGAAACATGGTGAGAATACCATAGACCGAACATGTGAACAACGACGAAGTTTTAGAGAAAATGGAAACAAAAAGGAAACTTATACTTAACATCAGGAAGAGTAAGTTGAAATTTCTACAGAAGGATACTGAGGATACCATGGACCGAACGTGTGAGTAACGACGAGGTTTTAGAGAAAATGGAAACAAAAAGGAAACTTATATTTAACATCAGGAAGAGACAGTTTGAAATTTCTACAGAAGGATGCTGAGGATATCATGGACCGAACGTGTCAGTAACGACAAGGTTTTAGAGAAAATGGAAACAAAAAGGAAACTTATATTTAATATCAGGAAGAGACAGTTGAAATTTCTACAGAAGGATGCTGAGGATACCATGTACCGAACATGTGAGTAACGACAAGGTTTTAGAGAAAATGGAAACAAAAGGAAACTTATATTTAATATCAGGAAGGGGCAGTTGAAATTTCTAGGTCCAAGTGGTGAATGAACACGTCTCATAGAAAAATCAATTTTTTTCATTATTGTAATAAATGCGTTGTCATGGATTCGATCTCGCGTCACCAATTCCGATTCGGAATATCACGCATTACGCCATATCGTACCACCACAAGCGACATGAATGATTTATTTGAAAGCGAATGACGTTATTTGTTGAGTCAAACGCCAACTCCGGACCAAAAACCCCATTCGAGCTGGGCGTCAGTCTACAGACATAAACACCGGAAGTCATTGTTAGATAGAGTTTGTTTTCCTTACCTTGGGGTGCCGACTGTCACGGTAGGTCGACAAGGCATGTTATCGGAGTGGCGGGTCTCACGTTGAAAAGGCTGCCGATAACTCGAGATGATTTGACACCATTTACCTCCCTTGTGAATCTTTGACAGTTGGTTGGCACGAGATACGGAGTCACCTTTCGGGTTATATATGCTTGCCGACACCACCCACCCGTTCATTCCTCATCAAATTACACAGGACACTTCTAAGCTGGTGAGGGTGTCGTGATGGCAATGCTGAGACGGTAGGTCTTATCGGGATTTTATATGACCAGTTAAGTCTGGCTCAAGGACACAGACGTAGTGTATCAAGTGATTACCTGTTCATTTTAGTTTTATCTGTATGGGTCAGTCTAGATTGCTAAAAATTCCAAGGAGAAGATTTTTTTAAAAATCATTTCACTCCAAGGAAGGTGATAAAGCCACGAAGACGCAAGGGGTTTCTGAAAGTGAAACAAACCGAGGTAACCTTTTTGAGTAGAGCGGTAAATAAAAGAATAGGATACAAAGTAACAGAAGTGGACAATTCATGTTGCATTTAAATTTTTTAAATCATTATTGCTTGGAAAGCATTGAAATCGGGAGAGATTTCCACAAGCGAGATGTGCGTGAGAAAACAATGAGAATAAAGCTTACGGTTGCTTTAAGCAAATTCAATTGTAAAAGGAAACCTAACTGCCAATCTATTACTGTCCTTCAATTTGAGAATTCGAAATACCAAATTCAAAAAGCTCAATCAGAACAATTACCATGAAAATGTTTCAAGAAAATACATAAGAAAGCAACGTTACGGCTGTACAAAATTAATTGAAGCCGAGATGTCAGAACAAGACCGATAATATTACAGACTCGTCTTTGGCTTTTGGTAAGAATCTGCAGATACATAGCAGACGCACCAGATCAGATGTGACAGCAATAGTCAATGCGTAGAGGAATGGTTGATTTTTAAATTTCTTAGATTCTAGCGAGCTGTCTAGACCAGTGGGCTCCCAAAATCTTTCTCTGGGCCGAATTTTCGAAATGAAAATTTGCTCGAAGCCTCACCAAAAGGAAGATCCGGCGAAACGGCACAAGAAGCCCTACAGCAAAGAAGGTCCAGAAAGAGAGTTAAAGGGATAGAACCGGGGATTCAAAGTCAGAACATTATCAGTGATAACTCTCTCCTCCAATTTGCGGACCCCATTTACTATATTCTTCATACTTGATATAATGCAAAAATATCAGTGTCAAAATCGGTCAACTATTTATACTGGGACTCAAGCATGCAATTACAGTCAGTCGCTTAGGCGTTCATGTATCGAAAGATACATGATTGACGAGACAGATTTTTTCCCCCAGTAGGTTGCCATTTCTTTCTGCGGTACACCAGCTGCCATCCAAGGCTATAGAACCCGGTCTGTCCTAATATTTCCCATAGCTGGAGAGAGAAGAAGGGGGTCCATACCTTTCCCAAGGATATTAGCACGTAAATGAATGTAATGGATACGACTGGAATTCGAACTCAGCTCTCCGATACCTCAAACCAAGCCGCTTTCCATTACTCCAGCGTTCCTCCACCATGCAATTACAAGTAATCCATAATAATAATATTTTAAATTTTTAAATCATATTTATTTTTGGCATGTGAATTTTTTGAAACTTTTTCTAAATCTTTGATAGTCTTTTAATCATTCCGCTTCACCTGCTATCCTATTCCGCCTCACCTGCTATCCTATTCCGCCTCATCTGCTATCCTCTTCTGTCTCACATGGTATCCTCTTCCGCCTCACCTGCTATCCACCTCCGCCTCAAATGCTATCCTATTCCGCCTCACCTGCTATCCTCATCCACCTCACCTGCTATCCTCTTCCGACTCACCTGCTATCCACTTCTGCCTCACCTGCTATCCACTTCCGCCTCACTTGTTATCCTCTTACGTCTCACCTGCTAACCTCTTCCGTCTCACCTGCTATCCTATTCAGCCTCACCTGCTATCTTTTCCCGCCTCACCTGCTATCCTCTTCAGCTTCACCTGCTATCCTCTTCAGCCTCACCTGCTATCCTCTTCCGCCGCTCCTATGAGGTTCGCTGTATTGTTGGGAACTACTGGTCTAGACTGATACAGTGAACAAAATCTCCTAGCAGTATATCTAGTAATTAATTCAATTTAATCATTTCACTTCTTGTCAGAGGAAAACTTTAGCCCGGGAAGGAGCCATGAATCACTCTCCTCAAGGTTAGCATTACTCCTGCTCTTGGTCAGATATAAACTCTTATATGGATGTCCTCCGACTCGTTCAGATCTTCACAGCTATCTCCGCCACCGCCAATGGGATGTCGAAAAGGGGAGAAAGGATAGCGATTTCGATGATTAGATGCGAGCGTTTTCTAAGATCAATAATAATTAAAAAATGGCTTTATGCAACTGAATCCTGTAAGAAGAAAACACTTCACCAGATCTTATAAAATGGCGCTACATGATCATAACTAAAGAACTTAACCAAATAACAACAAAAAATATCAACACAAAACACATCACTGGAAGACTTCCAACAGCAAATCAAATAAAATAGCACACGTTACTATAATGGAGAATAAGTTTTTTTACTGATAGTTCAAAGAGCCACTGAAGGTAGAGGATTAATAGTTGAGATTGTAAAGTAAGATATTATTATAAAGACGAGTAGGATAGATATTGGTTTATCCTGGATTTTAAGAGACTTGAACATTGTTGTTGTTAGGGAAGCGTCCTGTCTGGAGTTTGTTCCGCAAATAAGTGATCTGGAGAAGAAGCTGTCCTTGTGCAATGTCACCAATATATACGTTCCATTTGAGGTCGGGTGTGATCTCCAGACCCATATCTGTCTTTCTTTACGACAGCGAATGTTGGACGATTTCATCAAAGATGAAGAAGAGACTAGAGATGTGTTTCTACAGAAGGATGCTAAGGATATCATGGACCGAGGGTGTGAGCAACGATGAGATCTTAGAGAGGTTGCTGATACTGACGGGTCGAATACAGCGGGACAGGAGGATTTCTTTGGTAACAAAGAAAAGAAGGCACCGAATGTTGGACGATTTCCTCAGTGATGAAGTAGAGACGGTGATGTGGTTCTACAGAGGGATACTAAGGATATCATGGACCGAGCGTGTGAGTAACGATGAGTTCTTAGAGAAGATGCAAACAAGGAGGAGGCTTATTTTTAACATCACGAAGAGGCATTATGGGACACATAATGAGGAAGGAGGGCCTGGAGAATCTGATACTCACGGGTCGAAAGAGGGAAAAAAAGACAAGGGAAAACAGCGCATCACATACCTAGCAGGCTTAAGCAAATGGATGACGCAACGTGGTCTGGGGAAGGAAGCAGAGGGAACGAACTTGTTGAGAGCTGCAAGGAATAGAGGGAGGTGGAGAGCCATTATCGCCTACGTCCTGAGAGGACATGGCACGTAAAAAGAAAGGCGTTCGGCGCAATGAGCCTCTTTGAGGGTGTGGCCATTCGTCAGGATCGGTGTAGGTTTTAGTGTCTGCTCGGTGGTGATGAAATGTTACGAGTTTAATGGATGCATTGAACGATCAAAGAAGACATCAGCTGCCAGGTGCCGGTCATTAAGATATTTGGAGATACACTGTTATCATCTACATCAGAGTTTCCTTACCTGTTTTACGTCATCACCAACTTTCAGATGAAAAAAAAAATCCACTTCCACATGTATAGTAAATATTCAAAAAGCATATTAAGTTGTTTGGTAAATGTTTGTTACTGGTTCATAAACTGACTTTATGATGAAGTAAAATAGAACCAAAGGGAGGTAAAAATAAATAACCCTGACTTATGCGGTGGCTGCTACTATTGTATTAAAGAACAAACGAAAGCAAATATGACCATTGAAAATTGTATATATAATTTAATTTCATGGTATAGCTTAGTTGACGTTGCAAATCTTGACAAAAAACTAAACGATTTTTGTTCAGAATTATAAAATTAATAAAAAAATATATACTCTTATCAACGAATATTTTTTCCTGTTCTTGGCTTTTCTTTGTAAGATTTATATTTGAAAAAAATGTTTTTTCGTCTAAGGAACTATTAGAATATTAATTACCCTTCTCAAAACTATAGAAAATACTGAAATATTCGTTGTTCGCGGGGTTATTTATATCTTACCTAGGAATGTGACACTTATTCCCAGTTAACCGACTGATTGGGGGTATATTGCATAGGTATTGAATATTGCATATCGCCTTTGAATATTTTTTTCGAGTAGCATATATTGAAAACCTTTTTAATACTGAAAATTCTATATCGCTCACCAAAATTTCCAGTCGCCCACCATATTCTGTTTAGTTGCTCATCGACCACCCAACAGTTGAAATCGCCTACCAGTGTGGGGTATCGCCCCGTTTGGGATACCCTGATCTACATATACCGGGTGTAACCGCAAAAATTTCCAAATCGTGTAACAGCGAAATTGTCCAATTGTTGGATTAAGCTTTGAACCGTTGTTTCTCAGAAATGATTAAAGGTATCTTACTGGCATTCTTCTACATTTTTATAAGACTGTTGGAATCTGTTTTGAACAATAAGACTGTATCCAAGTTGAATTGATGATCCCTCTTACTGCTCTGACCTCCTGATCCAGTTTTCCTCTCTACTGTTCCTTCTATTTTAAACTTATTCACCGATCTCTGGACGGTTTTTGAATTGACTTTGAAGATGGAAGCCAGAGTCTGAATGTTGGTACCATTACTGAAAGCCGGAATGATCTTTTTCGTCTCACCATTGATCAGTTGGGAAGACATAGTGGGGCAGACACAAAACGGTTTTAACCTGGTTCTCTTTCTAGCTGAGTAACTCAAAGCGTTTTTCATTGATTCTTACGAAAAATGGTGTCAAGATGGCGTCTTATCTGAAAACCTGGAAAAAAAAAAAAGAAACTGAATTAGTTTAGTGATTTTTAGATGTTAAACCTTTTGTGGGGTGGACAATTATCCCATGCTGTTGCAGGATGTGGACAGTTTTGCTGTTACACCCGGCATATGCTAAAAAGTCTAGAAGAAGGACAACTCAACGCAGAGTTTGTTTCCCGTTTCAGTCTAGCTTACTGCGTTCACTTTCGCGCCGATAAACTTGGGAAAGGCACTAATCCTTCCATTCGTCAACGGGCATTGTGTTAAATAGTCAGGTAGATCTTGCTCTCTAGCCTTGGTCGGACCCTGGTCTTAAAGAAAGACGATATATTCCAAAACCGCGTGAAATCAACGGGAATCTATTATGGTGTGTTGAGGGGGCTTTTTTTGGGGGGGGGGTTAACACCGGTAAAACTAAAACAGGCGTAGCATATTCAGCACATAGTTATTTCATCTTTACTTAACATATCCACTCAAACCTTTCCCAATTAATCTGTGAGAGTTTGGTCAGAGAATATATCACCTGCCAGGCACTGGTCGTCAAAATAGTTGGAAGTGCACTGTGATATCATCTGCATATATATTTACTAAGGATATAGTCAATATGTTGAGCTTTCCACACTAACTTGAACAAAAGATTAGTAAGGAAACTCCCTGCCGTAATAGAAAGGGCAATAACAACCAGAGGATTTTAGAAATCTATTTTTGTTAAAACAGTTCCAAGAGAAATATTTTATAAATTACAACGGAATGAACGTTATGGTGCAATGCTAAATATGATTAGCCTGCTTTAGATTTACCTGGATGAAGACCTCAACACTCCTAAGATGACAGGATGTCGAACGTTTCCGGTAGAGAAACGATTGACCTCGCCATTAGCGTTGACATACTAGTTTGTCTGCTTCGTATATTTACTGACCTAGGATCAAAGTAATTGCTTGATTGGTGATTCTACTGAACTGGAATCAGTTCCACTTTTAACCGAAGGATATAATAAAAATAATAGCAGCTTGGGAAGAAATAGTAGGGTAGACCATGATCTGTAACCTTGTTTGGACACTAATCTCAGAGGAAAAATCTGAATTACATTCGACGGAGAAATTAACGGCAAACTATTATCTTAGGAGTGTTGAGGCATCCAGGTGAAACTAAAGTAGGTTAATCATACTTAACGTACATTTATTCGCACTTCACCTTGCATATTTAGCATTGCATCATAACAAGTGTTGCATGCATCTATCTATCTGTCTATCTATCTATCTGTCTATCTATCTATCTATCTATCTATCTATCTATCTATCTATCTGTCTATCTATCTATCTATCTATCTCAGTCTTTTCATATCTATCTATCTATCTATCTATCTATCTATCTATCTATCTATCTATCTCAGTCTGTTCATATCTATCTATCTATCTATCTATCTATCTATCGGTCTATCGGTCTATCAATCTATCTCAGTCTTTTCATATCTATCTATCTATCTATCTATCTATCTATCTATCTATCTCAGTCTTTTCATATCTAACTATCTATCTATCTGTCTATCTATCTGTCTATCTATCTATCTCAGTCTTTTCATATCTATCTATCTATCTATCTATCTATCTATCTATCTGTCTATCTATCTATCTGTCTATCTATCTATCTATCTATCTCAGTCTTTTCATATCTATCTATCTATCTATCTATCTATCTATCTATCTATCTATCTGTCTATCTATCTCAGTCTTTTCATATCTATCTATCTATCTATCTATCTATCTATCTGTCTATCTATCTATCTCAGTCTTTTCATATCTATCTATCTATCTATCTATCTGTCTATCTATCTATCTATCTGTCTATCTATCTTTCTCAGTCTTTTCATATCTATCTATCTATCTATCTATCTATCTATCTCAGTCTGTTCATATCTATCTATCTATCTATCTATCTATCTATTTATCTGTCTATGTATCTATCTCAGTCTTTTCATATCTATCTATCTATCTATCTATCTATCTATCTATCTATCTATCTATCTATCTGTCTATCTCTCTGTCTATCTATCTATCTCAGTCTTTTCATATCTATCTATCTATCTATCTATCTATCTATCTATCTGTCTATCTCAGTCTTTTCATATCTATCTATCTATCTATCTATCTATCTATCTATCTATCTATCTATCTATCTATCTCAGTCTTTTCATATCTATCTATCTATCTATCTATCTATCTATGTCTCTCAGTCTTTTCATATCTATCTATCTATCTATCTATGCGTGCGTGTATGTATGTGTATGTGTGTATATAACAGATTGGAGTGAATGTTCTACCTGAATTTATCGTGTATATGAAAAACGAAGATGCGCCCTGGGTAAGACGATAAACTGAAACCGGCAGCAAGGCCTCTAATCGGAAGTTTTTGAAGAGCCTAATGCCACCTCTTAATTGCTGTTATTCCTAACTTCACCCTGACCCGGGTGGTAGCATCTGTTAGGGTCTCAGCTATGGGCAAGTAATGAATCCCCAACCTGGCATCAAAACACTAAAAAAGTATAAAAATACAATTTTATAGTAAAAATACCAGCAATACAATTCCAAAGAAAAAAATACCAGCAATGCATTTTTGTAAAAGAAATTTCTAATGCTCCCAAGAAAATTAAATTTAGTCATTAAATGACCCATAAGGAGTCGATATGCCGTTAAACAAACAAACACGTGAAGATGCTAATGCTTATAGAAATATTTATACATCAATATTACCTCCCTTGCTTCTTAGAAACTCATTTCATCTTTTTTGACCGCTTTGCCTCTAACAAAGCAATAAAGCCACTAGGAAGCAAGAAGTGTTAGAAAATATGAGAAAAAATACTATTAATAACAATTAAATAGACAGGATATAACGGTTGACATTGCATTTAAATTGTTGAAGATCAAAATTGACTGAGAAGCAAGAAGCCGGTAGAGAGTTCCACTAGTGAGAAGTGCGATAGAAGGAACTCTTAGCATAGAACTTACATTTATACCTAGCCATTTCAACTGTAAAATGATGAAACCTTGCCGCCAATCTAGTACTGCGCTTAAATACGTACAGTCTAGTTACCATAAAGAAAGTAATATTTATTTTGCTTAATACGAAAATATGGTACAAGGCCAAAAGGGAGAGATGTCGACAGGAGCTGCGAACAGTCACAGCCTAGGAAGAACAGTCTATCACTGTTAATATTTAACAGCCCCCCCCCCCCCGACAAGTGTGTATGTGGCACAAGGCCGGTTTAGTGTGGGTTCTCCGAGCCCGTAGGCTCGGCCAAAAATATACCCTTTAGAACCCGTATAAACGGGTTCAGGGACTGTCTACCTCCCCGAACGAAACTTTGCCCTGCGACAAAGCCTCGTCCGAGTTCCTCTCCGCCGAGGCGGAGAGTTTGACAGCAATGAACAGTCTATCACTGTTCGCCCGAGGATTACTTTTCCTACTACTTTATAGTAAGTGGAAGAGTCCACAATATCCTCATTAGAGGGAAGACACCACAACAAAAACAGATGAAAATTGGAACGTAATAGTAGTAGGGGGCAACCATTTATCTCGGGTGAAAAAGGTAGCGCGTTGTTTGGTTAAAATTCAGTCTTTTGAGCGTGAGACTAGAGTAACCTCTCAGGGCGCAGGCCTGGACGATGGAATATGAAGGACATGCCCATCCTAGACTACATTCCCTCCTATACACCGCAACGACAAAATCCAAAGGAATGCAGGGCATTACATTTGGGGACGCCCTGGGAGCAGGAGTTGCCGGAAAGTTGTCAATGTTGTCAGCCAACCTGTCTGGATTTTCCTCCATAACCATTTCCGTGTTCGGATACGACGGCAAGGAAGCGGAGGTTTAAGGTTGAGGTTTTCCTTTCCCCTGGATGTACTCCCTGCATGGGCTATCGAACTACATCTACCCGAAGCAGCTGGTTATGAGGCACCAATTTTCCGACCATTCTCTGGCTTGAAGCCGTAGTCAGAGGCTATTTGAGACTCATGCCACGGAAGATATTGGGAACTAGTCTCCAATATCACCCTCGGTTATGGAACATATATAATGTACATATATAAACATTATATACCGGGTGTAATAGCCAAATTGTCCAGATCGTGTAACAGCATAAGTGTTCATACCACAAAATGTTTAATATCTATAAAACCACTAAATTAACTGAGTTTAGTTTTTAAATGTTTTCAGATAAAATGTTTAACTATTTGTCAAAAGAATCACTGAAAAACACTTTTGAGTTATTTAGCTGGAAACAGAAACAGAACAGGTTAAAATCGTTTTGTCTCAGTCGCAATGTCTTGTCAGCTTAGCAATGATGAACGGAAAAAGATTATTCAGGCCTTCAGCCATGGTACAAACATTCATAATCTGTCTTCCATCTCCAAAGAACCAACAAGAGAACGGTGAATATGTTTAAAAAGGAGGGAACAGTAGAGACGAAAACTGGATCAGGAGGTCACAACAAGAATAGGGATCATCGTTTCAATTTAGAGCTAAAGAGATCGATTCAAAAAAATTGTGACACAAAATTAAAATATATGGAAAGTGTTCTCTCACAGGTGGAATGTTGCAAGACTCATGCTACTCTCTCGTTACTTCTATGGAAAGTGCTCGGATGAACTCCTTGGTTCCATCAGCTCTAACCTTCACGGCCAGGACCCACCATGCCATTTATATTTTAGCAATCTACCCACTTTCACTCCGTATTCCATTGATGAGAATTCCCCCTTGATAAGTATCTTCCCGCGTACCACTGCCCTGTGGAACCGACTCCCAAAAGGATGTGTCCTCGATCTCTATAATGTTAACCTGTTCATGCCTATGGTTAACTATTATATTCCCTTCCTCTCCATATAAACTACCCGGTTAACTTAGTGCTCTACCTCGAGTGGCCCCCGGGTCTTGTACCGGGTGGAACTTACTGTAAAAATAATACACATGTTCTCAGAAGCAGGAAAATAAATACCTTGGAAATATTTAGGAAAGAGTGCTTGGAAAACTAAACCCTCACGGGGCATATTGAGGGCAAGCGATATCGGGGAAGGCAGCGA
>OZ038503.1:79075826-79140826 GCA_964036315.1 Acanthosepion esculentum | reverse complement strand
TACATATCTGCACGCACGCACGCACACACACAGACACACACACACACACACACACACACAGATACACACATATATATATATATATATAAATATGAAAAAAAAGAAATGCAAAAAGAGTCACATAAAAGTCCAAGAAGGAATCAGGGGAAGAAGAAAAAGAAAAATGAAAAACCACGAAGGAAACGAAAGATTCACAGAGAAGAAGAAGAAGAAGAAGAAGAAGAAGAAGAAGAAGAAGAAGAAGAAGAAGAAGAAGAAGAAGAAGAAAAAGAAGAAGAAGAAGTAGAAGAAATAAGAACCACAAGGAAAATATCGAAATAAAAAACACTGGAAGTTGATTAAACAAGAAGAATAAACGAGAAAAAAGTTTTATAAAGAAGCAGTAAAAAAAGAATTTGATTGAAAAATAAGAAGATTGAGAAAGAAGAAGAAAATCTAAGACGAAAAACGAATACAAAGAAGCACAAAAATGAAATATAAAAAGAAAAAGAAGATGAAGAAGAATCAAAAGGAGAATAAAGAAACAAGATGTGAAGAAAAATGAAGGAAATGATGAAAAAGAAGAAAGCGAATAAAGTCAAAGAAGACGAAAATGAAATAACGAGATGTATGAAAATGAATGAAAAATTGGAGGCGAAAAAGAAACCAGAAGAAAAACAAAGAAGAGTAAGAAGAAATGTAAAGAAGGAAAGAAAACCAGAAAAAATAAGGAAAGTAGAAAAATAAAAAAGAAGATAAGATGAAAGAAGAATCATAGAGAAATCCCAATTCTTAAAAGGAACCTGAAGAATAATTAGGAAGAAAAAGAAATAAAACTTAGGAGAAGAAGGAGATGAAGGGAGGTAAGAAGAAGAAGAAGAAGAAGAAGAAGAAGAAGAAGAAGAAGAAGAAGACGAAGAAGAAGAAGAAGAGAGGGGGAAAATGGTGATGATGGTGATGGAGAAAAAAGATGATGATGAAGAAGAAGACAAGGAAAATTAAGAAGAAAAAGAAGAAAAAAAAACCTGATGAACAAAAAAACTCATAGAAGAAAGGGTAGAAGTCGAAGTAAAAGAAAAAAGAAAGGAAGGATCAAGAAAGAGAAGAAAAAAGAAAGAATCAAGAAGAAGAAAAAGAAACCTGGTGAAGAAAAAAAACTCATAGAAGAAAAGGGAGAAATAGAAGTAAAAGAAAAAAGAAAGGAAGGATCAAGAAAGAGAAGAAAAAAGAAAGAAGAAGAAAAAGAAACCTGGTGAAGGAAAAACTCATAGAAGAAAAGGGAGAAATAGAAGTAAAAGAAAAAAGAAAGGAAGGATCAAGAAAGAGAAGAAAAAAGAAAGAATCAAGAAGAAGAAAAAGAGAACTGGTGTAGGAAAAACTCATAGAAGAAAAGGGAGAAGAAGAAGTAAAAGAAAAAAGAACGGAAGGATCAAGAAAGAGAAGAAAAAAGAAAGAATCAAGAAGAAGAAAAAGAAACCTGGTGAAGGAAAAACTCATAGAAGAAAAGGGAGAAGTAGAAGTAAAAGAAAAAAGAAAGGAAGGATCGAGAAAGAGAAGAAAAAAGAAAGAATCAAGAAGAAGAAAAAGAAACCTGGTGACGGAAAAACTCATAGAAGAAAAGGGAGAAGTTGAAGTAAAAGAAAAAAGAAAGGAAGGATCGAGAAAGAGAAGAAAAAAGAAAGAATCAAGAAGAAGAAAAAGAAACCTGGTGAAGGAAAAACTCATAGAAAAAAAGGGAAAAGTTGAAGTAAAAGAAAAAAGAAAGGAAGGATCAAGAAAGAGAAGAAAAAAGAAAGAATCAAGAAGAAGAAAAAGAAACCTGGTGAATGAAAAACTCATAGAAGAAAAGGGAAAAGTTGAAGTAAAAGAAAAAAGAAAGGACAGGATCAAGAAAGAGAAGAAAAAAGAAAGAATCAAGAAGAAGAAAAAGAAACCTGGTGATGGAAAAACTCATAGAAGAAAAGGGAGAAATAGCAGTAAAAGAAAAAAGGAAGGATCAAGAAAGAGAAGAAAAAAGAAAGAATCAAGAAGAAGAAAAAGAAACCTGGTGACGGAAAAACTCATAGAAGAAAAGGGAGAAATAGCAGTAAAAGAAAAAAGGAAGGATCAAGAAAGAGAAGAAAAAAGAAAGAATCAAGAAGAAGAAAAAGAAACCTGGTGACGGAAAAACTCATAGAAGAAAAGGGAGAAGTTGAAGTAAAAGAAAAAAGAAAGGAAGGATCATGAAAAAGAGAAGAAAAAAGAAAGAATCAAGAAGAAGAAAAAGAAACCTGGTGACGGAAAAACTCATAGAAGAAAAGGGAGAAGTTGAAGTAAAAGAAAAAGAAAGGAAGGATCAACAAAAAGAAGAAAAAAGAAAGAATCAAGAAGAAGAAAAAGAAACCTGGTGAAGGAAAAACTCATAGAAGAAAAGGGAAAAGTTGAAGTAAAAGAAAAAGAAAGGAAGGATCAAGAAAAAGAAGAAAAAAGAAAGAATCAAGAAGAAGAAAAAGAAACCTGGTGACGGAAAAACTCATAGAAGAAAAGGGAGAAGTTGAAGTAAAAGAAAAAGAAAGGAAGGATCAAGAAAAAGAAGAAAAAAGAAAGAATCAAGAAGAAGAAAAAGAAAACTGGTGAAGGAAAAACTCATAGAAGAAAAGGGAGAAGTTGAAGTAAAAGAAAAAAGAAAGGAAGGATCAAGAAAGAGAAGAAAAAAGAAAGAATCAAGAAGAAGAAAAAGAAACCTGGTGACGGAAAAACTCATAGAAGAAAAGGGAGAAGTTGAAGTAAAAGAAAAAAGAAAGGAAGGATCAACAAAAAGAAGAAAAAAGAAAGAATCAAGAAGAAGAAAAAGAAACCTGGTGAAGGAAAAACTCATAGAAGAAAAGGGAAAAGTTGAAGTAAAAGAAAAAGAAAGGAAGGATCAAGAAAAAGAAGAAAAAAGAAAGAATCAAGAAGAAGAAAAAGAAACCTGGTGACGGAAAAACTCATAGAAGAAAAGGGAGAAGTTGAAGTAAAAGAAAAAAGAAAGGAAGGATCAAGAAAGAGAAGAAAAAAGAAAGAATCAAGAAGAAGAAAAAGAAACCTGGTGACGGAAAAACTCATAGAAGAAAAGGGAGAAGTTGAAGTAAAAGAAAAAAGAAAGGAAGGATCAAGAAAGAGAAGAAAAAAGAAAGAAGAAGAAAAAGAAACCTGGTGAAGGAAAAACTCATAGGAGGAAAGGGAAAAGTTGAAGTAAAAGAAAAAAGAAAGGAAGGATCAAGAAAGAGAAGAAAAAAGAAATAATCAAGAAGAAGAAAAAGAAACCTGGTGAATGAAAAACTCATAGAAGAAAAGGGAGAAGTTGAAGTAAAAGAAAAAAGAAAGGAAGGATCAACAAAAAGAAGAAAAAAGAAAGAATCAAGAAGAAGAAAAAGAAACCTGGTGAAGGAAAAACTCATAGAAGAAAAGGGAAAAGTTGAAGTAAAAGAAAAAGAAAGGAAGGATCAAGAAAAAGAAGAAAAAAGAAAGAATCAAGAAGAAGAAAAAGAAACCTGGTGACGGAAAAACTCATAGAAGAAAAGGGAGAAGTTGAAGTAAAAGAAAAAAGAAAGGAAGGATCAAGAAAGAGAAGAAAAAAGAAAGAATCAAGAAGAAGAAAAAGAAACCTGGTGAATGAAAAACTCATAGAAGAAAAGGGAGAAGTTGAAGTAAAAGAAAAAAGAAAGGAAGGATCAAGAAAGAGAAGAAAAAAGAAAGAAGAAGAAAAAGAAACCTGGTGAAGGAAAAACTCATAGGAGGAAAGGGAAAAGTTGAAGTAAAAGAAAAAAGAAAGGAAGGATCAAGAAAGAGAAGAAAAAAGAAATAATCAAGAAGAAGAAAAAGAAACCTGGTGAATGAAAAACTCATAGAAGAAAAGGGAGAAGTTGAAGTAAAAGAAAAAAGAAAGGAAGGATCAAGAAAGAGAAGAAAAAAGAAAGAAGAAGAAAAAGAAACCTGGTGAAGGAAAAACTCATAGAAGAAAAGGGAGAAATAGAAGTAAAAGAAAAAAGAAAGGAAGGATCAAGAAAGAGAAGAAAAAAGAAATAATCAAGAAGAAGAAAAAGAAACCTGGTGAAGGAAAAACTCATAGAAGAAAAGGGAGAAGTTGAAGTAAAAGAAAAAAGAAAGGAAGGATCAAGAAAGAGAAGAAAAAAGAAAGAATCAAGAAGAAGAAAAAGAAACCTGGTGAAAGAAAAACTCATAGAAGAAAAGGGAAAAGTTGAAGTAAAAGAAAAAGAAAGGAAGGATCAAGAAAAAGAAGAAAAAAGAAAGAATCAAGAAGAAGAAAAAGAAACCTGGTGAAGGAAAAACAAATAGAAGAAAAGGGAGAAATAGAAGTAAAAGAAAAACGAAAGGAAGGATCAAGAAAGAGAAGAAAAAAGAAAGAATCAAGAAGAAGAAAAAGAAACCTGGTGAATGAAAAACTCATAGAAGAAAAGGGAAAAGTTGAAGTAAAAGAAAAAAGAAAGGAAGGATCAAGAAAGAGAAGAAAAGAGAAAGAATCAAGAAGAAGAAAAAGAAACCTGGTGAAGGAAAAACTCATAGAAGAAAAGGGAGAAATAGAAGTAAAAGAATAAAGAAAGGAAGGATCAAGAAAGAGAAGAAAAAAGAAAGAATCAAGAAGAAGAAAAAGAAACCTGGTGAAGGAAAAACTCATAGAAGGAAAGGGAGAAATAGCAGTAAAAGAAAAAAGGAAGGATCAAGAAAGAGAAGAAAAAAGAAAGAATCAAGAATAAGAAAAAGAAACGTGGTGACGGAAAAACTCATAGAAGAAAAGGGAGAAGTTGAAGTAAAAGAAAAAAGAAAGGAAGGATCAAGAAAGAGAAGAAAAAAGAAAGAATCAAGAAGAAGAAAAAGAAACCTGGTGAAGGAAAAACTCATAGAAGGAAAGGGAGAAATATCAGTAAAAGAAAAAAGGAAGGATCAAGAAAGAGAAGAAAAAAGAAAGAATCAAGAAGAAGAAAAAGAAACCTGGTGAAGGAAAAACTCATAGAAGAAAAGGGAGAAGTTGAAGTAAAAGAAAAAAGAAAGGAAGGATCAAGAAAGAGAAGAAAAAAGAAAGAATCAAGAAGAAGAAAAAGAAACCTGGTGAAAGAAAAACTCATAGAAGAAAAGGGAAAAGTTGAAGTAAAAGAAAAAGAAAGGAAGGATCAAGAAAAAGAAGAAAAAAGAAAAAATCAAGAAGAAGAAAAAGAAACCTGGTGAAGGAAAAACTCATAGAAGAAAAGGGAGAAATAGAAGTAAAAGAAAAAGAAAGGAAGGATCAAGAAAGAGAAGAAAAAAGAAAGAATCAAGAAGAAGAAAAAGAAACCTGTTGAAGGAAAAACTCATAGAAGAAAATGGAGAAGTTGAAGTAAAAGAAAAAAGAAAGGAAGGATCAAGGAAGAGAAGAAAAAAGAAAGAATCAAGAAGAAGAAAAAGAAACCTGGTGAAGGAAAAACTCATAGAAGAAAAGGGAAAAGTTGAAGTAAAAGAAAAAAGAAAGGAAGGATCAAGAAAGAGAAGAAAAAAGAAAGAATCAAGAAGAAGAAAAAGAAACCTGGTGAAGGAAAAACTCATAGAAGAAAAGGGAGAAATAGAAGTAAAAGAAAAAAGAAAGGAAGGATCAAGAAAGAGAAGAAAAAAGAAAGAATCAAAAAGAAGAAAAAGAAACCTGGTGAAGGAAAAACTCATAGAAGGAAAGGGAGAAATAGCAGTAAAAGAAAAAAGGAAGGCTCAAGAAAGAGAAGAAAAAAGAAAGAATCAAGAAGAAGAAAAAGAAACCTGGTGACGGAAAAACTCATAGAAGAAAAGGCAGAAGTTGAAGTAAAAGAAAAAAGAAAGGAAGGATCAAGAAAGAGAAGAAAAAAGAAAGAATCAAGAAGAAGAAAAAGAAACCTGGTGACGGAAAAACTCATAGAAGAAAAGGGAGAAGTTGAAGTAAAAGAAAAAAGAAAGGAAGGATCAAGAAAGAGAAGAAAAAAGAAACAATCAAGAAGTAGAAAAAGAAACCTGGTGAAGGAAAAACTCATAGAAGAAAAGGGAAAAGTTGAAGTAAAAGAAAAAGAAAGGAAGGATCAAGAAAAAGAAGAAAAAAGAAAGAATCAAGAAGAAGAAAAAGAAACCTGGTGACGGAAAAACTCATAGAAGAAAAGGGAGAAGTTGAAGTAAAAGAAAAAAGAAAGGAAGGATCAAGAAAGAGAAGAAAAAAGAAAGAATCAAGAAGAAGAAAAAGAAACCTGGTGAAGGAAAAACTCATAGGAGAAAAGGGAAAAGTTGAAGTAAAAGAAAAAAGAAAGGAAGGATCAAGAAAGAGAAGAAAAAAGAAAGAATCAAGAAGAAGAAAAAGAAACCTGGTGAATGAAAAACTCATTGAAGAAAAGGGAGAAGTTGAAGTAAAAGAAAAAAGAAAGGACAGGATCAAGAAAGAGAAGAAAAAAGAAAGAATCAAGAAGAAGAAAAAGAAACCTGGTGAATGAAAAACTCATAGAAGAAAAGGGAGAAGTTGAAGTAAAAGAAAAAAGAAAGGAAGGATCAAGAAAGAGAAGAAAAAAGAAAGAAGAAGAAAAAGAAACCTGGTGAAGGAAAAATTCATAGAAGAAAAGGGAGAAATAGAAGTAAAAGAAAAAAGAAAGGAAGGATCAAGAAAGAGAAGAAAAATGAAAGAATCAAGAAGAAGAAAAAGAAACCTGGTGAAGGAAAAACTCATAGAAGAAAAGGGAGAAGTTGAAGTAAAAGAAAAAAGAAAGGAAGGATCAAGAAAGAGAAGAAAAAAGAAAGAATCAAGAAGAAGAAAAAGAAACCTGGTGAAAGAAACACTCATAGAAGAAAAGGGAAAAGTTGAAGTAAAAGAAAAAGAAAGGAAGGATCAAGAAAAAGAAGAAAAAAGAAAGAATCAAGAAGAAGAAAAAGAAACCTGATGAAGGAAAAACTCATAGAAGAAAAGGGAGAAATAGAAGTAAAAGAAAAAGAAAGGAAGGATCAAGAAAGAGAAGAAAAAAGAAAGAATCAAGAAGAAGAAAAAGAAACCTGGTGAAGGAAAAACTCATAGAAGAAAATGGAGAAGTTGAAGTAAAAGAAAACAGAAAGGAAGGATCAAGAAAGAGAAGAAAAAAGAAAAAATCAAGAAGAAGAAAAAGAAACCTGGTGAATGAAAAACTCATAGAAGAAAAGGGAAAAGTTGAAGTAAAAGAAAAAGAAAGGAAGGATCAAGAAAGAGAAGAAAAAAGAAAGAATCAAGAAGAAGAAAAAGAAAACTGGTGAAGGAAAAACTCATAGAAGAAAAGGGAGAAATAGAAGTAAAAGAAAAAAGAAAGGAAGGATCAAGAAAGAGAAGAAAAAAGAAAGAATCAAGAAGAAGAAAAAGAAACCTGGTGACGGAAAAACTCATAGAAGTAAAGGGAGAAGTTGAAGTAAAAGAAAAAAGAAAGGAAGGATCAAGAAAGAGAAGAAAAAAGAAAGAATCAAGAAGAAGAAAAAGAAACCTGGTGAAGGAAAAACTCATAGAAGAAAAGGGAGAAGTCGAAGTAAAAGAAAAAAGAAAGGAAGGATCAAGAAAGAGAAGAAAAAAGAAAGAATCAAGAAGAAGAAAAAGAAACCTGGTGAAGGAAAAACTCATAGAAGAAAAGGGAGAAATAGAAGTAAAAGAAAAAGAAAGGAAGGATCAAGAAAGAGAAGAAAAAAGAAAGAATCAAGAAGAAGAAAAAGAAACCTGGTGACGGAAAAACTCATAGAAGAAAAGGGAGAAGTTGAAGTAAAAGAAAAAAGAAAGGAAGGATCAAGAAAGAGAAGAAAAAAGAAAGAATCAAGAAGAAAAAAAAGAAACCTGGTGAATGAAAAACTCATAGAAGAAAAGGGAGAAGTCGAAGTAAATGAAAAAAGAAAGGAAGGATCAAGAAAGAGAAGAAAAAAGAAAGAATCAAGAAGAAGAAAAAGAAACCTGGTGAATGAAAAAAAATCATAGAAGAAAAGGGAGAAATAGCAGTAAAAGAAAAAAGGAAGTATCAAGAAAGAGAAGAAAAAAGAAAGAATCAAGAAGTAGAAAAAGAAACCTGGTGAAGGAAAAACTCATAGAAGAAAAGAGAGAAGTTGAAGTAAAAGAAAAAAGAAAGGAAGGATCAAGAAAGAGAAGAAAAAAGAAAGAATCAAGAAGAAGAAAAAGAAACCTGGTGAAGGAAAAACTCATAGAAGAAAATGGAGAAGTTGAAGTAAAAGAAAAAAGAAAGGAAGGATCAAGGAAGAGAAGAAAAAAGAAAGAATCAAGAAGAAGAAAAAGAAACCTGGTGAAGGAAAAACTCATAGAAGAAAAGGGAAAAGTTGAAGTAAAAGAAAAAAGAAAGGAAGGATCAAGAAAGAGAAGAAAAAAGAAAGAATCAAGAAGAAGAAAAAGAAACCTGGTGAAGGAAAAACTCATAGAAGAAAAGGGAGAAATAGAAGTAAAAGAAAAAAGAAAGGAAGGATCAAGAAAGAGAAGAAAAAAGAAAGAATCAAAAAGAAGAAAAAGAAACCTGGTGAAGGAAAAACTCATAGAAGGAAAGGGAGAAATAGCAGTAAAAGAAAAAAGGAAGGCTCAAGAAAGAGAAGAAAAAAGAAAGAATCAAGAAGAAGAAAAAGAAACCTGGTGACGGAAAAACTCATAGAAGAAAAGGCAGAAGTTGAAGTAAAAGAAAAAAGAAAGGAAGGATCAAGAAAGAGAAGAAAAAAGAAAGAATCAAGAAGAAGAAAAAGAAACCTGGTGACGGAAAAACTCATAGAAGAAAAGGGAGAAGTTGAAGTAAAAGAAAAAAGAAAGGAAGGATCAAGAAAGAGAAGAAAAAAGAAACAATCAAGAAGTAGAAAAAGAAACCTGGTGAAGGAAAAACTCATAGAAGAAAAGGGAAAAGTTGAAGTAAAAGAAAAAGAAAGGAAGGATCAAGAAAAAGAAGAAAAAAGAAAGAATCAAGAAGAAGAAAAAGAAACCTGGTGACGGAAAAACTCATAGAAGAAAAGGGAGAAGTTGAAGTAAAAGAAAAAAGAAAGGAAGGATCAAGAAAAGAGAAGAAAAAAGAAAGAATCAAGAAGAAGAAAAAGAAACCTGGTGAAGGAAAAACTCATAGGAGAAAAGGGAAAAGTTGAAGTAAAAGAAAAAAGAAAGGAAGGATCAAGAAAGAGAAGAAAAAAGAAAGAATCAAGAAGAAGAAAAAGAAACCTGGTGAATGAAAAACTCATTGAAGAAAAGGGAGAAGTTGAAGTAAAAGAAAAAAGAAAGGACAGGATCAAGAAAGAGAAGAAAAAAGAAAGAATCAAGAAGAAGAAAAAGAAACCTGGTGAATGAAAAACTCATAGAAGAAAAGGGAGAAGTTGAAGTAAAAGAAAAAAGAAAGGAAGGATCAAGAAAGAGAAGAAAAAAGAAAGAAGAAGAAAAAGAAACCTGGTGAAGGAAAAATTCATAGAAGAAAAGGGAGAAATAGAAGTAAAAGAAAAAAGAAAGGAAGGATCAAGAAAGAGAAGAAAAATGAAAGAATCAAGAAGAAGAAAAAGAAACCTGGTGAAGGAAAAACTCATAGAAGAAAAGGGAGAAGTTGAAGTAAAAGAAAAAAGAAAGGAAGGATCAAGAAAGAGAAGAAAAAAGAAAGAATCAAGAAGAAGAAAAAGAAACCTGGTGAAAGAAACACTCATAGAAGAAAAGGGAAAAGTTGAAGTAAAAGAAAAAGAAAGGAAGGATCAAGAAAAAGAAGAAAAAAGAAAGAATCAAGAAGAAGAAAAAGAAACCTGATGAAGGAAAAACTCATAGAAGAAAAGGGAGAAATAGAAGTAAAAGAAAAAGAAAGGAAGGATCAAGAAAGAGAAGAAAAAAGAAAGAATCAAGAAGAAGAAAAAGAAACCTGGTGAAGGAAAAACTCATAGAAGAAAATGGAGAAGTTGAAGTAAAAGAAAACAGAAAGGAAGGATCAAGAAAGAGAAGAAAAAAGAAAAAATCAAGAAGAAGAAAAAGAAACCTGGTGAATGAAAAACTCATAGAAGAAAAGGGAAAAGTTGAAGTAAAAGAAAAAGAAAGGAAGGATCAAGAAAGAGAAGAAAAAAGAAAGAATCAAGAAGAAGAAAAAGAAAACTGGTGAAGGAAAAACTCATAGAAGAAAAGGGAGAAATAGAAGTAAAAGAAAAAAGAAAGGAAGGATCAAGAAAGAGAAGAAAAAAGAAAGAATCAAGAAGAAGAAAAAGAAACCTGGTGACGGAAAAACTCATAGAAGTAAAGGGAGAAGTTGAAGTAAAAGAAAAAAGAAAGGAAGGATCAAGAAAGAGAAGAAAAAAGAAAGAATCAAGAAGAAGAAAAAGAAACCTGGTGAAGGAAAAACTCATAGAAGAAAAGGGAGAAGTCGAAGTAAAAGAAAAAAGAAAGGAAGGATCAAGAAAGAGAAGAAAAAAGAAAGAATCAAGAAGAAGAAAAAGAAACCTGGTGAAGGAAAAACTCATAGAAGAAAAGGGAGAAATAGAAGTAAAAGAAAAAGAAAGGAAGGATCAAGAAAGAGAAGAAAAAAGAAAGAATCAAGAAGAAGAAAAAGAAACCTGGTGACGGAAAAACTCATAGAAGAAAAGGGAGAAGTTGAAGTAAAAGAAAAAAGAAAGGAAGGATCAAGAAAGAGAAGAAAAAAGAAAGAATCAAGAAGAAAAAAAAGAAACCTGGTGAATGAAAAACTCATAGAAGAAAAGGGAGAAGTCGAAGTAAATGAAAAAAGAAAGGAAGGATCAAGAAAGAGAAGAAAAAAGAAAGAATCAAGAAGAAGAAAAAGAAACCTGGTGAATGAAAAAAACTCATAGAAGAAAAGGGAGAAATAGCAGTAAAAGAAAAAAGGAAGTATCAAGAAAGAGAAGAAAAAAGAAAGAATCAAGAAGTAGAAAAAGAAACCTGGTGAAGGAAAAACTCATAGAAGAAAAGAGAGAAGTTGAAGTAAAAGAAAAAAGAAAGGAAGGATCAAGAAAGAGAAGAAAAAAGAAAGAATCAAGAAGAAGAAAAAGAAACCTGGTGAAGGAAAAACTCATAGAAGAAAAGGGAGAAGTCGAAGTAAAAGAAAAAAGAAAGGAAGGATCAAGAAAGAGAAGAAAAAAGAAAGAATCAAGAAGAAGAAAAAGAAACCTGGTGAAGGAAAAACTCATAGAAGAAAAGGGAGAAGTCGAAGTAAAAGAAAAAAGAAAGGAAGGATCAAGAAAGAGAAGAAAAAAGAAAGAATCAAGAAGAAGAAAAAGAAACCTGGTGAAGGAAAAACTTATAGAAGAAAAGGGAGAAATAGCAGTAAAAGAAAAAAGGAAGGATCAAGAAAGAGAAGATAAAAGAAAGAATCAAGAAGTAGAAAAAGAAACCTGGTGAAGGAAAAACTCATAGAAGTAAAGGGAGAAGTTGAAGTAAAAGAAAAAAGAAAGGAAGGATCAAGAAAGAGAAGAAAAAAGAAAGAATCAAGAAGAAGAAAAAGAAACCTGGTGAAGGAAAATCTCATAGAAGAAAATGGAGAAGTTGAAGTAAAAGAGAAAAGAAAGGAAGGATCAAGAAAGAGAAGAAAAAAGAAAGAATCAAGAAGAAGAAAAAGAAACCTGGTGAATGAAAAACTCATAGAAGAAAAGGGAAAAGTTGAAGTAAAAGAAAAAGAAAGGAAGGATCAAGAAAGAGAAGAAAAAAGAAAGAATCAAGAAGAAGAAAAAGAAACCTGGTGAAGGAAAAACTCATAGAAGAAAAGGGAGAAGTCGAAGTAAATGAAAAAAGAAAGGAAGGATCAAGAAAGAGAAGAAAAAAGAAAGAATCAAGAAGAAGAAAAAGAAACCTGGTGAAGGAAAAACTCATAGAAGAAAAGGGAGAAATAGCAGTAAAAGAAAAAAGGAAGGATCAAGAAAGAGAAGAAAAAAGAAAGAATCAAGAAGTAGAAAAAGAAACCTGGTGAAGGAAAAACTCATAGAAGAAAAGGGAGAAGTTGAAGTAAAAGAAAAAAGAAAGGAAGGATCAAGAAAGAGAAGAAAAAAGAAAGAATCAAGAAGAAGAAAAAGAAACCTGGTGAAGGAAAAACTCATTGAAGAAAATGGAGAAGTTGAAGTAAAAGAAAAAAGAAAGGAAGGATCAAGAAAGAGAAGAAAAAAGAAAGAATCAAGAAGAAGAAAAAGAAACCTGGTGACGGAAAAACTCATAGAAGAAAAGGGAGAAGTTGAAGTAAAAGAAAAAAGAAAGGAAGGATCAAGAAAGAGAAGAAAAAAGAAAGAATCAAGAAGAAGAAAATAAACCTGGTGAGGGAAAAACTTATAGAAGAAAAGGGAGAAATAGCAGTAAAAGAAAAAAGGAAGGATCAAGAAAGAGAAGATAAAAGAAAGAATCAAGAAGTAGAAAAAGAAACCTGGTGACGGAAAAACTCATAGAAGAAAAGGGAGAAGTTGAAGTAAAAGAAAAAAGAAAGGAAGGATCAAGAAAGAGAAGAAAAAAGAAAGAATCAAGAAGAAGAAAAAGAAACCTGGTGAAGGAAAAACTCATAGAAGAAAATGGAGAAGTTGAAGTAAAAGAAAAAAGAAAGAAACGATCAAGAAAGAGAAGAAAAAAGAAAGAATCAAGAAGAAGAAAAAGAAACCTGGTGAATGAAAAACTCATAGAAGAAAAGGGAAAAGTTGAAGTAAAAGAAAAAAGAAAGGAAGGATCAAGAAAGAGAAGAAAAAAGAAAGAATCAAGAAGAAGAAAAAGAAACCTGGTGAAGGAAAAACTCATAGAAGAAAAGGGAGAAATAGAAGTAAAAGAAAAAGAAAGGAAGGATCAAGAAAGAGAAGAAAAAAGAAAGAATCAAGAAGAAGAAAAAGAAACCTGGTGACGGAAAAACTCATAGAAGAAAAGGGAGAAGTTGAAGTAAAAGAAAAAAGAAAGGAAGGATCAAGAAAGAGAAGAAAAAAGAAAGAATCAAGAAGAAGAAAAAGAAACCTGGTGAAGGAAAAACTCATAGAAGAAAAGGGAGAAGTCGAAGTAAATGAAAAAAGAAAGGAAGGATCAAGAAAGAGAAGAAAAAAGAAAGAATCAAGAAGAAGAAAAAGAAACCTGGTGAAGGAAAAACTCATAGAAGAAAAGGGAGAAATAGCAGTAAAAGAAAAAAGGAAGGATCAAGAAAGAGAAGAAAAAAGAAAGAATCAAGAAGTAGAAAAAGAAACCTGGTGAAGGAAAAACTCATAGAAGAAAAGGGAGAAGTTGAAGTAAAAGAAAAAAGAAAGGAAGGATCAAGAAAGAGAAGAAAAAAGAAAGAATCAAGAAGAAGAAAAAGAAACCTGGTGAATGAAAAACTCATAGAAGAAAAGGGAGAAGTCGAAGTAAAAGAAAAAAGAAAGGAAGGATCAAGAAAGAGAAGAAAAAAGTAAGAATCAAGAAGAAGAAAAAGAAACCTGGTGAAGGAAAAACTCATAGAAGAAAAGGGAGAAGTCGAAGTAAAAGAAAAAAGAAAGGATGGATCAAGAAAGAGAAGAAAAAAGAAAGAATCAAGAAGAAGAAAAAGAAACCTGGTGAAGGAAAAACTTATAGAAGAAAAGGGAGAAATAGCAGTAAAAGAAAAAAGGAAGGATCAAGAAAGAGAAGATAAAAGAAAGAATCAAGAAGTAGAAAAAGAAACCTGGTGAAGGAAAAACTCATAGAAGAAAAGGGAGAAGTTGAAGTAAAAGAAAAAAGAAAGGAAGGATCAAGAAAGAGAAGAAAAAAGAAAGAATCAAGAAGAAGAAAAAGAAACCTGGTGAAGGAAAAACTCATAGAAGAAAATGGAGAAGTTGAAGTAAAAGAAAAAAGAAAGGAAGGATCAAGAAAGAGAAGAAAAAAGAAAGAATCAAGAAGAAGAAAAAGAAACCTGGTGAATGAAAAACTCATAGAAGAAAAGGGAAAAGTTGAAGTAAAAGAAAAAAGAAAGGAAGGATCAAGAAAGAGAAGAAAAAAGAAAGAATCAAGAAGAAGAAAAAGAAACCTGGTGAAGGAAAAACTCATAGAAGAAAAGGGAGAAATAGAAGTAAAAGAAAAAAGAAAGGAATGATCAAGAAAGAGAAGAAAAATGAAAGAATCAAGAAGAAGAAAAAGAAACCTGGTGACGGAAAAACTCATAGAAGAAAAGGGAGAAGTTGAAGTAAAAGAAAAAAGAAAGGAAGGATCAAGAAAGAGAAGAAAAAAGAAAGAATCAAGAAGAAGAAAAAGAAACCTGGTGAAGGAAAAACTCATAGAAGAAAAGGGAGAAGTCGAAGTAAATGAAAAAAGAAAGGAAGGATCAAGAAAGAGAAGAAAAAAGAAAGAATCAAGAAGAAGAAAAAGAAACCTGGTGAAGGAAAAACTCATAGAAGAAAATGGAGAAGTTGAAGTAAAAGAAAAAAGAAAGGAAGGATCAAGAAAGAGAAGAAAAAAGAAAGAATCAAGAAGAAGAAAAAGAAACCTGGTGACGGAAAAACTCATAGAAGAAAAGGGAGAAGTTGAAGTAAAAGAAAAAAGAAAGGAAGGATCAAGAAAGAGAAGAAAAAAGAAAGAATCAAGAAGAAGAAAATAAACCTGGTGAAGGAAAAACTTATAGAAGAAAAGGGAGAAATAGCAGTAAAAGAAAAAAGGAAGGATCAAGAAAGAGAAGATAAAAGAAAGAATCAAGAAGTAGAAAAAGAAACCTGGTGACGGAAAAACTCATAGAAGAAAAGGGAGAAGTTGAAGTAAAAGAAAAAAGAAAGGAAGGATCAAGAAAGAGAAGAAAAAAGAAAGAATCAAGAAGAAGAAAAAGAAACCTGGTGAAGGAAAAACTCATAGAAGAAAAGGGAGAAATAGAAGTAAAAGAAAAAGAAAGGAAGGATCAAGAAAGAGAAGAAAAAAGAAAGAATCAAGAAGAAGAAAAAGAAACCTGGTGACGGAAAAACTCATAGAAGAAAAGGGAGAAGTTGAAGTAAAAGAAAAAAGAAAGGAAGGATCAAGAAAGAGAAGAAAAAAGAAAGAATCAAGAAGAAGAAAAAGAAACCTGGTGAAGGAAAAACTCATAGAAGAAAAGGGAGAAATAGCAGTAAAAGAAAAAAGGAAGGATCAAGAAAGAGAAGAAAAAAGAAAGAATCAAGAAGTAGAAAAAGAAACCTGGTGAAGGAAAAACCCATAGAAGAAAAGGGAGAAGTTGAAGTAAAAGAAAAAAGAAAGGAAGGATCAAGAAAGAGAAGAAAAAAGAAAGAATCAAGAAGAAGAAAAAGAAACCTGGTGAATGAAAAACTCATAGAAGAAAATGGAGAAGTTGAAGTAAAAGAAAAAAGAAAGGAAGGATCAAGAAAGAGAAGAAAAAAGAAAGAATCAAGAAGAAGAAAAAGAAACCTGGTGAATGAAAAACTCATAGAAGAAAAGGGAAAAGTTGAAGTAAAAGAAAAAAGAAAGGAAGGATCAAGAAAGAGAAGAAAAAAGAAAGAATCAAGAAGAAGAAAAAGAAACCTGGTGAAGGAAAAACTCATAGAAGAAAAGGGAGAAATAGAAGTAAAAGAAAAAGAAAGGAAGGATCAAGAAAGAGAAGAAAAAAGAAAGAATCAAGAAGAAGAAAAAGAAACCTGGTGACGGAAAAACTCATAGAAGAAAAGGGAGAAGTTGAAGTAAAAGAAAAAAGAAAGGAAGGATCAAGAAAGAGAAGAAAAAAGAAAGAATCAAGAAGAAAAAAAAGAAACCTGGTGAAGGAAAAACTCATAGAAGAAAAGGGAGAAGTCGAAGTAAATGAAAAAAGAAAGGAAGGATCAAGAAAGAGAAGAAAAAAGAAAGAATCAAGAAGAAGAAAAAGAAACCTGGTGAATGAAAAAAACTCATAGAAGAAAAGGGAGAAATAGCAGTAAAAGAAAAAAGGAAGTATCAAGAAAGAGAAGAAAAAAGAAAGAATCAAGAAGTAGAAAAAGAAACCTGGTGAAGGAAAAACTCATAGAAGAAAAGGGAGAAGTTGAAGTAAAAGAAAAAAGAAAGGAAGGATCAAGAAAGAGAAGAAAAAAGAAAGAATCAAGAAGAAGAAAAAGAAACCTGGTGAAGGAAAAACTCATAGAAGAAAAGGGAGAAGTCGAAGTAAAAGAAAAAAGAAAGGAAGGATCAAGAAAGAGAAGAAAAAAGAAAGAATCAAGAAGAAGAAAAAGAAACCTGGTGAAGGAAAAACTCATAGAAGAAAAGGGCGAAGTCGAAGTAAAAGAAAAAAGAAAGGAAGGATCAAGAAAGAGTAGAAAAAAGAAAGAATCAAGAAGAAGAAAAAGAAACCTGGTGAAGGAAAAACTTATAGAAGAAAAGGGAGAAATAGCAGTAAAAGAAAAAAGGAAGGATCAAGAAAGAGAAGATAAAAGAAAGAATCAAGAAGTAGAAAAAGAAACCTGGTGAAGGAAAAACTCATAGAAGAAAAGGGAGAAGTTGAAGTAAAAGAAAAAAGAAAGGAAGGATCAAGAAAGAGAAGAAAAAAGAAAGAATCAAGAAGAAGAAAAAGAAACCTGGTGAAGGAAAATCTCATAGAAGAAAATGGAGAAGTTGAAGTAAAAGAAAAAAGAAAGGAAGGATCAAGAAAGAGAAGAAAAAAGAAAGAATCAAGAAGAAGAAAAAGAAACCTGGTGAAGGAAAAACTTATAGAAGAAAAGGGAGAAATAGCAGTAAAAGAAAAAAGGAAGGATCAAGAAAGAGAAGATAAAAGAAAGAATCAAGAAGTAGAAAAAGAAACCTGGTGAAGGAAAAACTCATAGAAGAAAAGGGAGAAATAGCAGTAAAAGAAAAAAGGAAGGATCAAGAAAGAGAAGATAAAAGAAAGAATCAAGAAGTAGAAAAAGAAACCTGGTGAAGGAAAAACTCATAGAAGAAAAGGGAGAAGTTGAAGTAAAAGAAAAAAGAAAGGAAGGATCAAGAAAGAGAAGAAAAAAGAAAGAATCAAGAAGAAGAAAAAGAAACCTGGTGAAGGAAAATCTCATAGAAGAAAATGGAGAAGTTGAAGTAAAAGAAAAAAGAAAGGAAGGATCAAGAAAGAGAAGAAAAAAGAAAGAATCAAGAAGAAGAAAAAGAAACCTGGTGAATGAAAAACTCATAGAAGAAAAGGGAAAAGTTGAAGTAAAAGAAAAAAGAAAGGAAGGATCAAGAAAGAGAAGAAAAAAGAAAGAATCAAGAAGAAGAAAAAGAAACCTGGTGAAGGAAAAACTCATAGAAGAAAAGGGAGAAGTCGAAGTAAATGAAAAAAGAAAGGAAGGATCAAGAAAGAGAAGAAAAAAGAAAGAATCAAGAAGAAGAAAAAGAAACCTGGTGAAGGAAAAACTCATAGAAGAAAAGGGAGAAATAGCAGTAAAAGAAAAAAGGAAGGATCAAGAAAGAGAAGAAAAAAGAAAGAATCAAGAAGTAGAAAAAGAAACCTGGTGAAGGAAAAACTTATAGAAGAAAAGGGAGAAATAGCAGTAAAAGAAAAAAGGAAGGATCAAGAAAGAGAAGATAAAAGAAAGAATCAAGAAGTAGAAAAAGAAACCTGGTGACGGAAAAACTCATAGAAGAAAAGGGAGAAGTTGAAGTAAAAGAAAAAAGAAAGGAAGGATCAAGAAAGAGAAGAAAAAAGAAAGAATCAAGAAGAAGAAAAAGAAACCTGGTGAAGGAAAAACTCATAGAAGAAAATGGAGAAGTTGAAGTAAAAGAAAAAAGAAAGAAAGGATCAAGAAAGAGAAGAAAAAAGAAAGAATCAAGAAGAAGAAAAAGAAACCTGGTGAATGAAAAACTCATAGAAGAAAAGGGAAAAGTTGAAGTAAAAGAAAAAAGAAAGGAAGGATCAAGAAAGAGAAGAAAAAAGAAAGAATCAAGAAGAAGAAAAAGAAACCTGGTGAAGGAAAAACTCATAGAAGAATAGGGAGAAATAGAAGTAAAAGAAAAAGAAAGGAAGGATCAAGAAAGAGAAGAAAAAAGAAAGAATCAAGAAGAAGAAAAAGAAACCTGGTGACGGAAAAACTCATAGAAGAAAAGGGAGAAGTTGAAGTAAAAGAAAAAAGAAAGGAAGGATCAAGAAAGAGAAGAAAAAAGAAAGAATCAAGAAGAAGAAAAAGAAACCTGGTGAAGGAAAAACTCATAGAAGAAAAGGGAGAAGTCGAAGTAAATGAAAAAAGAAAGGAAGGATCAAGAAAGAGAAGAAAAAAGAAAGAATCAAGAAGAAGAAAAAGAAACCTGGTGAAGGAAAAACTCATAGAAGAAAAGGGAGAAATAGCAGTAAAAGAAAAAAGGAAGGATCAAGAAAGAGAAGAAAAAAGAAAGAATCAAGAAGTAGAAAAAGAAACCTGGTGAAGGAAAAACTCATAGAAGAAAAGGGAGAAGTTGAAGTAAAAGAAAAAAGAAAGGAAGGATCAAGAAAGAGAAGAAAAAAGAAAGAATCAAGAAGAAGAAAAAGAAACCTGGTGAATGAAAAACTCATAGAAGAAAAGGGAGAAGTCGAAGTAAAAGAAAAAAGAAAGGAAGGATCAAGAAAGAGAAGAAAAAAGAAAGAATCAAGAAGAAGAAAAAGAAACCTGGTGAAGGAAAAACTCATAGAAGAAAAGGGAGAAGTCGAAGTAAAAGAAAAAAGAAAGGAAGGATCAAGAAAGAGAAGAAAAAAGAAAGAATCAAGAAGAAGAAAAAGAAACCTGGTGAAGGAAAAACTTTTAGAAGAAAAGGGAGAAATAGCAGTAAAAGAAAAAAGGAAGGATCAAGAAAGAGAAGATAAAAGAAAGAATCAAGAAGTAGAAAAAGAAACCTGGTGAAGGAAAAACTCATAGAAGAAAAGGGAGAAGTTGAAGTAAAAGAAAAAAGAAAGGAAGGATCAAGAAAGAGAAGAAAAAAGAAAGAATCAAGAAGAAGAAAAAGAAACCTGGTGAAGGAAAAACTCATAGAAGAAAATGGAGAAGTTGAAGTAAAAGAAAAAAGAAAGGAATGATCAAGAAAGAGAAGAAAAAAGAAAGAATCAAGAAGAAGAAAAAGAAACCTGGTGAATGAAAAACTCATAGAAGAAAAGGGAAAAGTTGAAGTAAAAGAAAAAAGAAAGGAAGGATCAAGAAAGAGAAGAAAAAAGAAAGAATCAAGAAGAAGAAAAAGAAACCTGGTGAAGGAAAAACTCATAGAAGAAAAGGGAGAAGTCGAAGTAAATGAAAAAAGAAAGGAAGGATCAAGAAAGAGAAGAAAAAAGAAAGAATCAAGAAGAAGAAAAAGAAACCTGGTGAAGGAAAAACTCATAGAAGAAAAGGGAGAAATAGCAGTAAAAGAAAAAAGGAAGGATCAAGAAAGAGAAGAAAAAAGAAAGAATCAAGAAGTAGAAAAAGAAACCTGGTGTAGGAAAAACTTATAGAAGAAAAGGGAGAAATAGCAGTAAAAGAAAAAAGGAAGGATCAAGAAAGAGAAGATAAAAGAAAGAATCAAGAAGTAGAAAAAGAAACCTGGTGACGGAAAAACTCATAGAAGAAAAGGGAGAAGTTGAAGTAAAAGAAAAAAGAAAGGAAGGATCAAGAAAGAGAAGAAAAAAGAAAGAATCAAGAAGAAGAAAAAGAAACCTGGTGAAGGAAAAACTCATAGAAGAAAATGGAGAAGTTGAAGTAAAAGAAAAAAGAAAGAAAGGATCAAGAAAGAGAAGAAAAAAGAAAGAATCAAGAAGAAGAAAAAGAAACCTGGTGAATGAAAAACTCATAGAAGAAAAGGGAAAAGTTGAAGTAAAAGAAAAAAGAAAGGAAGGATCAAGAAAGAGAAGAAAAAAGAAAGAATCAAGAAGAAGAAAAAGAAACCTGGTGAAGGAAAAACTCATAGAAGAAAAGGGAGAAATAGAAGTAAAAGAAAAAGAAAGGAAGGATCAAGAAAGAGAAGAAAAAAGAAAGAATCAAGAAGAAGAAAAAGAAACCTGGTGACGGAAAAACTCATAGAAGAAAAGGGAGAAGTTGAAGTAAAAGAAAAAAGAAAGGAAGGATCAAGAAAGAGAAGAAAAAAGAAAGAATCAAGAAGAAGAAAAAGAAACCTGGTGAAGGAAAAACTCATAGAAGAAAAGGGAGAAGTCGAAGTAAATGAAAAAAGAAAGGAAGGATCAAGAAAGAGAAGAAAAAAGAAAGAATCAAGAAGAAGAAAAAGAAACCTGGTGAAGGAAAAACTCATAGAAGAAAAGGGAGAAATAGCAGTAAAAGAAAAAAGGAAGGACCAAGAAAGAGAAGAAAAAAGAAAGAATCAAGAAGTAGAAAAAGAAACCTGGTGAAGGAAAAACTCATAGAAGAAAAGGGAGAAGTTGAAAAAAAAGAAAAAAGAAAGGAAGGATCAAGAAAGAGAAGAAAAAAGAAAGAATCAAGAAGAAGAAAAAGAAACCTGGTGAATGAAAAACTCATAGAAGAAAAGGGAGAAGTCGAAGTAAAAGAAAAAAGAAAGGAAGGATCAAGAAAGAGAAGAAAAAAGAAAGAATCAAGAAGAAGAAAAAGAAACCTGGTGAAGGAAAAACTCATAGAAGAAAAGGGAGAAGTCGAAGTAAAAGAAAAAAGAAAGGAAGGATCAAGAAAGAGAAGAAAAAAGAAAGAATCAAGAAGAAGAAAAAGAAACCTGGTGAAGGAAAAACTTTTAGAAGAAAAGGGAGAAATAGCAGTAAAAGAAAAAAGGAAGGATCAAGAAAGAGAAGATAAAAGAAAGAATCAAGAAGTAGAAAAAGAAACCTGGTGAAGGAAAAACTCATAGAAGAAAAGGGAGAAGTTGAAGTAAAAGAAAAAAGAAAGGAAGGATCAAGAAAGAGAAGAAAAAAGAAAGAATCAAGAAGAAGAAAAAGAAACCTGGTGAAGGAAAAACTCATAGAAGAAAATGGAGAAGTTGAAGTAAAAGAAAAAAGAAAGGAATGATCAAGAAAGAGAAGAAAAAAGAAAGAATCAAGAAGAAGAAAAAGAAACCTGGTGAATGAAAAACTCATAGAAGAAAAGGGAAAAGTTGAAGTAAAAGAAAAAAGAAAGGAAGGATCAAGAAAGAGAAGAAAAAAGAAAGAATCAAGAAGAAGAAAAAGAAACCTGGTGAAGGAAAAACTCATAGAAGAAAAGGGAGAAATAGAAGTAAAAGAAAAAAGAAAGGAAGGATCAAGAAAGAGAAGAAAAATGAAAGAATCAAGAAGAAGAAAAAGAAACCTGGTGACGGAAAAACTCATAGAAGAAAAGGGAGAAGTTGAAGTAAAAGAAAAAAGAAAGGAAGGATCAAGAAAGAGAAGAAAAAAGAAAGAATCAAGAAGAAGAAAAAGAAACCTGGTGAAGGAAAAACTCATAGAAGAAAAGGGAGAAGTCGAAGTAAATGAAAAAAGAAAGGAAGGATCAAGAAAGAGAAGAAAAAAGAAAGAATCAAGAAGAAGAAAAAGAAACCTGGTGAAGGAAAAACTCATAGAAGAAAATGGAGTAGTTGAAGTAAAAGAAAAAAGAAAGGAAGGATCAAGAAAGAGAAGAAAAAAGAAAGAATCAAGAAGAAGAAAAAGAAACCTGGTGACGGAAAAACTCATAGAAGAAAAGGGAGAAGTTGAAGTAAAAGAAAAAAGAAAGGAAGGATCAAGAAAGAGAAGAAAAAAGAAAGAATCAAGAAGAAGAAAAAGAAACCTGGTGAAGGAAAAACTCATAGAAGAAAAGGGAGAAATAGCAGTAAAAGAAAAAAGGAAGGATCAAGAAAGAGAAGAAAAAAGAAAGAATCAAGAAGTAGAAAAAGAAACCTGGTGAAGGAAAAACTCATAGAAGAAAAGGGAGAAGTTGAAGTAAAAGAAAAAAGAAAGGAAGGATCAAGAAAGAGAAGAAAAAAGAAAGAATCAAGAAGAAGAAAAAGAAACCTGGTGAAGGAAAAACTCATAGAAGAAAATGGAGAAGTTGAAGTAAAAGAAAAAAGAAAGGAAGGATCAAGAAAGAGAAGAAAAAAGAAAGAATCAAGAAGAAGAAAAAGAAACCTGGTGAAGGAAAAACTCATAGAAGAAAAGGGAGAAATAGAAGTAAAAGAAAAAAGAAAGGAAGGATCAAGAAAGAGAAGAAAAATGAAAGAATCAAGAAGAAGAAAAAGAAACCTGGTGACGGAAAAACTCATAGAAGAAAAGGGAGAAGTTGAAGTAAAAGAAAAAAGAAAGGAAGGATCAAGAAAGAGAAGAAAAAAGAAAGAATCAAGAAGAAGAAAAAGAAACCTGGTGAAGGAAAAACTCATAGAAGAAAATGGAGAAGTTGAAGTAAAAGAAAAAAGAAAGAAAGGATCAAGAAAGAGAAGAAAAAAGAAAGAATCAAGAAGAAGAAAAAGAAACCTGGTGAATGAAAAACTCATAGAAGAAAAGGGAAAAGTTGAAGTAAAAGAAAAAAGAAAGGAAGGATCAAGAAAGAGAAGAAAAAAGAAAGAATCAAGAAGAAGAAAAAGAAATCTGGTGAAGGAAAAACTCATAGAAGAAAAGGGAGAAATAGAAGTAAAAGAAAAAGAAAGGAAGGATCAAGAAAGAGAAGAAAAAAGAAAGAATCAAGAAGAAGAAAAAGAAACCTGGTGACGGAAAAACTCATAGAAGAAAAGGGAGAAGTTGAAGTAAAAGAAAAAAGAAAGGAAGGATCAAGAAAGAGAAGAAAAAAGAAAGAATCAAGAAGAAGAAAAAGAAACCTGGTGAAGGAAAAACTCATAGAAGAAAAGGGAGAAGTCGAAGTAAATGAAAAAAGAAAGGAAGGATCAAGAAAGAGAAGAAAAAAGAAAGAATCAAGAAGAAGAAAAAGAAACCTGGTGAAGGAAAAACTCATAGAAGAAAAGGGAGAAATAGCAGTAAAAGAAAAAAGGAAGGATCAAGAAAGAGAAGAAAAAAGAAAGAATCAAGAAGTAGAAAAAGAAACCTGGTGAAGGAAAAACTCATAGAAGAAAAGGGAGAAGTTGAAGTAAAAGAAAAAAGAAAGGAAGGATCAAGAAAGAGAAGAAAAAAGAAAGAATCAAGAAGAAGAAAAAGAAACCTGGTGAATGAAAAACTCATAGAAGAAAAGGGAGAAGTCGAAGTAAAAGAAAAAAGAAAGGAAGGATCAAGAAAGAGAAGAAAAAAGAAAGAATCAAGAAGAAGAAAAAGAAACCTGGTGAAGGAAAAACTCATAGAAGAAAAGGGAGAAGTCGAAGTAAAAGAAAAAAGAAAGGAAGGATCAAGAAAGAGAAGAAAAAAGAAAGAATCAAGAAGAAGAAAAAGAAACCTGGTGAAGGAAAAACTTTTAGAAGAAAAGGGAGAAATAGCAGTAAAAGAAAAAAGGAAGGATCAAGAAAGAGAAGATAAAAGAAAGAATCAAGAAGTAGAAAAAGAAACCTGGTGAAGGAAAAACTCATAGAAGAAAAGGGAGAAGTTGAAGTAAAAGAAAAAAGAAAGGAAGGATCAAGAAAGAGAAGAAAAAAGAAAGAATCAAGAAGAAGAAAAAGAAACCTGGTGAAGGAAAAACTCATAGAAGAAAATGGAGAAGTTGAAGTAAAAGAAAAAAGAAAGGAATGATCAAGAAAGAGAAGAAAAAAGAAAGAATCAAGAAGAAGAAAAAGAAACCTGGTGAATGAAAAACTCATAGAAGAAAAGGGAAAAGTTGAAGTAAAAGAAAAAAGAAAGGAAGGATCAAGAAAGAGAAGAAAAAAGAAAGAATCAAGAAGAAGAAAAAGAAACCTGGTGAAGGAAAAACTCATAGAAGAAAAGGGAGAAGTCGAAGTAAATGAAAAAAGAAAGGAAGGATCAAGAAAGAGAAGAAAAAAGAAAGAATCAAGAAGAAGAAAAAGAAACCTGGTGAAGGAAAAACTCATAGAAGAAAAGGGAGAAATAGCAGTAAAAGAAAAAAGGAAGGATCAAGAAAGAGAAGAAAAAAGAAAGAATCAAGAAGTAGAAAAAGAAACCTGGTGAAGGAAAAACTTATAGAAGAAAAGGGAGAAATAGCAGTAAAAGAAAAAAGGAAGGATCAAGAAAGAGAAGATAAAAGAAAGAATCAAGAAGTAGAAAAAGAAACCTGGTGACGGAAAAACTCATAGAAGAAAAGGGAGAAGTTGAAGTAAAAGAAAAAAGAAAGGAAGGATCAAGAAAGAGAAGAAAAAAGAAAGAATCAAGAAGAAGAAAAAGAAACCTGGTGAAGGAAAAACTCATAGAAGAAAATGGAGAAGTTGAAGTAAAAGAAAAAAGAAAGAAAGGATCAAGAAAGAGAAGAAAAAAGAAAGAATCAAGAAGAAGAAAAAGAAACCTGGTGAATGAAAAACTCATAGAAGAAAAGGGAAAAGTTGAAGTAAAAGAAAAAAGAAAGGAAGGATCAAGAAAGAGAAGAAAAAAGAAAGAATCAAGAAGAAGAAAAAGAAACCTGGTGAAGGAAAAACTCATAGAAGAAAAGGGAGAAATAGAAGTAAAAGAAAAAGAAAGGAAGGATCAAGAAAGAGAAGAAAAAAGAAAGAATCAAGAAGAAGAAAAAGAAACCTGGTGACGGAAAAACTCATAGAAGAAAAGGGAGAAGTTGAAGTAAAAGAAAAAAGAAAGGAAGGATCAAGAAAGAGAAGAAAAAAGAAAGAATCAAGAAGAAGAAAAAGAAACCTGGTGAAGGAAAAACTCATAGAAGAAAAGGGAGAAGTCGAAGTAAATGAAAAAAGAAAGGAAGGATCAAGAAAGAGAAGAAAAAAGAAAGAATCAAGAAGAAGAAAAAGAAACCTGGTGAAGGAAAAACTCATAGAAGAAAAGGGAGAAATAGCAGTAAAAGAAAAAAGGAAGGACCAAGAAAGAGAAGAAAAAAGAAAGAATCAAGAAGTAGAAAAAGAAACCTGGTGAAGGAAAAACTCATAGAAGAAAAGGGAGAAGTTGAAGTAAAAGAAAAAAGAAAGGAAGGATCAAGAAAGAGAAGAAAAAAGAAAGAATCAAGAAGAAGAAAAAGAAACCTGGTGAATGAAAAACTCATAGAAGAAAAGGGAGAAGTCGAAGTAAAAGAAAAAAGAAAGGAAGGATCAAGAAAGAGAAGAAAAAAGAAAGAATCAAGAAGAAGAAAAAGAAACCTGGTGAAGGAAAAACTCATAGAAGAAAAGGGAGAAGTCGAAGTAAAAGAAAAAAGAAAGGAAGGATCAAGAAAGAGAAGAAAAAAGAAAGAATCAAGAAGAAGAAAAAGAAACCTGGTGAAGGAAAAACTTTTAGAAGAAAAGGGAGAAATAGCAGTAAAAGAAAAAAGGAAGGATCAAGAAAGAGAAGATAAAAGAAAGAATCAAGAAGTAGAAAAAGAAACCTGGTGAAGGAAAAACTCATAGAAGAAAAGGGAGAAGTTGAAGTAAAAGAAAAAAGAAAGGAAGGATCAAGAAAGAGAAGAAAAAAGAAAGAATCAAGAAGAAGAAAAAGAAACCTGGTGAAGGAAAAACTCATAGAAGAAAATGGAGAAGTTGAAGTAAAAGAAAAAAGAAAGGAATGATCAAGAAAGAGAAGAAAAATGAAAGAATCAAGAAGAAGAAAAAGAAACCTGGTGACGGAAAAACTCATAGAAGAAAAGGGAGAAGTTGAAGTAAAAGAAAAAAGAAAGGAAGGATCAAGAAAGAGAAGAAAAAAGAAAGAATCAAGAAGAAGAAAAAGAAACCTGGTGAAGGAAAAACTCATAGAAGAAAAGGGAGAAGTCGAAGTAAATGAAAAAAGAAAGGAAGGATCAAGAAAGAGAAGAAAAAAGAAAGAATCAAGAAGAAGAAAAAGAAACCTGGTGAAGGAAAAACTCATAGAAGAAAATGGAGTAGTTGAAGTAAAAGAAAAAAGAAAGGAAGGATCAAGAAAGAGAAGAAAAAAGAAAGAATCAAGAAGAAGAAAAAGAAACCTGGTGACGGAAAAACTCATAGAAGAAAAGGGAGAAGTTGAAGTAAAAGAAAAAAGAAAGGAAGGATCAAGAAAGAGAAGAAAAAAGAAAGAATCAAGAAGAAGAAAAAGAAACCTGGTGAAGGAAAAACTCATAGAAGAAAAGGGAGAAATAGCAGTAAAAGAAAAAAGGAAGGATCAAGAAAGAGAAGAAAAAAGAAAGAATCAAGAAGTAGAAAAAGAAACCTGGTGAAGGAAAAACTCATAGAAGAAAAGGGAGAAGTTGAAGTAAAAGAAAAAAGAAAGGAAGGATCAAGAAAGAGAAGAAAAAAGAAAGAATCAAGAAGAAGAAAAAGAAACCTGGTGAAGGAAAAACTCATAGAAGAAAATGGAGAAGTTGAAGTAAAAGAAAAAAGAAAGGAAGGATCAAGAAAGAGAAGAAAAAAGAAAGAATCAAGAAGAAGAAAAAGAAACCTGGTGAAGGAAAAACTCATAGAAGAAAAGGGAGAAATAGAAGTAAAAGAAAAAAGAAAGGAAGGATCAAGAAAGAGAAGAAAAATGAAAGAATCAAGAAGAAGAAAAAGAAACCTGGTGACGGAAAAACTCATAGAAGAAAAGGGAGAAGTTGAAGTAAAAGAAAAAAGAAAGGAAGGATCAAGAAAGAGAAGAAAAAAGAAAGAATCAAGAAGAAGAAAAAGAAACCTGGTGAAGGAAAAACTCATAGAAGAAAATGGAGAAGTTGAAGTAAAAGAAAAAAGAAAGAAAGGATCAAGAAAGAGAAGAAAAAAGAAAGAATCAAGAAGAAGAAAAAGAAACCTGGTGAATGAAAAACTCATAGAAGAAAAGGGAAAAGTTGAAGTAAAAGAAAAAAGAAAGGAAGGATCAAGAAAGAGAAGAAAAAAGAAAGAATCAAGAAGAAGAAAAAGAAATCTGGTGAAGGAAAAACTCATAGAAGAAAAGGGAGAAATAGAAGTAAAAGAAAAAGAAAGGAAGGATCAAGAAAGAGAAGAAAAAAGAAAGAATCAAGAAGAAGAAAAAGAAACCTGGTGACGGAAAAACTCATAGAAGAAAAGGGAGAAGTTGAAGTAAAAGAAAAAAGAAAGGAAGGATCAAGAAAGAGAAGAAAAAAGAAAGAATCAAGAAGAAGAAAAAGAAACCTGGTGAAGGAAAAACTCATAGAAGAAAAGGGAGAAGTCGAAGTAAATGAAAAAAGAAAGGAAGGATCAAGAAAGAGAAGAAAAAAGAAAGAATCAAGAAGAAGAAAAAGAAACCTGGTGAAGGAAAAACTCATAGAAGAAAAGGGAGAAATAGCAGTAAAAGAAAAAAGGAAGGATCAAGAAAGAGAAGAAAAAAGAAAGAATCAAGAAGTAGAAAAAGAAACCTGGTGAAGGAAAAACTCATAGAAGAAAAGGGAGAAGTTGAAGTAAAAGAAAAAAGAAAGGAAGGATCAAGAAAGAGAAGAAAAAAGAAAGAATCAAGAAGAAGAAAAAGAAACCTGGTGAATGAAAAACTCATAGAAGAAAAGGGAGAAGTCGAAGTAAAAGAAAAAAGAAAGGAAGGATCAAGAAAGAGAAGAAAAAAGAAAGAATCAAGAAGAAGAAAAAGAAACCTGGTGAAGGAAAAACTCATAGAAGAAAAGGGAGAAGTCGAAGTAAAAGAAAAAAGAAAGGAAGGATCAAGAAAGAGAAGAAAAAAGAAAGAATCAAGAAGAAGAAAAAGAAACCTGGTGAAGGAAAAACTTATAGAAGAAAAGGGAGAAATAGCAGTAAAAGAAAAAAGGAAGGATCAAGAAAGAGAAGATAAAAGAAAGAATCAAGAAGTAGAAAAAGAAACCTGGTGAAGGAAAAACTCATAGAAGAAAAGGGAGAAGTTGAAGTAAAAGAAAAAAGAAAGGAAGGATCAAGAAAGAGAAGAAAAAAGAAAGAATCAAGAAGAAGAAAAAGAAACCTGGTGAAGGAAAAACTCATAGAAGAAAATGGAGAAGTTGAAGTAAAAGAAAAAAGAAAGGAAGGATCAAGAAAGAGAAGAAAAAAGAAAGAATCAAGAAGAAGAAAAAGAAACCTGGTGAATGAAAAACTCATAGAAGAAAAGGGAAAAGTTGAAGTAAAAGAAAAAAGAAAGGAAGGATCAAGAAAGAGAAGAAAAAAGAAAGAATCAAGAAGAAGAAAAAGAAACCTGGTGAAGGAAAAACTCATAGAAGAAAAGGGAGAAATAGAAGTAAAAGAAAAAAGAAAGGAAGGATCAAGAAAGAGAAGAAAAATGAAAGAATCAAGAAGAAGAAAAAGAAACCTGGTGACGGAAAAACTCATAGAAGAAAAGGGAGAAGTTGAAGTAAAAGAAAAAAGAAAGGAAGGATCAAGAAAGAGAAGAAAAAAGAAAGAATCAAGAAGAAGAAAAAGAAACCTGGTGAAGGAAAAACTCATAGAAGAAAAGGGAGAAGTCGAAGTAAATGAAAAAAGAAAGGAAGGATCAAGAAAGAGAAGAAAAAAGAAAGAATCAAGAAGAAGAAAAAGAAACCTGGTGAAGGAAAAACTCATAGAAGAAAAGGGAGAAATAGCAGTAAAAGAAAAAAGGAAGGATCAAGAAAGAGAAGAAAAAAGAAAGAATCAAGAAGTAGAAAAAGAAAACTGGTGAAGGAAAAACTCATAGAAGAAAAGGGAGAAGTTGAAGTAAAAGAAAAAAGAAAGGAAGGATCAAGAAAGAGAAGAAAAAAGAAAGAATCAAGAAGAAGAAAAAGAAACCTGGTGAAAGAAAAACTCATAGAAGAAAAGGGAGAAGTTGAAGTAAAAGAAAAAAGAAAGGAAGGATCAAGAAAGAGAAGAAAAAAGAAAGAATCAAGAAGAAGAAAAAGAAACCTGGTGAAGGAAAAACTTATAGAAGAAAAGGGAGAAATAGAAGTAAAAGAAAAAAGAAAGGAAGGATCAAGAAAGAGAAGAAAAAAGAAAGAATCAAGAAGAAGAAAAAGAAACCTGGTGAAAGAAAAACTCATAGAAGAAAAGGGAGAAGTTGAAGTAAAAGAAAAAAGAAAGGAAGGATCGAGAAAGAGAAGAAAAAAGAAAAAATCAAGAAGAAGAAAAAGAAACCTGGTGAAGGAAAAACTCATAGAAGAAAAGGGAGAAGTCGAAGTAAAAGAAAAAAGAAAGGAAGGATCAAGAAAGAGAAGAAAAAAGAAAGAATCAAGAAGAAGAAAAAGAAACCTGGTGAAGGAAAAACTCATAGAAGAAAAGGGAGAAATACCAGTAAAAGAAAAAAGGAAGGATCAAGAAAGAGAAGAAAAAAGAAAGAATCAAGAAGTAGAAAAAGAAACCTGGTGAAGGAAAAACTCATAGAAGAAAAGGGAGAAGTTGAAGTAAAAGAAAAAAGAAAGGAAGGATCAAGAAAGAGAAGAAAAAAGAAAGAATCAAGAAGAAGAAAAAGAAACCTGGTGAAGGAAAAACTCATAGAAGAAAATGGAGAAGTTGAAGTAAAAGAAAAAAGAAAGGAAGGATCAAGAAAGAGAAGAAAAAAGAAAGAATCAAGAAGAAGAAAAAGAAACCTGGTGAAGGAAAAACTCATAGAAGAAAAGGGAGAAGTTGCAGTAAAAGAAAAAAGAAAGGAAGGATCAAGAAATAGAAGAAAAAAGAAAGAATCAAGAAGAAGAAAAAGAAACCTGGTGAAGGAAAAACTCATAGAAGAAAAGGGAGAAGTAGAAGAAAAAGAAAAAAGAAAGGAAGGATCAAGAAAGAGATGAAAAAAGAAAGAATCAAGAAGAAGAAAAAGAAACCTGGTGAAGGAATAACTCATAGAAGAAAAGGGAGAAGTTGATGTAAAAGAAAAAAGAAAGGAAGGATCAAGAAAGAGAAGAAAAAAGAAAGAATCAAGAAGAAGAAAAAGAAACCTGGTGAAGGAAAAACTCATAGAAGAAAAGGGAGAAGTAGAAGTAAAAGAAAAAATAAAGGAAGGATCAAGAAAGAGAAGAAAAAAGAAAGAATCAAGAAGAAGAAAAAGAAACCTGGTGAATGAAAAAACTCATAGAAGAAAAGGGAGAAGTAGAAGTAAAAGAAAAAGAAAGGAATGATCAAGAAAGAGAAGAAAAAAGAAAGAATCTAGAAGAAGAAAAAGAAACCTGGTGAAGGAAAAACTCATAGAAGAAAAGGGAGAAGAAGAAGTAAAAGAAAAAATAAAGGAAGGATCAAGAAAGAGAAGAAAAAAGAAAGAATCAAGAAGAAGAAAAAGAAACCTGGTGAAGGAAAAACTCATAGAAGAAAAGGGAGAAATAGCAGTAAAAGAAAAAAGATAGGAAGGATCAAGAAAGAGAAGAAAAAAGAAAGAATCAAGAAGAAGAAAAAGAAACCTGGTGAAGGAAAAACTCATAGAAGAAAAGGGAGAAGTTGAAGTAAAAGAAAAAAGAAAGGAAGGATCAAGAAAGAGAAGAAAAAGAAAGAATCAAGAAGAAGAAAAAGAAACCTGGTGAAGGAAAAACTCATAGAAGAAAAGGGAGAAGTTGAAGTAAAAGAAAATAGAAAGGAAGGATCAAGAAAGAGAAGAAAAAAGACAGAATCAAGAAGAAGAAAAACAAACCTGATGAAGGAAAAACTCATAGAAGAAAAGGGAGAAGTAGAAGTAAAAGACAAAAGAAAGGAAGGATCAAGAAAGAGAAGAAAAAAGAAAGAATCAAGAAGAAGAAAAAGAATCCTGGTGAAGGAAAAACTCATAGAAGAAAAGGCAGAAATAGAAGTAAAAGAAAAAAATAAAGGAAGGATCAAGAAAGAGAAGAAAAAAGAAAGAATCAAGAAGAAGAAAAAGAATCCTGGTGAAGGAAAAACTCATAGAAGAAAAGGGAGAAGTAGAAGTAAAAGACAAAAGAAAGGAAGGATCAAGAAAGAGAAGAAAAAAGAAAGAATCAAGAAGAAGAAAAAGAAACCTGGTGAATGAAAAAAACTCATAGAAGAAAAGGGAGAAGTAGAAGTAAAAGAAAAAAGAAAGGAAGGATCAAGAAAGAGAAGAAAAAAGAAAGAGTCAAGAAGAAGAAAAAGAAACCTGGTGAATGAAAAACTCATAGAAGAAAAGGGAGAAGTAGAAGTAAAAGACAAAATAAAGGAAGGATCAAGATAGAGAAGAAAAAAGAAAGAATCAAGAAGAAGAAAAAGAATCCTGGTGAAGGAAAAACTCATAGAAGAAAAGGGAGAAATAGAAGTAAAAGAAAAAAGAAAGGAAGGATCAAGAAAGAGAAGAAAAAAGAAAGAATCAAGAAGAAGAAAAAGAAACCTGGTGAAGGAAAAACTCATAGAAGAAAAGGGAGAAGTAGAAGTAAAAGACAAAAGAAAGGAAGGATCAAGAAAGAGAAGAAAAAAGAAAGAATCAAGAAGAAGAAAAAGAAACCTGATGAATGAAAAAAACTCATAGAAGAAAAGGGAGAAGTAGAAGTAAAAGAAAAAAGAAAGGATGGATGAAGAATGAGAAGAAAAAAGAAAGAATCAAGAAGAAGAAAAAGAAATCTGGTGAAGGAAAAACTCATAGAAGAAAAGGGCGAAGATGAAGTAAAAGAAAAAAGAATGGAAGGATCAAGATAGAGAAGAAAAACGAAAGAATCAAGAAGTAGAAAAAGAAACCTGGTGAAGGAAAAACTCATAGAAGAAAAGGCAGAAATAGGAGTAAAAGAAAAAAGAAAGGAAGGATCAAGAAAGAGAAGAAAAAAGAAAGAATCAAGAAGAAGAAAAAGAATCCTGGTGAAGGAAAAACTCATAGAAGAAAAGGGAGAAGTAGAAGTAAAAGACAAAAGAAAGGAAGGATCAAGAAAGAGAAGAAAAAAGAAAGAATCAAGAAGAAGAAAAAGAAACCTGGTGAATGAAAAACTCATAGAAGAAAAGGGAGAAGTAGATGTAAAAGACAAAATAAAGGAAGGATCAAGATAGAGAAGAAAAAAGAAAGAATCAAGAAGAAGAAAAAGAATTCTGGTGAAGGAAAAACTCATAGAAGAAAAGGGAGAAATAGAAGTAAAAGAAAAAAGAAAGGAAGGATCAAGAAAGAGAAGAAAAAAGAAAGAATCAAGAAGAAGAAAAAGAAACCTGGTGAAGGAAAAACTCATAGAAGAAAAGGGTGAAGTAGAAGAAAAAGACAAAAGAAAGGAAGGATCAAGAAAGAGAAGAAAAAAGAAAGAATCAAGAAGAAGAAAAAGAAACCTGGTGAATGAAAACTCATAGAAGAAAAGGGAGAAGTAGAAGTAAAAGACAAAATAATGGAAGGATCAAGATAGAGAAGAAAAAAGAAAGAATCAAGAAGAAGAAAAAGAATCCTGGTGAAGGAAAAACTCATAGAAGAAAAGGGAGAAGTAGAAGTAAAAGACAAAATAAAGGAAGGATCAAGAAAGAGAAGAAAAAAGAAAGAATCAAGAAGAAGAAAAAGAATCCTGGTGAATGAAAAAACTCATAGAAGAAAAGGGAGAAGTAGAAGTAAAAGACAAAATAAAGGAAGGATCAAGATAGAGAAGAAAAAAGAAAGAATCAAGAAGAAGAAAAAGAAACCTGGTGAAGGAAAAACTCATAGAAGAAAAGGGAGAAATAGCAGTAAAAGAAAAAAGATAGGAAGGATCAAGAAAGAGAAGAAAAAAGAAAGAATCAAGAAGAAGAAAAAGAATCTTGGTGAATGAAAAAAACTCATAGAAGAAAAGGGAGAAGTAGAAGTAAAAGACAAAATAAAGGAAGGATCAAGATAGAGAAGAAAAAAGAAAGAATCAAGAAGAAGAAAAAGAAACCTGGTGAAGGAAAAACTCATAGAAGAAAAGGGAGAAATATCAGTAAAAGAAAAAAGATAGGAAGGATCAAGAAAGAGAAGAAAAAAGAAAGAATCAAGAAGAAGAAAAAGAAACCTGGTGAAGGAAAAACTCATAGAAGAAAAGGGAGAAGTAGAAGTAAAAGACAAAAGAAAGGAAGGATCAAGAAAGAGAAGAAAAAAGAAAGAATCAAGAAGAAGAAAAAGAATCCTGGTGAAGGAAAAACTCATAGAAGAAAAGGGAGAAGTAGAAGTAAAAGACAAAAGAAAGGAAGGATCAAGAAAAAGAAGAAAAAAGAAAGAATCAAGAAGAAGAAAAAGAAACCTGGTGAAGGAAAAAACTCATAGAAGAAAAGGGAGAAATAGAAGTAAAAGAAAAAAGAAAGGAAGGACCAAGAAAGAGAAGAAAAAAGAAAGAATCAAGAAGAAGAAAAAGAAACCTGGTGAAGGAAAAACTCATAGAAGAAAAGGGTGAAGTAGAAGAAAAAGACAAAAGAAAGGAAGGATCAAGAAAGAGAAGAAAAAAGAAAGAATCAAGAAGAAGAAAAAGAAACCTGGTGAATGAAAACTCATAGAAGAAAAGGGAGAAGTAGAAGTAAAAGACAAAATAATGGAAGGATCAAGATAGAGAAGAAAAAAGAAAGAATCAAGAAGAAGAAAAAGAATCCTGGTGAAGGAAAAACTCATAGAAGAAAAGGGAGAAGTAGAAGTAAAAAACAAAATAAAGGAAGGATCAAGAAAGAGAAGAAAAAAGAAAGAATCAAGAAGAAGAAAAAGAATCCTGGTGAATGAAAAAACTCATAGAAGAAAAGGGAGAAGCAGAAGTAAAAGACAAAAGAAAGGAAGGATCAAGAAAGAGAAGAAAAAAGAAAGAATCAAGAAGAAGAAAAAGAAACCTGGTGAATGAAAAAAACACATAGAAGAAAAGGGAGAAGTAGAAGAAAAAGAAAAAAGAAAGGAAGGATCAAGAAAGAGAAGAAAAAAGAAAGAATCAAGAAGAAGAAAAAGAAACCTGGTGAATGAAAAAAACTCATAGAAGAAAAGGGAGAAGTAGAAGTAAAAGAAAAAAGAAAGGAAGGATCGAGAAAGAGAAGAAAAAAGAAAGAATCAAGAAGAAGAAAAAGAAACCTGGTGAATGAAAAAAACTCATAGAAGAAAAGGGAGAAGTAGAAGTAAAAGACAAAATAAAGGAAGGATCAAGGTAGAGAAGAAAAAAGAAAGAATCAAGAAGAAGAAAAAGAAACCTGGTGAAGGAAAAACTCATAGAAGAAAAGGGAGAAATAGCATTAAAAGAAAAAAGATAGGAAGGATCAAGAAAGAGAAGAAAAAAGAAAGAATCAAGAAGAAGAAAAAGAATCCTGGTGAAGGAAAAACTCATAGAAGAAAAGGGAGAAGTAGAAGAAAAAGAAAAAAGAAAGGAAGGATCAAGAAAGAGAAGAAAAAAGAAAGAATCAAGAAGAAGAAAAAGAAACCTGGTGAAGGAATAACTCATAGAAGAAAAGGGAGAATTTGAAGTAAAAGAAAAAACAAAGGAAGGATCAAGAAAGAGAAGAAAAAAGAAAGAATCAAGAAGAAGAAAAAGAAACCTGGCGAAGGAAAAACTCATAGAAGAAAAGGGAGAAGTAGAAGTAAAAGAAAAAATAAAGGAAGGATCAAGAAAGAGAAGAAAAAGAAAGAATCAAGAAGAAGAAAAAGAAACCTGGTGAATGAAAAAAACTCATAGAAGAAAAGGGAGAAGTAGAAGTAAAAGAAAAAAGAAAGGAAGGATCAAGAAAGAGAAAAAAAAAGAAAGAATCAAGAAGAAGAAAAAGAAACCTGGTGAATGAAAAAAACTCATAGAAGAAAAGGGAGAAGTAGAAGTAAAAGAAAAAAGAAAGGAAGGATCAAGAAAGTGAAGAAAAAAGAAAGAATCAAGAAGAAGAAAAAGAAACCTGGTGAATGAAAAAAACTCATAGAAGAAAAGGGAGAAGTAGAAGTAAAAGAAAAAAGAAAGGAAGGATCAAGAAAGAGAAGAAAAAAGAAAGAATCAAGAAGAAGAAAAAGAAACCTGGTGAATGAAAAAACTCATAGAAGAAAAGGGAGAAGTAGAAGTAAAAGAAAAAAGAAAGGAAGGATCAAGAAAGAGAAGAAAAAAGAAAGAATCAAGAAGAAGAAAAAGAAACCTGGTGAAGGAAAAACTCATAGAAGAAAAGGGAGAAGTAGAAGTAAAAGAAAAAAGAAAGGAAGGATCAAGAAAGAGAAGAAAAAAGAAAGAATCAAGAAGAAGAAAAAGAAACCTGGTGAATGAAAAAAACTCATAGAAGAAAAGGGAGAAGTAGAAGTAAAAGAAAAAAGAAAGGAAGGATCAAGAAAGAGAAGAAAAAAGAAAGAATCAAGAAGAAGAAAAAGAAACCTGGTGAAGGAAAAACTCATAGAAGAAAAGGTAGAAGGTGAGGTAAAAGAAGAAGAAAAGAATCAAGAATTATTCAGGAAGATAATCAAGAAGAAGCACTTGGTTCAACTTGCAAAGTTCTAGATTGCTAGTTCTTAAAGCTCGAGAAATCTTTCCCGTGATACACCGTCGATTATTTGAGATTTACGCGCACGATAAGCTGATACGGAATCAGCGCTATTGCGGCAATCGAGTTAAAGTGATTAGAAAAAAACAGACTTGGAATAACGGTTCATCTCACAGACATCTATCCAATCCATCCATCCGTCCATCTCTCCTTCCACCGTCGTCTTATTTTACTTTTTCCCCATTTTTGACCACATTTGCTTGGCTTCCGAGCAGGGATTTAGGAGTAATTCATTTATAATTCGTATTTAATGGCAACTTTATCGAAATCGCTTTTTCTTACATTTTACCTTTGGTCTCTCTCTCTCTCTACCCAACGCTCTCTCTCTTTCTCCTTCTATTCCCCTCTCTCTCCCTTTCTCCCCCCTCTCTCTCTTTACTTCCGGTCTTGTATTTCGTCTGGGCCTCGACTAGTAATCCTATGATTTCTCGTACGCCTACTAGTGCGTTGCTTGTATACTAACGACTTTTCACTCAGTCGCATCTATATACTTAGAAATCTACCTGTGTGAGCTATAACGTCTTCTTTCACCATTCATCTCAAAGGGAAGTCGTGAGTGTTATTGTCTCAGGTGTGGGGAGTAAAATAAAAAATAATAATAAAAAATTGAATTCTAATTTTTAAACAAGCAGGTGCTCACTACTGGAAGATTGAAGTTTTTTTTATAAAGTCCAGTTGCAGCTTTGGGAGAGGAGACATGTTTCTGGCTTTCTCAAGGTGAAATTGAACGTAAAGAACTCAATCGGAATTCGAACTCAGACTGCCCATTTATCTTTCCGATTCTCTAACAGTTTACATTTTTATAAAGTTTAAAATTCACTGTTTGGCTTAATGCTGAAATATTTTTTAAAAGGTATTAGGTGGTCACACATGAAATGATGGACTTTGTAGGTAATGAATAAAACGCTCTGAAATGGTAAATAACTAATTTATTAGGTCGTCACACATGAAATGGTGCATTTTATAGTTAATGATTAAAACGCATGTGAAATGGTAAATAACTAATTTATTAGATCGCCACACAGGAAATGACGCGCTTTACAGAAAATGAATAAAACGCTTCTGAAATGGTAAATAACTAATTTATTAGGTCGTCACACATGAAATGACGCAATTTTATAGGTGTTGTATAAAACGCTTCTGAAATGGTAAATAACTAATTTATTAGGTCGTCACACATGAAATGGTGAATTTCATAGTTAATGATTAAATCGCATCTGAAATGGTAAATAACTAATTTATTAGGTCGTCACACATGAAATGAAGCACTTTATAGGTAATGAATAAAACGCTTCTGAAATTGTATATAACTAATTTATTAGGTCGTCACTCATGAAATGACGCACTTTATAGGTAATGAATAAAATGCTTCTGAAATGGTAAATAACTAATTTATTAGGTCTTCACATATGAAATGGTGCATTTTATAGTTAATGATTAAAACGCTTCTGAAATGGTAAATAACTTATTTATTAGGTCGTCACACATGAAATGACGCACTTTATAGGTAATGAATAAAAAGCTTCTGAAATGGTAAATAACTAATTTATTAGGTCATCACGCATGAAATGGTGCATTTTATAGTTAATGATTAAAACGCTTCTGAAATGGTAAATAACTAATTTATTAGGTGGTTACATATGAAATGACGCAATTTATGTGTAATGGATAAAACTCCTCTGAAATGCTAAATACCTAATTTATTACGTCGTCAAACATGAAATGATGCACTTTATAGTTAATGAATAAAACACTTCTGAAATGGTAAATAACTAATTCATTAGGTCGTCACACATGAAATGGTGCATTTTATAGTTAATGATTAAAATGCATGTGAAATGGTAAATAACTAATTTATTAGGTCATCACACATGAAATGACGCACTTTATAGGTAATAAATAAAACGCCTCTGAAATGGTAAATAACTAATTTATTAGGTCGTCAAACATGAAATGACGCACTTTATAGGTAATGGATAAAACGCCTCTGAAATGCTAAATAACTAATTTATTAGGTCGCCACACATGAAATGACGCATTTTATAGGTAATGAATAAAATGCTTTTGAAATGTTAAATATATGAGACATGATACACGTGTTTGAACCTCACCATCTCTTCCTGATGGTACCCAGATGATGCACTCCGAGAGTGCGGCACCTTTGGAATGTGATTGAAAACCATACCACGGACTGACCCAATCCTTGGGAGTGAAATTGGATAGAGAGTACCGCTGTGGTGTCGATAGCTGTGCTAGCACGAAGTCACAAGTCATCGTGACCGATGGTTGGAACGTACTGGCCTTGTTTAGATTATTGATCACGCTAAATAACATGCACTTTCCCAGAAGCTGTAACTAAGGTCTGCTCGGCATAGTTGCAATATAAACCCGTGGTTTCTGAAATGTTAAATAACTAATTTATTTAGTTGCAATGGGCAGCATGTTAATGAATCTAATCTCCAAAAAAAATGCTCATCCTTTGATGCGATAAACAGTTCAAATGCTTCGATTACCTCTTCGTAATTAAAGAATGTTTTATTGCGTACGAAAAGCCCAAAATGCTTAAGTGATAATCAAGAGGAGAGATATCAGGTGAATATGGAGGGTGAGGCAAAATTTCACTATTCAGATATGCAGCTTTTGAACAGTTGACTGAGAGGCGTGCGGCCGTGGGTTGTCGTGCAGCAATATTGAGCCATCCCTTTTCACAAGTCTAGGATGCTTCTTTTGCAATTATTCTTGCATACACACAATTTCTCTACAATACGAGGTTACTGTTATTATTTTCGCTTGAGGCACGAATTAATAATTAATAGCCCCTTTGAAAGACCACCATATACAAACCATTAACTTTATAGAGTGCAGTGGAGATTTTGGATATTGTTTTGGTGATTCACTTGCATATAACCACTGGCCTACTCCATTATTGTTGTTAAAGAGTATCTATTTCTCATCGCATGTAATGATTCGATGCAGAAATAGTTCTTTTTCCCAGTTTGTACTCATACAGTAAGATTACTCGACATTGTTCTATTGTAATCATTTTCCTTGGGATTATGAGTAACAATATATCAAGAGAAAAATTATCTGGAAAGAAAAGGAGTCAGGAATAAGTCAAGATATATATATATATATATATATATATATATATATATATATATATATATATATATATATATATATATATATGCTAAAGAGGTTACTTCGTTAGACGACGGGATCAACAACCAACCAAGAAATGTGTTATTTCATGTATGATAAGTAATATTTCTTTAAAAGTTTTTCTCGTTTTTAGTACTAGCTTAACTGTTGGCTAAAATAGATCTTATACTAGCATCCGGGGTCTCTGTTCGAGTTCAAATTAACGACCAAAGATGACAATTAAGTTAGGTATTTTTTAATAATTTCATTCCAAGCAAGGGTATAAAGCCACTAAGACGTATGGAGTTACACGGAGTGAAAGAGAATGAGAAGACTTTAGTGTGGAGAATTGGGGAAAGGACAATAAAGGAACATTGTCCAAGAAAACAGAAGATGACGATCTACGTTTCATTTACATTTTTGAAGATTGTAGTTATCAGGGAAGCAAGAAATCGGAAGGGAGTTTCACTGACGGGAATTAAGAGAAAAGAAACTCAGAAGTGGCGGTCACATCTAGCTAGTTTAACAGAAACGGACCGAATTTTGACCAAACAGGACGCAAACTTTATCAAGCTAAATAAATGAATGACTACTAAAATACATTAGTAATATCTTACTTTCCTCTCTTCCTAGTACTTTTTAAATCATTCCCCCTTCATGTAAGGTAATAAAGCCACTAAAATTCAAGCAATTACAATTAGTGTGAGAGAATATGAGAAAATATCCTCAAGGGGAGAGAACAATAAAAAAAACAGGAATTAAGAAAACGGAATATAACGATTTACATTCTACACTATTTATATTGTTTCGACTGTTGTGCTCATCTTTATTGCCATATTCTCGATGTTTGAAGAAGGCCGGAGCGTACAACGGCCGAAAAGCCATAAATGTAGCAATAAGGATGAGGACAACAGTCCGAGCAATGTAAATAGTGTAAATAGTTACAATACTTTACTTCAGAAATGTAGACAGAATTTTACTGGATTTAAATTTTTGAAGCTCAAAGTTGACTAGAAAGCAAGAAGTCCGAAGAGAATTCCACAAGCGAGAAGTGCGATAGAAGAAACTCTTGTTATAGAATTACGGTTACATCTAGCCATTTCAATTTTAAATTCATGAGACCCTGCAGCCAATCTAGTACTGCGCTTAAATTCATAAAGTCTAGGTACCATAGAAGAAAGTTCATCAGAATAGTTACCATGAAGATATGTATAGAAAAGGCAGAGGGATGCTAGGTTTGATTCAATAACATTGCAGATTCTTCTTTGGATTTTATCCAGAATCTATAAAAAATATATAACATGAGCACCAGACTAGATGTGGTAGTAATATTCAAAGCAATGTCGAATGGTAGACTTATAATTATGAAAGATAGATTCTGACGACAAAGAAAATGTATAGTACAACACAGGGAACTAAATTTCTAGCAAAAGACTTAACAATTGATTCAATATAATCTTTAGATTTCATGCGGAAAACATTAATCCGAGCAGTTATTCGGTCAGTTTAGTGTCATACGTGATATACGCTTGGGCGATCGTGTCTCTTTCGATTCACGACTGACAAGGCAGAAGATATTTCCCGCAGTAGGTTGTTATTTCTTTCTGCGGTAGACTGGTAGGCAACCAAGGCTATAGGACACAGTCTTTCTTTCTATTCAGATGGAAGCGAAAGAGATGGTATTTGCGCGTGACATCAAGGAAGTCGATAGGTTTGTCTATGTGGGTAGTGTCTTCAGTAAAAATGTGGGGAGGGACAGATGAAGACAGCAGGGTCGGAATCAACAAAGCCCGACACGCTTTCAACAATCTGTGGCCAATCGGGCGGTCGACAGCTCTTTACAACAAGTTTCGGGTCTTCAACACCAACGTCACGTCGGTCCTACTTCAAGGCTCAGAAACCCGAATTGAATTGTGCACCAAGCATCCAGGGAGGCCTGGACTCACTACCGAAGAATAATGCTTAACTGGACATGACTCGTTAACCATTATCCAATCCTGACGCACCCACGGATAACGTTAACCATTATCTGAGGTTGAGGCACCAAAAGGTTGTGTAATAGTTATTCAATAATCTTGGCACAAGGTCACATATATAGGAGCCTAGTGAAGATCGAACCCAATACTCGGTAATAATTCTCAATCAATCGAACTTCACTGAATATTATCCGAGCGTTGTTAATTACTAAACTTGGCATTAGTTTAACACAAGACCACAAATAGACGGTACCCAGTGAGGGTCGAATTCTTTACTTAGTAGTAATGGTCAACCAGAAAAGGCGTCGCTATCTATTATCCGTTTCTTAGGCAATCAAATTCAGCGAGATTGTTATTTACTAAGCTTGGTTTAGTTTGGCACAGGGTCACAAATAAAGGGCGCCTGGGGAGGATTGAAATCACAACTCTTTCGTAAAGATATATCACAAAAGTCTCACTATCCATTATCCGTGTCTTAGGCAATCATATGCAGCGAGGTTGTTATTTACTAAGCTTGGTTTAGTTTGGCACAGGGTCAGGAATAAAGGGTGCCCGGTGAGGATCAAAATCACAAATTTGTAGTAATGATCAACCGGAAAAGCATCGCTATCAATTATCCGTGCCTTAGGCAATCAAATACAGCGAACTTGTCATTTACTAAGCTTCGTTTAGTTTGGCACAAGGTCACAAATAGAGGGTGCCTAATGAGGATCAAAATCAAAATTCTGTAGTAATGGTCAACCAGAATGTAACGATATTGTTATTTACTAAGCTTGGTTTAGTCTGGCACAGGGTGACAAAAAAGGGTGCCTAGTGAGTATTGAAATCACAACTCTATAGTAAAGATCAATCAAAATGTCTCGCTAATCATTATCCGAGTCCGTGGCACCCAGATTGACCGTGGTTGTAATTTACTAGGCTTGGCTTAATTTGGCACATGGCCACAAATTAGAATCGAAATCTGTAGTCATGGTCAACCAGAAAAGCCTCGCTAACTATTAGCCGGTATATAGGGCGTCCAGTAATGTTCGACCTCACTACCCAGTTGTAATGATGAACCAGGCAAGCACACTGTTAACCCCTTTGACCCCAACCTCGAGATCAGGTAAAATCCTGAAGTCCGAATTCTCATTTTCAATGCGTGTTTCACTCATACTAAGATTATTGACGCAACGAAATCTTCCTAACCTTAGTTGACTCTGTGTTTAAGCTTCGTAAATATGAACGGTGATTATAATGCATCGTTTAGTCTTTCTTCGTTTATACTATTATTTTTTTTTTTTTTTGAAAGTCGTAATGTTTTGCAATTGAATCGACTGCGACACGGCGAGGAAGAGGCCAGCTTCCATCACTTAAGTGGTCATAAGATCAATGACTCTACCTGGCGATGTCGCACTTTCGCCTTTCCCCCGCCGCCAACGGTGGCCGCTTGTGATTGTACCTTTTCCCCACTCGTCTTTTCTATTTGTCGCTTAAAATACTTAAGAAAGAACACACTTTACTTTCATTTCAATTATTATTATTATTATTATTATTATTATTATTATTATTATTATTATTATTATTGTGCTTTCTTCGTCTCTATTCCGTTACGCTTTCTTATTGAGGCGGAAATGTTTATTGTTATCGCTAAATAAGAAACAAAGGAAGAAATGAAGAAAAAGAAGAGAGAAAAAAAGAGGAAGAGGCGGAAGAAAATAATAAAACTTCTTTTGTTGTGGTAAAATGACAAGTCGGTCTGCTGTACTTGCTCAAAGGATCAAACCACATGACACTTGCGTGTGCATGTTACTTAGACGTTCAACTAGCGAAATCCATTCTTCTTTGACGAACTTCGGGCCGCACAGAACCGTATAAACCATACAAATGGAATACCAAGAGGTTTTTCCGACGAGATTTTGGTTTTAGCAACTTTGTTCAAGAATTTTCCAAATGGATACCGGAATTCAGACTTTCTTTAACCTTATCTGTAGTAATTATGGGATGAAGAATTTTTTCCCCCCAAAAGCGTCGCGAAGCGTTCCACGTATATGCGTCGTGTACTTGTGCTTAAGGTAAAAGGTTCGTAATGTTCCGGGCGCTAGATTTCTTTGGTCATCATCAGGGGTCGGGATGAGGAGTCCATCAAAACTTTAGGATCATAAACTTTGGACTCGTAAACTTTGATGGGTTTTCTCGTCCATCCGGCTTATGATCTGAGAGATCTATCGCTTGGAACATTACGAAATGCTAAATGAGGGATAAGTGCTCTGATCGCCGAATTGGATTCTAATGTTTTTAAAAAATTCTTGCGACTTTGTCGAATTGTTATGAATATCTTGAGTAATCGATACATATCTATCTATCAATCTGGATAGGTAATTGAGGCGGGCGAGGAATGATGTGAGGTGAGGAAGAAAATAATAGAAGAGGAACAAGAAGAAAATGGAAGAAAACGACTCCATGCTTTCCAGCCAGCTTTAAACTGCAAAAATGCAAATGCTATGTCAATCGATATCTACTGTCATCCTGATTGCTCTTTTCTCTCTCTATTCATTACTAATATTTCTGTTCCTAATTCTTGCAAACCCAGTAACCCCTTGCGTGTTAGTGGCTCTACGGCCTTGTGATACCGATAAAAAATGGTGAGAGTAGAGGAAAAGAACCATTAATAGAAGAAGAAGAAGAAGAAGAAGAAGAAGAAGAAGAAGAAGAAGAAGAAGAAGAAAATTGGGATAAAAGGAGAGGGTAGAGGATGAAGAAAAATAATGAAAGAAGAACTTCAGATGAGAAGAAAGAGTAGAAGAAAAGAAAATAATGAAAGTAAAAGAAGAGATTGAAATAATAGAATTAATAGAAGAAGAAGAAGAAGAAGAAGAAGAAGAAGAAGAAGAAGAAGAAGAAGAAGAAGAAGAAGAAGAAAAAGAAGAAAAAGAAGAAGAAAAATTGGAATAGAAAGGAGAGAGTAGAGGGAAATAAAGAATTAGTAGAAAAAGAAGAAGAAATAGAATCAAATAATAATACAGTAATTTTATAAGCATAACTTAGATGTAGCACTATGCATAAAGTATGGGGCACCCAGTGAGGGTCGAACTCACTACTCAGGCGTAATTGATCTAGCAAGACAATCTTTCTAACCATTACAATACGTCGAGGTGACCAATTTTAATAATAATAATAATATATATGTATATGTACGTACCCACAAAGATTCGCTATAAATACACTAAACTTAAAACAAACTTTTATCATCAAAATATTTATGTTATTATTAAGATGAGAGAATAAAGATTTTTTTTTATTATTAACTTTATATTTTTTTTATCTTTTTCGAACCTTCAAAATTTTGGCCATTTTTTTCATCAGTGGCTGACTATAAACTAAAAAAAAATTACACTCTGTTACGGTGGAAAACATTGATTTGGAAATTGTTGAAAAAATCAAATAATTGTCGAATTTTAATGAAACTTTCAGAACTGATTCACAAATGAATGAAATTATTTCGGAAATTATACTTTATTGCTATATACTAGAAAATTTTGATAAAGATATTTTTATATTTCTTATCCCACGATTATTAAATTTTACGAAATTTCAAGAAATTTATTTTTTTAGAGCATAATGTTTATATTAGGTTGTGCGTTGTGAGGTAACGGATATCGGCTCGGAGTGAGTAATCGGAGAGCCGAGTTCGAATTCCAGTTAAATTCGTTGGATTCACTTGCGCACAAATACCCTTAAGAAAGCTATGAATCCATCTCCCCCAGATATGGGTTGAATAGCAGGAGAAACAGGCTTCTTTAGCCTTCGTTGGCAACCAGTCTGCCGCAGAAAGAAATGGCAACCTATTGCGAGAAACATCTTCTGCCTCGTCAGTCATGTATCAAAAGATACATGATCAACCAAGCGTATATCACGTAGGGTACTTAACTGGCTGAATTTTTATATTAGTTATAAACAAAATTTTTTGAGGAATTTCAATTGCCAGGACACATAGTTACAGAAAATTTGTTCTGAATCGTAAAATAAAAAATGCAATAAAACTGAGATATTTATTAATTAGAAATGCTTTTAATTGCTTATATGACTAAGATATATTACGGACACAATTATCTGAAGAAAAAGAAAATTTTCGATGAATATTGGATTTTTATATGAATTGTATTTATTTATTTAAAAAATTATTTCGAGTAAATTTATAATGTTTTAAATCCGATAAAATTCCAAATTCATTTATACCGGTTACGTGATATTGATATTAAGTAAAAATTGTGAAACATTTTAGTGACAACCAGTATTTTAAAAAGAATTTTGAATTTTTTTTTCTGTGGTTACCGATTTTTAAATACGGTTGTCCATACATGATATATTCAGTAAGTAGAAGCGGGAACTACAGTAAATCTAAAGCCAAAGTTCCTAAACTTCAACAAAACATAGATTATTTAGAATATTTTCCTAAATTTTTAAGTTTACTGGGTAGTCAAAAATTATATAAAAATGGCGTTCACATTATATTCGTCAAGTAATTTTTACAGGTATACCTGCCTTAGAAACAATTTCCAAACATAAGTCTATCGAGATAGTTGCACACACGTCATAAATCAGCTTATCTTCTGCAAATAAAATTTCGGAAATGTACATTTTATTTTTGAATGATTTTTGTTTAGTAAAGAAAATCACGCAGTGTTGAGAGAACTGTAAATATGACTAACATTAGTCATTTTTAGCGATTAAAAAATAATTCCAGTCAATTTAAGTTCGTTTTAAATACAAGAAAGAATTTTGCTTATTGGAAATACGAAATTTAAATTATTAGTTTGAAGATAAAAATAAAATAAAACCTTCAAGAAAGAATGTTCATTTTTAAAATGCATTTTGAACCTTAGGTATGGCTTTTGCATTTTTTAGAGATAGGTGTAATGGGTTAATTTCAAAATTATAAATTTTTCACATACAAATAAAAATGCTTTTCTCATCTTACAAAATATTTTCACCAAACATTAAGATGCCTCGGTAATATTTGGGGTGCTTAAAATGGATGAATTGTCGCCATTGTATATTTTTAATTTCGCGCATGCACGTTGTTTGTTTTTGTCAACTGCACAGTATAGTAGGGTCAGTTGGGCACCGTCTGTGAGAAAAAGAACACCATGACGCAATTCACTCTACCAGAAATTTGGAAACGGTATGCTGTACTGCTTGGCATTCGCGCCGTAAGGCCGAATACGAACATTTCTGGGTGTCAATCTGAGGACAGTGCATAGGATTCAAAAAGAGTTGAATGAGTCTAAAGGTGATTACGAAGGTGCTTGGACTTCTCACTAATTATGGCCTCGTTATGCTTCTATTCATCTCAGCACAGAGACCTACATCAAGTGCCTTGACAAGGTAGTGCAGACCAGGGTCAAGAGGGTGGTTACTGGAAGACACCATGTCTGGCAACAGGACTCTGCACCATGACACAGAAGCCAGGGAACCCATTCATGCCTGTAAGACAATTTCAGCGACTACATGACCCCTTACATCTGACAACCTATCTCCCCAAACTGCAACCCCCTTGATTTTTATGTGTGGGGCGCAGTTGAGCGAGAGTCCCACAAAACTTCCTGTGACACCAAAGATGAACTGAAGGCAAGGATTATGGCATTATTCACCAAATTAAACAAGGCGACCGCCCAGAAGAGTTGCAGGAGATTCCGAAGTCATCTGGAGGCTGTGGTTGCAGAAAATGGCGATTTTATTGAATAAATTTACTTTTTATTATTTCAAGATATTTTTGTGTAATTTTGGTAATTATATTTGTTAAAATGACATATCAGTGTTATTTTAATTTTTGCATAATTTAGATGACAATTTTTCCATCGCACTCTCTCTCTCCCTCTCTCTCTCTCTCTCTCTCTCTATATATATATATATATATATATATATATATATATATGTATATGTATATATGTATATATATATATGCCGCAAAAGCGAACATGGCGCAACTGTTTTGAAATGTGAAAGCAGTACCCACAGTCAGATGAAAAATATAAAGACAAAAGTATATTTATAGAGTAATTAACTTTAAAATATATTGATTTTTTAATTGCTTTAAACATAACTAATCATAAGTTTATTTTAAAATAAATTCTTATATCGCGCTATTTTATTTACTTATTTAATCACCTGTGAGCGTTTTATGTAACCGTTGATGTCCCGGGTAACAGTTATTAAATAGTAACGTTAAAATTATATATATATAGTTACGATTAAATCTCCGCGACTCTTGGGCGTTCACCTGACAAATTCTACAAAGCGTGCAACAGCAAAATTGTTCAATTGTTAGATTAAGTTCATACCGTTGCATCTTAGCAATGATTAAAGGTATCTTACTGGAAGTCGGCAAGGATTTTATAACACTATTAGACTCTACTTTGAGCAACAGAAGGACCTACAATCGGTTGTTAACTGGGGGAAGAATTGGTTGGTTAACTTTAACGCCTCTAAAACAAAATTGCTCTCTATTAACCACCACAGGGATCCATCCCTGCATCCCATTAGAATGACTGAAGACCAACTTCTCGAGAGCTCCTCTCTGCAGCTGCTCGGTCTCATGCTGTCCGCTGACCTGAGATGGAACAAATACATCGAGTCAATTGCTTCATCCACCGCAAGGAAAGTTGGCTCCCTGTGCCGAGCCAGGAAATTTGTCTCCTCGGAATCGATCCTCCAAATCTATAAATCAACCATTCGCCCTTGCATGGAGTATTGCTGCCATATATGGTCTGGAGCCCCTGCTGTTTGCCTCAGGGTTCTTGATAAGATCCAGGGACGGATATGCAATGTAATTGGCCCTGATCTTTCATCTCGTATGCAGTCGCTCTCTCACAGACGCGCCGTTGCCTCGGTCTGTCTTTTTTACAAATACTTTCACGGTAATTTCTTCGATGAGTTGCTTTCGCTAGTTCCCAGGCCTCATGAATTTAAGCGTCCTACGAGGCTGGCATCCCGTTCCCACCCCTTCACCGTTGAAACTGTTAGATGTAAACGTCTCTTCTACTCAAATAGCTTCATGTCTCGCACATCTCGCCTGTCGAACTCCCTTCCTTATTCCTGTTTCCCTGACAAATACAATCTCCAACTATTTAAGTGTAACGTCAATCGACATCTCCAGCTGCCTTGATCTATCCACTTCCCTTCTCCACATCCTTTCATCTTTCATTCCTATCTGCTCTCGCTCCAAATCTTCTGTAACCCCCTTGCCTTGATCGATCCACTATCTTTCTCCACATCCTCTCCTTTACCACTCCTACCTGCTCTTCCTCCAAACCTTCTGTAACCCCTTGCGTGCTAGTGGCTTCCAGCCTTGCTTGGGGGCGAAAAGCTTAAAAAAAAAGAAGTATCGTGATGAAATCTATCCTACACGAAAATAACATGTTCATCATTAATTAATTGTAGCTAAGGATTGGAAGTTCATAAAGTATTGAAATAAATTTCAAATACATGCATGCATACGGGCACACACACACACACATATATATATATAATAGAAAATGTTAGGAGGATTTGATAATTATAATTAAGTAATTCATTGAGTCAGAAAGAAACCTAAACAGAATGCAGAAAGCACTAGACGGCCGTTTCGTCCTATATTTGGGACTCATCAGCAAAATAATTGAAACACTTGTTAAATTCAAAGAAAATATATTTAATATGGAGTTGGTCCTCCTTTAGCCTCACATACAGCTTTAATACGTCTAGGAATGGAATCATACAGCTTCCTGACTTCATCCAGAGGAATTTTCAGCCATTCTTCCATTAATACCTGCTCCTGCCCTTTAAGACACGACGGTGGAGGATAGTGGCTCCTAACTTGTCGCTCCAAAATGCACCACAAATGTTCAATAATATTGATATCTGAAGATTGGGGAGGCCACTCCATGTGTTCTAGCTCACTTTCATGCTCTTCATACCAATTCTTAATCACTCGAGCAGTATGTATTGAAGCATTATCATCTTGGAAGATGCAGTCACCATCAGCGAATAAAGTCTTGGCCATTGGATGAATATGATCTCCCAAAATGTTCGGGTAATCTTTTTCGTTGATTCTACCATGCAGGACAACTATTGGACCGAGGTATTTCCATGATATGGCGGCCCAAACTATTACTGTTTCACCATCATGCTTCACTGTTGGAAGAAGGCAGTCAGAGTTGTAAGCTTCTTTGGGCTGAGTCCACACATAAACTCGCCCTGAAGTTGGAAAAAGAGAAATACTGAACTCGTCTGAGAATATGACTTGCTTCCATTGGTCTGCAGACCAGACATTGTGATCTCTGCATCACTTCAACCACTTCTGAATGTTGCGAGTGGGAAGAAGAGGTTTCCTACTGGCGGCTCTTCCATGATATGCAGCCTTATGGAGCTCATGGCGAACAGTTTTAGTAGAAACTGGACTATTCAGATGATTATTCAACACAGCAGTCACTTTGATCGCAATAGTCCGATGATTTTTTGCCACGTTGCATTTCAATGCACGTCAGTAAGTTTGCAAGTCCGGCCTGAATTGCTACAGTTTCTAGAGGTTTTTCCCTGTTTCTCGAATTGCGTCATAGTTCTTGATATGGTAGCTCTTGAAAAACAAAACAGTTTAGCAACCTTAGTGATCGAGGCTCCTGCCATGCAAGCTCCAACAATTTGGCCTTTTTCGAACTCAGAGAGGTCACGCATTTAGCTTAAATTTTACTAAATTATAAAAATAAATAAGACAAAGACATTAAATTAGATAAATAAACTTATTTACAATAGATATAAACTGCAATTACGAAATTTTAGTTAAAGTTCTTAATATAATCGGTCTTTGAAATATAGGAGTGGAATTTACACCATTTCCAATTATTTTGTCCAACCCCTGTATATTAAGGGCACTATTGTCTTAAAGAATTTTCGATGAATAATGAATTTTTACAAGAATTATTTTTATTTTGTTAAAATTTTAAGAAATTTATTAAGTTTTGAAATTTTTAAAATTCTGTATTAATTTCAGCCTTTAGATGATATAAAATGAAAACTATATTTAATATTCATAAATAGAAAAGCTTAATCATTAAACACATATATTTTTAAAAGAATTTTGACATTTTTTGTATGCATATAAACGTGCTGATTTTGTCAGTATGTGGCGACCATACCTGACATTATCAGAAAATAAGAGGGATAATTATAATAAATTTAAAGTGAAAATTTCTAAAATTCAATAAAATATTAGATTACGGTAAATTTTCCTAAATTTTAAAAGATTACTCATATGAAGTCTCCATAGAACAGCATTAGATTTGTCATGAAGCTTTCAACACGCCTATTGTCGGGTTAAAAATGCATTTCCGTGATATTTGAAACTTAAAGTAAATAATATTTGTTTCAAATCAGATTAATTATACTTTAAATCAGCTCATATTCCTTAAATAAAGTTTCAGAAAAATATATTTTATTTTTAGAATATTTTATTGCGATGGAAGATGGCTAAAAATGGCGCTAATCAACTATTTTATAAATTAAAAAAAAACTCGTTCCAGTCAATTTAAATGAGTTTTTGAAATATAGGAAAGTATTTTCTTATTAGAAATATCAAATTTAATCTATTGGTCTGAAATTAAAACTAAAATAAAAGCTTCAAGGAAGATTTTTCCTTCTTAAAAATTCATTTTAAACTCAAGTAACACGTTTTTTGTTGAGTTCCCTTGTGTATATATTGGTTATTATTACTATTATTATTATTATTATTATTATTATTGTTGTTGTTGTTGTTGTTGTTGTCTAAAATTTATATTAAAATTTGAAATAAAACTTCCATGATTTTTCAATGTTAAATTTGTTTCTTTTTATATACGAGATTTTTATTAATGCGATTGAGATTTTGTCCACGTTTCTGAAAAGGGGCTGGGTTTTCATAGCTGGCTTTTTGTCAGCGAGGTTTTTGTCCATTGTGATTTTGTTCGCTGGGTTTTCGTTTTGCCACAATCGATACCTATTCGTGTCTATATTTTATATTACTTTAAACAAAGCCATCTTGCTGCTTTCATTAATGATATTATTTACCTTCTCATCTTATTCTTTTCACAGAGGGATTTTCACATTTGATTGTTATTTATTTTGGCTTTTTTGTCTATTTAATGCAATTTTGTCCTCTAATCATTTGATCTGGGCTGTGACGAAAAGCGTTTCCCTTTCTCTTTCTTCATTAGTAAACACCTATCAGACGTTTTTAACTACTATTAAATCCAGGATTCTTTACTGAAAAGTTTGGTCGACTGAACTTTATTGTTCCAGAGTATTCCCATTTTCTAGAGCATTCTCTAATTTCTGATTTTATTCATGAAGTCTGAATGACAGAAAAGTTCCTCAAACCTCCTGCAGGCTTTTCTCAGTGTCTACGCAGAGGAAAAGTAATGCTGTTGTATGTACAGTCTCAGTCCTTCCTATTTTTTATGGAACATAATCTCGATTCTAGTATTTTTTATATGGGTTCAAGTGCTCCTGTTATTATTGGCACATCTCTAACCTTCATATTCCAAACTATTCTCACATAACCATTGTTCTTTTTACAATTGTTCAATCTTCTTCAGTGATACAAACATTTCTTCTTCTTCTTCTTCTTCTTCTTCTTCTTCTTCTTCTTCTTCTTCTTCTTCTTCTTCTTCTTCTTCTTCTTCTATTAATTGTTCTTTTCTTCTACTTTTCTTCTTCTTAATAATAATAATAATAATAATAATACATATTCCACCCTCCTCAATATTCCAACTTTCCTCAATTACTTGTCCGGTACCTCATTTATCTTTAGTTTTATGATTTTCTATTACTTTTCTCGTTTCCCCTTTCGTCTTTACTCACCCACGACCACTGCCACTTCAACTTCCTTTCGTTTTTGATTTTATAATGAATTCCTTTTTATTCCCGTCCAAATTTTTCACGTATTATTATCAAAATTTCTCTGCCACATACGATCTTCAAAATTTCTCTTCCCCCTACGATCTTCAAAATTTCTGTGCCACATACGATCTTCAAAATTTCACTTCCCCCTACGATCTTCAAAAATTTCTCTTTCCCCTACGATCTTCAAAATTTCTCTTCCCCCTACGATCTTCAAAAATTTATCTGCCACATACGATCTTCAAAATTTCTCTTCCCCCTATGATATTCAAAATTTTTCTGCCACATACGATCTTCAAAATTTCTCTGCCACCTACGATCTTCAAAATTTCTCTGCCACCTACGATCTTCAAAATTTTCCTACCCCCTACGATCTTCAAAATTTATCTGCCACAGACGATCTTCAAAATTTCTCTGCCACAGACGAGCTTCGTAATTTCTCTGCCACCTACGATCTTCTCAATTTCTCTGCCATCTAAAATGACAAAATTCTCTTCCCCCTACGATCTGTAAAATTTCTCTGCCACCTACAATCTTCAAAAATGTCTCTTCCCACTACTATCTTCAAAATTTCTCTGCCACAGACGATCTTCAAAATTTCACTTCCCCCTACGATCTTCAAACTTTCTCTTTCCCCTACGATCTTCAAAATTTCTCTTCCCCCTACGATCTTCAAAAATTTATTTGCCACCTACGATCTTCAAAATTGCTCCGCTACATACGATCTCACAATTTTCCTACCTCCTACGATCTTCAAAAATGTCTCTTCCCCCTACGAACTTCAATATTTCTCTGCCACCTACGATCTTCAAAATTTCTATGCCACATACGATCTTCAAAATTTCACTTCCCCCTACGATCTTCAAAATTTCTCTGCCACCTACGAACTTCAAAATTTCTCTTCCCCCTACGATCTTCAAAAATTTATTTGCCACCTACGATCTTCAAAATTTCTCCGCTACATACGATCTTCACAATTTTCCTACCTCCTACGATCTTCAAAATTTCTCTTCCTCCTACGATCTTCAAAATTTCTTTGCCACATACGACCTTCAAAATTTCTCTGACACATACGATCTTCAAAATTTTCCTACCCCCTACGATCTTCAAAATTTATTTGCCACCTACGATCTTCAAAAATTTAACTGCCCCCTACGTTCTTCAAAAATTTCTCTTCCCTATACGATATTCAAAATTTCTCTGCATATACGATCTTCAAAATTTCTTTGCCACCTACAATCTTCAAAATTTCTCTGCCACCTACGATCTTCAAAATTTCTCTTCCCCCTACGATCTTCCAAATTTCTCTGCCATATACGATCTTCAAAATTTCTCTGCCACCTACGATCTTCAAAAATTTATCTGCCACCTACAATCTTCAAAATTTCTCTGCCACCTAGGATCTTCAAAATTTCTTTGCCATATACGATCTTCAAAATTTATCTGCCACCTACGATCTTCAAAAATTTATCTGCCACCTACGATCTTCAAAATTTCTCTTCCCGCTACGATCTTCAAAATTTCTTTGCCATATACGATCTTCAAAATTTCTCTGCCACCTACGATCTTCAAAATTTTCCCTCCCCCTACGATCTTCAAAATTTATCTGCCACCTACGATCTTCAAAATTTCTCATCCACCTACAATCTTGAAAAATTTCTCTTCCCCCTACGATCTTTAAAATTTCTCTGCCACCTACAATCTTGAAAAATTTCACTTCCCCCTAAGATCTTCAAAATTTCTCTTCCCCCTACGATCTTTAAAATTTCTCTGCCACCTACAATCTTCAAAAATTTAACTTCCCCATACGATCTTCAAAAATTTCTCTTCCCTATACGATATTCAAAATTTCTTTGCCATATACGATCTTCAAAATTTCTCTGCCACCTACGATCTTCAAAATTTCTCTGCCACCTACGATATTCAAAATTTCTCTGCCACATACGATATTCAAAATTTCTCTGCCACATACGATATTCAAAATTTTCCTTACCCCTACGATCTTCAAAATTTCTCTGCCACATACGATCTTCAAAATTTCTCTGCCACATACGATATTCAAAAATTTCACTTCCCCCTACGATCTTCAAAAATTTCTCTTCCCCCTACGATCTTCAAAATTTTCCTTCCCCTTACGATCTTCAAAATTTCTCTTCCCCCTACGATCTTCAAAATTTCTCTTCCCCCTACGACCTTCAAAATTCTCTTCCTCCTATGATCTTCTTAATTTCTCTGCCACCTACAATCTTGAAAAATTATCTCTTCCCCCTACGATCTTTAAAATTTCTCTGCCACCTACAATCTTCAAAAATGTCTCTTCCCCCTACGATCTTCAAAAATTTCTCTTTCCCCAACGATGTTCAAAATTTCTCTTCCCCTACGATCTTTAAATATTTCTCTGCCACCTACCATCTTCAAAATTTCTCTTCCTCCTACGATCTTCAAAATTTTCCTACCCCCTACGATCTTTAAAATTTATTTGCCACATACGATCTTCAAAAATTTCACTTCCCCCTACGATCTACAAAAATTTCTCTTTCCCCTACGATCTTCAAAATTTCTCTTCCCCCTACGATCTTCAAAAATTTCTCTTCCCCCTACGATCTTCAAAATTTCTCTTCCCCCTACGATCTTCAAAATTTCTCTTCCTCCTACGATCTTCTTAATTTCTCTGCCACCTACAATCTTGAAAAATTTTCTCTTCCCCCTACGATCTTTAAAATTTCTCTGCCACCTACAATCTTCAAAAATGTCTCTTCCCCCTACGATCTTCAAAAATTTCTCTTTCCCCTACGATCTTCAAAATTTCTCTTCCTCCTACGATCTTCAAAATTTCTCTGTCACATACGATCTTCAAAATTTCTCTTCCTCCTACGATCTTCAAAATTTCTTTGCCACATACGATCTTCAAAATTTCTCTGACAACTACGATCTTCAAAATTTTCCTACCCCCTACGATCTTCAAAATTTCTCTGCCACATACGATCTTCAAAAATTTAACTTCCCCATACGATCTTCAAAAATTTCTCTTTCCTATACGATATTCAAAATTTCTTTGCCATATACGATCTTCAAAATTTCTCTGCCACCTACGATCTTCAAAATTTCTCTGCCACCTACGATCTTCAAAATTTCTCTGCCACCTACGATATTCAAAATTTCTCTGCCACATACGATATTCAAAATTTTCCTTCCCCCTACGATCTTCAAAATTTCTCTGCCACATACGATCTTCAAAATTTCTCTGCCACATACGATCTTCAAAAATTTCACTTCCCCCTACGATCTTCAAAAATGTCTCTTCCCCCTACGATCTTCAAAATTTCTCTGCCACATACGATCTTCAAAAATTTCACTTCCCCCTATGATCTTCTTAATTTCTCTGCCACCTACAATCTTGAAAAATTATCTCTTCCCCCGACGATCTTTAAAATTTCTCTGCCACCTACAATCTTCAAAAATGTCCCTTCCCCCTACGATCTTCAATATTTTCTCTTTCCCCGATGATCTTCAAAATGTCTCTTTCCCCTACGATCTTCAAAATTTCTCTTCCCCCTACGATCTTCGAAAATTTCTCTGCCACCTACGATCGTCAAAATTTCTCTTCCCCCTACGATTTTCAAACATTTCTCTGCCGCCTACGATTTTCAAGATTTCTCTGCTGCCTACGATCTTCAAAATAATAAATGCAGCATAATCAAACCCCAATTTCTGTCTTCCTGAAACCTGTTCTTTTATTGTCCTTTCTCCTCACAAAATTTCACATTCTCTTTCACATTTAGGAAACCCTGGCGTCTGTGTTATTATCGCTTTGGTTAGAATGAAATGCTTTCTTTTTTGTTTAAATATTCCTCATATTTTTTTCATTCTTTTTTTCTTTCTTTCGTTTTCAAACTATATATTTGTTTACTTTCTTGTCGCAAAGTAATATTTCCCTGTCAGTTATTTTTAATGTTGTTACTTTTCTTCTTCCATAGTCGATTTCTTTCTTTCTTTCTTTCTTTCTATCTTTCTTTCCTTCCTTATTTCTTTGTTGTAATTTAATCTTTCTTTCTTTCACGCTTTCTTTCTTTCTTTCTTTCTTTCTTTCTTGCACTTTCATCTTTCTTTATTTCTTTATTTCTTTGTTGTAATTTAATCTTTCTTTCTTTCCTTCTCCAATTTATAACTTTGTTTTCTTTCTTATCCCCAAATACATTTCTTTTTCCGCTGTCGAAAATTATTTTCTATTTTATTTTTATTTTTCTTAATTCATTGTCCATTTTCTTTCTTTCTATCAAACTCTTTCTTTCTTCCTTCTTTCTTTCTCTTTTTTCTTTCCTTTATTTTCATTCTTCTTTCTTACATACACTTCTTTTCTCTTTCTTTCTGTCTGTCTGTGTGTCTGTCTGTCTTTCTTTCTTTCTTTTTTCTTTCTTTCTTTCTTTCTTTCTTCCTTTCTTTCTTTCTTACAAACACTTTCTTTCTTTATGTCTCTTTTAACTGGCACCTCTCCCTTTGGACATTTAATGTTTTCATATTTTTATTCATCTTTTCACTTTCGTTTTACATCACCTTTTTATCCATTTTTCTTCCACTCTTTCTTTTCTTCCATCGTTGCTTTGAAATCTTTCGCCCCTCCCTTTAAACCCTTTTATTTCTTCGTCATCTCGGGCTCCTGCTCTCTTCTTCTCCTTCACTAACTTTTTCACACATATCTCCTTTCCTCTTTCCGCTTTCAACTACATGTGTGGTCTCCGATGGATTCACGTTGTACTCTCTGACGCCATGTTGTCTGTCGTTCTACCTAGCTCGACAGACTGCAGATTGATGCCGTCTGCTGATAACTTCATTTTCGCTTAAAAACTACAAAAAATCATAGAAACAATTAGAAGAGAACGAGTCTTAACTTGCGCAAAGAATAATTCCGTTCTGTTATTTGAATCGAAGAAGTCTCAACCACAATAATAAAAGAATCAACTGATTTTCGTTAGTAGCTAATGAAAACATTTAGTAAAATTAAGAGAAACGAAGGAAAAGAAACATGTAAATCGAAAACATTTTAGCATTTACAGAAAACTGCAGAAACTCTTAGACGTTGCAGTAAAAGAAAACGAGAAGAAATGACTAAACAGCAATTGTAATACATGCTTATTAGCAAAACGTGACCTACGAACTGAAGATGTTAAAATGAAGCGCCTCGCACATCTCGCCTATGGAACTCCCTTCCCTATTACTGTTTCCCTGACAAATACAATCTCCAACGGTTTAAGTGTAGCGTCAATCGACATCTCCAGTTGCCTTGATCTATCCACTTCCCTTCTCCACATCCTTTCATTTTTTATTCCTATCTGCTCTCGCTCCAAATCTTCTGTAACCCCCTTGCCTTGATCGACCCACTGTCTTTCTCTTCGTTCACATCCTCTCCTTTACCACTCCTATCTGCTCTTCCTCCAACCCTTTTTTAAACCCTAGCGTGATAGTGGCCTCCAGCCTTGCTGGTGGTGATACGCTTAAAAAAAAAAGTAGATCCAATTAAATATATGGACAAGAATAAAATACATCCGGCAGATTGGAGCTTTTGAGGAGAGGAGAACTACATTTTAATTTAGGTACCTCCAATAACTCGCTAAAAATCAGTATAGCGTAAAGATAAAAGGCCCCAAACTTAAAAAGTTGTATCGTTAAAAGGTTTATGTTATTATTAAGAGGAAATAAGAAATTATTTTTTAAATGATTAAAAAATAATTTTCCTTCTTTCTAACAAGTTCTAAATTTAGGTCAAAATCTGGTGTTTTTTTTTTTTTTGTTAACTGTACTGCTTGCGGTCATGGTCATTTTAGTGTAGCAGGTTCCGGTAGAAGGCTCAGGAATTTGGAAATTCTTGCAAAAATCAAATAATAGTCTGATATTAATAAAACTTTCAGGACTTATTCAAAAATTAATTAATTTATTTTTGAACTTTTATTTTTAGAAAGTCTTAGTAAGAATATTTTTTTACATCTGTTACCCTCCTATAACTTAATTTTATGAAATTTTCTAGAATTTTAAACAATCCAAAAATAGTTTTATATTACTTAAAGCTGAACGCCTTGGAAAAATTAAATCATCAATTTTTTTTTTTTTACATCTACTGCCAACATTTAAAAATCTGCTCCAAATCGTAAAAAAAACTGCAATAAAACTATCTAATTATCAAATTAGATAGACTTTTATTTGCTTTTAGAAATAATATACATTAAGGACATTATTATCTGAAGAAATTTTGTTTTTCGATGAATAAAGAATTTTTACAAGAATTGTTTGCATTTTTCTTTTAGTTTTTTTCATTTTTCTTTAATTTAAAAAAAATGTTTTAAAATTCCTCCGAACAGAGTATGTGGTAAGTTATTGAATTTTTAAGTGAAGACTATATTTACTAAGCGAAAATTAAACTTTTTACCATAATTAAAAATATTTTTTTGTGCGTCGAAATGTTTTATTTTGTTTTAGTATGATATCACATAAGTGAAATTATGGTTAAAAGGTCACGTGTTTCAAGGCTTGTCTCCTCCTTGGGGAAAACCCATTGATATCTAAAGGTCTTATCTCACTCTCAGTTATTAAATTAAAAATTAAATTGAGATAATAAGATTATCTCATTTATCAATTTGAACAATTAATGAGTGAGATATTTTAATTATAAATATAATATAATAATAATTTTATTAGTTAATATCTCATTTATTAAATTAGAAATGTAATAACTTAATGTAATTTTAATAATTATTACAATTATTTATCATTATCTTAGCTATTAAATAATGAAAGAGATAGAGGTAACTCAATAATGTAAGAAATTTTTATAGTATTTTAAATTGTTATAAGAAAGAACAAAACCGTTCTGTCACCGTACTAAACTTGTCAACACACTCGGCCATCAAGTTTTCGATGGAGACGGGAAAATAACACTACACCGAGGTAACGAAATGTTTGTCTAGAACATTTTATGCTGTAATTAAGTGATATTTCTTTCGGAACAGATTAATTTAACTTCAAATTTGCTAATTTTATGAAAGTAACGTTTCAGAAATGTATATTTTATTTTAGCGGGATTTTCAAAAAGGAAAAAAATAGTTTAGTTTACATTACTGCAAAATGTTAAAAATGGCCGTTTCGATTTGTTTTTCGATTTATCTATCTATCTATCTATCTATCTATCTATCTATCTATCTCTATAAATATATATACATACATATATATATATATACATACACATATATATATATACATATACATATATATAATATATAGATAAAATAACTGAAAAAAAATGGGTGTTTTTTTGCGAAAGTATTTATTTATATGTTTTTATAAAAACATAAATAATATAAAAACATATAAATAAATACTTTCGCAAAAAAAACACCCAATTCTCTTTCAGTTATTTTATCCATATATTATATACATATCAACAAAGTATACGTGACTTCTCATTATGCTATATATATATATATATATATATATATATATATATATATATATATATATATATATATATATATATATATATATATATATAAATATATATATATATATATATATATATATATATATATTTGAATTGGACATAGTCCGACAATTTATTTAAAGTCATTTATAATATGTTTAACTATATAATATAATATAATATAATATAATATAATATAATATAATATAATATAATATAATATAATATAATATATAATATATATAATATGTTTTCTATGAAAATTTCTCGGACATTCAGGCCGGTAAATGTTATTTAATACTGTTTATTATAAAACAGAGAATTTGCTTAAATACTTGTATCTATAAAAAGAACGTTAAACATATTATAAATGTCTTTATATATATATATATATATATATATATATATATATATATATATATATATATATATATATATATATAAAAATATATATATATATACATATTATTAATATATACTAATGTATATTTTGGCAGCAACCTTTGTTTCAAATATGTTTCATTGAATACAGCTGAGAAGGAAAACTGAATTAATGTTTATCCAGCAACTTAACATTTGTCCGTTTTGCAGGTGTTAATGATTATAACAATTGTCCATGATTTTATTGTCCCAAGCGCTTTCGGACACGTCTAGAGCCATTTTCAAGGTTGTTTTGTTTATGGTGTCGTTATTCATTCCGTATCTTTTGACTGTTACATTGTAAATTATGTTTGTGTTGTTTTTTTTTTAAAAAAAAAGGAGCGTTCATTCCAAGCTTTCACATTGTAAATTATGTTTGTGTTGTTTTTTTTTAAAAAAAAAGGAGCGTTCATTACAAGCTTTCACGTGCCGCGCGCAACTGGAATTCACGTGAGCATCTATTTTTATTTTTTCTTAAAATTCAACACTCCATTTCCTTTTTTATATAAGGTAAGATTATATTTCGTGTCACAAATCAAATGCCTATATCAGACAAACTACCTCTATCTTGACAAGACACCTTACGTGTCACTTACCTAACCATAGTGCCACAAAAAACAACATTTATTAATCCATAATCTACAAGAGTGTTTAAAGAAAATTCTGATCGAAAATACAAGAATTCTATATAAATCACATTATCAGAAACATATTCGAAAGGTTCTATATATCGAACAACTTTTTCCTATCATCAACCTTACATTATTTAATACAAGTCTATTGTTTCTGGATAATTATTCACACATCTGTATTTCAGGTTAACACAATTTGTCCGTATCTGTGCATGATAATTATTAATTAAGATTTGGCCCTGTGTAATAAGAATAAAATCTTCGTTTTCATCTTTTAACCCTGCAATACGTAATCAGTGATGGGTATGATTATTATTATTATTATTATTATTATTATTATTATTATTATTATAATTATTATTATTATTATTATTATTATTATTATTATTTGGCATGTTTCCAATATAATTGGGAGAAATGTTCAACAAACAAAATTGACAGAGTTTGCAATAAACATTAAGAGAAAGAAAAGAAAAAAACTGAGCAAAAATAAAAAATAATATAAAACAAACAATATATTTTAATGCATTTATTATGTTTATCTATAAAAAGAACATATAAACATAAAAAATGTCTTAAAATAATTGTCGGACTTTGTCCATTTCATAACGTGTGACGTCATTTGTTTACATTTGGATACGCATCGAGCAGATATGAATATATGAGAGAAAATCATGGAGAATTGTGGTTAAAAACATTAAAATCGACATTGCTAGCCGAAACGCTACTCTATGGCTCAATCGTTAAATGTCACGTCAGGCTATATGATGGTTCCGTATAAGATACAGGTTCGATTCCTGTCGGAGGACGCATATTTTCTATGACAATTTCTCGGGCATTCAGGCCGGTAAATGTTGTTAATACTGTTTATTATAAACAGAGCATGTACTTAAATATTTGTATCTATAAAAAGAATGTATAAACATAAAAAAGTGTTATTAAATAATTGTCGGAGTTTGTAAATAACTATCTAACTCTTTCGCTTTCTCTAACTCTCTCCTCTCTCTCTCTCTCTCTATATATATATATATAACAGTCTGTTCATATCTATTTATCTATCTCGGTCTGTTCATATCTATCTATCTTGGTTTATACATATCTGTCGATCTCCGTCTATTATTATATCACTTTCTCTAACTCTCTCTCTCCCTCTCTCTCCATATATATATATATATATATATATATATATATATATATATATAACACAGTCTGTTCATATATACGTATATATATATATATCGATCATTTGCACATCTATCTATTTATCTATCTCGGTCTGTTCCTATCTATCTATATATCTAAATATGTATATTAGTTTGTATATATCTGTCGATGCCCGTTTATTGCCATCTCACTTTCTGTTCTGGCCTTGTTAGGGCCAGAAATAAAGACACGAGGGAGGAATTGAGTTAAACAAATGTATTAACACAATCAGGAATACAAAAATATACAAACGAGAGTGTTAAAGCAAGAATGTTCGGTCCGACTGTCAGAGTTTACTGCTGGAAACCTCCCTCTCTAAAAAGTTCTTATTTATATTTTATTTTATTTACATTTTATGAAGAATCTCGAGATATAGTGTAGTCGCAATTGACCATATGTAGCAGCAATACTGGAAGACAGAAATAAATGAATAAGACGATAGAATATATAGTCGTTCGCAAAAATGATATCCAAAGATATAAGCTGAGAATCGGAAATGTCAAAATCGAGCAAATACAGAAATTGAAGTATCTCGAAAGACGACGGAAAATTTGACATAGAAAATCGATGGCACATAAGTGTAGAAAAAAAGATGCTAAGCGAGATATTAAGAGATAGGGATATCCCGACAGACAAAAAAGAATGTAATGATTTCCGAATGGCAAGGTAAATTCAATCCCACAACATGGCAGTGAATGCAGGGAATTTCCCCACAAATGAAGGGAAGGGCAATAGATGAAAAGGACAACAACAAATGAAAAGCAATGCTATATATGCAAATGAGGGCAGCAGATCAAAAGGAGAGCAACCGATGAAAATGAGACCAACAAATGAAAAGGAAAGCAATATATGCAAAAGTGGGTAGCATGCTTAAAAGAGAGCAACAGATGAAAAGGAGACCAACAAATGAATCAAACGCAATATATTCAAATAAGGGCAGAAGGAGAAAAGGAGAGCAATAGCTGAAAAGGAGAGCAATAGCTGAAAAGGAGAGCAACAAATGAAAAGCTGAACACCAAAAGAAAAGCAAAGCAATATATGCAAAGTAGATCAGCAGTTGAAAAAGAGAGCAACGGGTGATAATGGAGAGTAATTGATGAAAAGCGAAACAATATATGCATAGGCCAGTGATAGATGAATAGGAGAGTAATATCTGAAAATATGAGCAGCAGTTGAAAAGGAGATCAGCGAATGAAAAGGAGGGCAACAGATGAAAATAGAGCAACAGAGGAAAAGTAACGTATTAGATAAAAAAGAAGTAACAGAAATGTGGTTATATAGTGGGATGCTGTGACTACTCTGGTCGCAACATACGAGCTACGAAGAAATTTTAGAGAAGGTAAATTGAGGAAATTGTCCAGCATTCACTGCTTATTTGTTCACATTGAAGTCTTTTATCTAGAATAAGAAAAAAAAGGTAGCTGATTTTTCTGGGATACATCTTGAAGAAAGATGGCTTGAAGGATTTGACACTCACAGGGCTTGGAGGCGGCAACAAATGCATCTTGAAACAGCGATTAAATAGCTTGTGTAAATAAATGGCAGAACAGGGATAATAAAGAGAAAAAACTTGGTTTCGAGCAACAAGGATTGTTGTAGCGAACTAAAACCGCTACCATTTGAAGGGACACGATACACAAAAGAAAAAATAGATAAAGCTTTGTCAACTATTGGTATATTTTTTTACTTGTAATTCCTTTATTTTGACTTGATTTTCATCTAGTAGAATTAGTAGTTGTTCCCATGTCGATTGTGTAACCCATAGAAGAGTATCACTTCAAAGATGCATCTTCTTTGCTTGGGGGCCTAGTTAAATAAAAGTCGGAGAACTGCGATCGGGGATACAGAAACTGCGTTGAAATCTTACCTGGTGCCGTGAAAGGAGACGTCCTACGCTGTTATAATCGATAAGTTCGGCGTAGGACGGCAATTTCTTAAGCGTAGATGATCGTCAAAATCGTTATTTAAAACAACAGGATCAAAATAAATTTTCTAAATTCCCTCGTGCGCGGGCGCACTCATTCGCGCAGCCATAACGAAAAGCTAACAGTTTTTGTCTTCAACACGTTTACATTTTGTACAAGACAATTTCAATAAAGTCTATGAAATGGACGAAGTCCGACAATTATTTTAAGCCATTTTTTATGTTTATACATTCTTTTAATATATACAAATATTTAAGTAAATGCTCTGTTTTTATAATAAACGGTATTAAACAACATTTACCGGGCTGAATGTCCGAGAAATGTTCATAGAAAATATTCATCCTCCGACAGGAATCCAACCTGTATCCTATAGTCACCCACTGTATAGGATACAGGTTCGATTTCTGTCGGAGGACGAATATTGTCTATGAAAATTTCTCGGACATTCAGGCCGGTAAATGTTGTTTAATACTGTTTATTATAAACAGAGCATTTACTTAAATATTTGTATCTATAAAAAGAATGTATAAACATAAAAATATCTTAAAATAAAGTCTGTCCTAACGGGTAGGTCACTGAAAGTAGTTGTTAAATATCAGTCTTCTGAGGTCCTAGTGATCGACCCAGGTTTCCCCTGTGTTCGCTTCTTGGTTCAACCCTCTTTCTATTCTATATAAATAATCTGCTTAAGCGTATACTCTGATGATTTGGGAATATCTAGGCTGATGATACAATGGGTGCACCTCCAAAACTCTAGATAGTCAGAGATTAGCAGCTGATCTCTCCTCTGATTTAGCTCAACAGCTCAGTGGAGGAAAACTGGCTGCTCCCATTCAATGCCTCGAAAACAAATCGGATCCTGAACTTTCATCGATCGCGACGAACGGGTGCTTTCTCAGGGAGTGCCCGTGCTGTGGGCGCCTACTGGGACTTAAGCGCCCCCACCCAAACGTCAACTGGAACTCATACATGCGATAAATCGCTAAAGGTACTAGAAAATGATCGGACCCTTGTACCGCTCCAGCAAGCACCTCACCTGCTATCTTTTATCATTACAAGAGCCAGATCAGGCCGGAAATGGAGTACTGTTGCCATATATGGACATGGGGCAGACCAGTCTTTCCTTTCCTGTCTCCATAGAGTTCAAAGGCATTTCTGTGTCCTTGTGGGTGACAAATTACTTTCCACCCTACAACCTTTTTCTCATAGACGAAATGCCACAAGCCTCTCACTGCTATATCGCGATTTCCATGGCAAGTGTCCAGACGAACTACATTCCTTAGTTCCACCAGTTCGAAACTTGATGGCTAACATCCGCCATGCTGCACACATTGTAGTGAGCCACTCTTATTCCCTTCGTATTCCAATGGGGAGGTGTAATTTCCACGCAAGCAGCTTCTTCTCACGAACTGCTGGTTTGGGGGAACCGAGGGGGATGCTTTCTCGATCACTGCAATCTTAACCTCTTCAAGACTTGGGTTAAACTTTATCTTCCCTAAATATGGGCATAAAACAGTGTTTCTTACTTTGTACCCCTCTACCTCGAGTGGCTCTCGGGCCTTGTAAAAAGTAAATATTATTGTAAAAAAAAACAAAAAACAACAAAATAATAATAATAATAATAATAATAATAATAACGTGCCGGAATTAAAACTTTTTGAAAATATATGGCATAGCTGGCCTAAGACGTCACTCAGAATATCCACACTTTCTTGTTTGTTATCGCCTGGTCTTATCAGCTTTGACTCAGAACATATGCCACAGTGAATTTTGGCACCCAATCAACTTTAATTTGGAATCTCAGAATGTCAGCAAGTGCTTCCCTACCAATTTATTTGAGAATCGCTCATTAAGTTAGGGTTTTATCAAAATTAATTGACGATACAAAATGTTCAATTTTGTGATAAGATGAGGCATTGTTAGCCATTTTTAATTTTTGACTAGTAATACTTTCCTTTTCATTTTAGTTGCTTTTATTTCACTTAAGCTAGTATCATTATGAATGTTTTATTTGATCAAGTATTGTCAAATATTGTTAATTTTTGACTAGCATTTCTTTCATCTTCATTTTAGTTCCTTTTTTTTACATTTATTATCTGTCAACCTGAACTCGAACTTTATACGTATCCATCAAAGAGATGTTCGCGAGTGTGTGAGTCAATTTGGCATGGGAATTAAAATGGGCGAACTGGGTTCGAAATCTTAACGAGTCCATTATTTTCATTCAACACAAGGGGAAAGCCATGAATAAAAAAAAATGTATGACTCACAACCACACATTGAAATACTGATTCCTGTACGACAACCGAAGTTAACCAATATCGTACCTGATCATTACGTAGATGGGTGACTGCTTGAGAATACCCGGTGCTGTAAGATTGGGGATGCGCG
>OZ038503.1:79055826-79065826 GCA_964036315.1 Acanthosepion esculentum | reverse complement strand
GTAACAGTTCGTAAATAAATTCCTTATTTTGTCTTATTAAAAGTTACCCTCGTACTTCCTCAATATCATCACACTCTATTTTTCTTTTTCGCATGGGTAAATCAACTGATCATTTTAACCAATTTTAATTTGAAGAATATTGGAAGAATGATTGCTGACGTATCACTAATGGGAATTAGGGTACTGAAATTTTATGTTAACACATGTTGGATATGATCTATTTATTTTTCCCAGATATTCCAATCTTTCTTTCTTGCATGATTTTGCTCTTGGATTCGTTGTTCGCATCTTGTACTCTTCCTCTTGATGGCAAACATGCATTCTATCTTCTTACAATTGATGGTTAATCTTCTCGCTTTCTTTTATTAACTTTTTTATATTTCATTTATTATTTCCCTAACATTGTCAATATATACAACAGCGGTGATATACCGGAAGGACTAAATTGAAACATTTTCATATTGCTGCCGAAGAAGCCAGGTGAAATCGAATGTGAACTCCATCGAACAATCAGCCTAATTAAATTTAAGGCTGTGTGCTTTTTTTTCACAACTAATTTACTAGCTCACTTCTGAGCAGATGGATGTGCGGGTGGTCTAATTGATATTGACCCGGAATACGAAGTCGTAGAGCCGAGATCGAATTCCAGTCGGGATCGTTACATTCACCTACGTTAAAATACCCTTTCGAAAGGTATGGATGCACTTCTTCCTTCCCGTAGTGGTTAAATATTAAACTTGTAACTAGAAAAATAGTTGTTTATGAAATATTCGCGCGCAAAAATAATAAATATTCTTACGATGCCGAATATGTTTCGTCTTTAATTATGACCAAACGGGATTTTCCTTCCGAAATCTTTCGGAGTGTGACTGGCAGGTGAGGAGAAGTGGGGTCTTTTCCCCGTAGGGATGGATGCTGCAGATATAGTATCTGTTCTGTGACGGAAGCCTTCTCTCCTCCTTTGCGTATTCTGAACCGTTGTGTGACATCTGTTACGTAGCGGTGGTATGACAGGCTATGACTCGCTTAGATAAGCTTTGACCAGCTTAGACAAGCTATGATCAGCTAAGACCAGCTTAGGCAAGCTATGATCAGCTAAGACCAGCTTAGCCAAGCTATGATCAGCTAAGACCAGCTTAGACAAGCTATGATCAGCTAAGACCAGCTTAGGCAAGCTATGATCAGCTAAGACCAGCTTAGACAAGCTATGATCAGCTAAGACCAGCTTAGACAAGCTATGATCAGCTAAGACCAGCTTAGACAAGCTATGATCAGCTAAGACCAGCTTAGACAAGCTATGATCAGCTAAGACCAGCTTAGACAAGCTATGATCAGCTAAGACCAGCTTAGACAAGCTATGATCAGCTAAGACCAGCTTAGACAAGCTATGATCAGCTAAGACCAGCTTAGACAAGCTATGATCAGCTAAGACCAGCTTAGACAAGCTATGATCAGCTAAGACCAGCTTAGACAAGCTATGATCAGCTAAGACCAGCTTAGACAAGCTATGATCAGCTAAGACCAGCTTAGACAAGCTTTGACCAGCATAGACAAGTTATTATCAGCTAGGATCAGCTTAGAGAAGCTATGATCAGCTATGACCAGCTTAGACAAGCTATGATCAGCTAAGACCAGCTTAGCCAAGCTATGATCAGCTAAGACCAGCTTAGCCAAGCTATGATCAGCTAAGACCAGCTTAGACAAGCTATGATCAGCTAAGACCAGCTTAGACAAGCTTTGACCAGCTTAGACAAGTCATGATCAGCTAGGATCAGCTTAGAGAAGCTATGATCAGCTATGACCAGCTTAGACAAGCTATGATCAGCTAAGACCAGCTTAGCCAAGCTATGATCAGCTAAGACCAGCTTAGACAAGCTATGATCAGCTAAGACCAGCTTAGACAAGCTTTGACCAGCTTAGACAAGTCATGATCAGCTAGGACCAGCTTAGATAAGCTATGATCAGCTAAAACCAGCTTAGACAAGCTATGATAAGCTTTGACCAGCTTAGACAAGTTATGATCAGCTAGGACCAGCTTAGCCAAGCTATGATCAGCTAAGACCAGCTTAGCCAAGCTATGATCAGCTAAGACCAGCTTAGACAAGCTTTGACCAGCTTAGACAAGTTATGATCAGCTAAGACCAGCTTAGACAAGCTTTGACCAGCTTAGACAAGTTATGATCAAGTAAGACCAGACTTGTGTCACAACCTGACTCTGTCAGGGGTCAAGTAAATCACGAATTGATAATCCATAACAAAAACAAATCAACCAATAAAAAATCGAGCCCGAAACACTTTCCCTTCTTATTCAATAAGAATAATAGCGAAATTAAACTAATATCAATGGTCATCTTCTGTGTTCTTAATTTCTGTCCACTCTCGAGAATAATGCGTTTCTATATATCACATTCTTTCACTCTAAGTATCCCTTTGCATCGTAGTGGCTTCATTGCCTTGATAACTGCATAAATTCTTGAAATTTTACCTCGTTTTGCCTAGGCATACGGGTACATCATGTTGTAACTCCGGTTCCTACACGATCACCGAAGTTAAGCAACGTCGAGCATGGTCGGTACGTAGATTGGTGACTGCTTGGGAATACCAGGTGTTGTAAGCTTGTGTGTGCGGGTGGTGTAATTGATAATGGCACGGAAATGTTAATCGGAGAGCCGAGTTCCAATTCCCTTTCGGTTTGTTATATTTACTTACGCGCATATACTGTTGGAAAAAGGATGAATCCACCGCTCCTCCACAATCTCTGGGATAATTAGTAAGACTTGCATGTCTAAATCATTTTTAGCTCAAAATAAGAAAGATATCTTTCTAAGATACACCGGTTCAGAGCTTAATCTATCAATTGGACAATTTATCTTTTACACGATTTGGACAATTTTGCTATTACAGCTGGTATATAAACGGTGTTCCAATAACTTGGACCGATTTTAAATGTGAATTAATTTTAAGCGTCTAATGATTTATTTTCTTTTTCTTTCAGATTTGCCGGACATTTGGGCGATATTATTTTTCACACATAATTGCCATGACATAAATAACATGATCCAATAGAGAAATAAATACATTTTCACCAATAACACTGATTTATTTACTGCTGACTTTGATCCGTCTTAATGAAACACCCTTATATATAATTGCCATGACATAAATAACATGATCCAATAGAGAAATAAATACATTTTCACCAATAACACTGATTTATTTACTGCTGACTTTGATCCATCTTAATGAAACACCCTTATATATAATTGCCATGACTTAAATAATATGATCCAATAGAGAAATAAATACATTTTCACCAATAACACTGATTTATTTACTGCTGACTTTGATCAGACTTGATGAAACACCCGTAATAATGTTTTGATTTTTTTAACAAATAAAGTATTAGTTACCCTATTTACATTGTTCGGACTGTCGTCTTCATCTTTCTCGACAGAGTGAGAATAATATAAATAGTGTAAATAGTTACAATACCTCATCTCAGAAATATAGAGAAATCCTGAAGAAGGCCGGAGCGTATATCGGCAGAAACGTCGTGGATATGACAATTAAGATGAGGACAGCAATCCGGACCATGTAAATAGTGAAAATAATTAAAATACCTGATCTCAGAAATATAGACAGATCCCGAAGAAGGCCGGAGCGTACAGCGGCTGAGGCGTAGTGTATATGGCAATTAAGATGAGGATAACAGTCCGAACAATGTAAATAGTGTAAATAGTTATAATACCTCATTTCAGATATATAGACAGATTTAAAGATATAAACGGTGTTCCAAAAACTTGGACCGATTTTAAATGTGAATTAATTTCAAGCGTCTAATGATTTTTTTTCTTTTTCTTTCAGATGGCAGACATTTGGGCGATATTATTTTTCACACATTATCGCCATGACTTAAATAACATGATCCAATAGATAAATAAATAAATATTCACAAATAACAATGATTTATTTACTGTTGACTTTGATCCGTCTTAATGAAACGCCCTTATATATAATTGGCATGACTTAAATAATATCATTCAATAAGGAAATATATACATTTTTACCAATAACACTGATTTATTTACAGCTGAATTTGACCCGTCTAATGAAACACCCTTATATATAATCCGTCTTAATGAAACACCCTTTATATGGCATATAATGAGCGTTTGTTCAAATTGTTATTACTATTCATGTAGAAATTAGATAAAGTATCACACAGAAGCGAGCCCATCGCTACGCCGTCAGTTTATGCTTCGTTGTTACCTTTTTTTATATACTGTGCCCTTTCTGAACGTAGGTGATCATTGCTCTCCACAAAACCCAGTCCCTTGTAGCTCTCAATAAAGCTTCTGCTATTTCTCGCAAGTCCTGTTCCGCCATCCATTTATTCAAGCTCATCAAGTATGTTATGACGCATGTTGTCTTCCTCTGACCTACTTGCCCTATATCTATTCCGTGCGTATCATATTTTCCAAACCCTCCTTCCTCATTATATCCCCTAGAAGCCTCAATTCTATCTTCCTGATGTTAAATATTAGTTTCTTTTCGTTTCCATAGTGACCGTAAAATGGTTCTTGTATGGTGCAAGACAGTAGGAGTAATATAATTGGCCTAATAATAGGAGAGAGTAAGCTTCGGGTGATTATATAATATATTGCATAGATATTTCTATGGTTTCCTTTGACACAGTCATTAGTAAAAAGACTTGCAGCATCTAACGTGACTAGGACACCATTTTTAGGCTTATTAGAATGTAATATGTCAATATGTTTTGACGTAAGATTTATAAATCTATTTGTTTTGCATCATAATTAAGTAATAAACATGAAATTGTGTAAGCTTTTTTTAAATTACCCAATTTCATTAAAATAGATAAGTAATTGGAGGACACCCGATATATATATATATATATATATATATATATATATATATATATATATATATATATATGTGTGTGTGTGTGTGTGTGTGTGTGTGTGTGTGTGTGTGTGTGTGTTTGTGTATGTCTGTGTGTTTGATCCACAAACAGATTATTTCGCTGTATCACAGCTCATCAATGTGGATAGACATCCGATTGCCTCAAGCCAGGATAGAAACCTAACCGATTTGGCATCAGTCGGAGATTTCCCCCTGTGCTATCAGCACCCGCCGGAGATGAAAGTGAATTTATAAGTATTTATTTTAGAATAAACACACCACAGTGACTCAGAGTGCTCAATTCATGGAAGAGCTTTTGTATATATATATATATATATATATATATATATATATATATATATATATATATATATATATATGGGAGCTGGTAATATACATACTTATATTTGATATAAAAAATAATTTTAAATAATTTAAGTAATTCTATTACATTTACTTGATTTAAAAAGAAATATAGTCTATTAGTAATTAAGAGTAAAAAATATTTTAAAATTGTAGTTAAATATAACGTATTCTAACACAAACACACATAAAAAGAATCTTTAAGTATACAAGAAAGAAAAAAAATGTCGAAAAACTATTTGCCCCTAATAAAAAAAAAACGAAACGACATTAATTTAAGTGATGTCAGAATTTGTTGAAAATGCACCCCTACCCTACCTAGACTTAACCTCTTTTTCGAACGTAACTCATAATTGATACAACAATAGTTAATAAAAATGAACACGCTACCGCCCCTGTCTGAATGATTGGATTTCTCGGTATCCTTGGAAACATGAAATTATGAATTTATATGCGCGTTTAAAACTCAGTAAATTTAAAAATAAGTTATTGCAATATTCGCTTGAAGATGAAACGGAACTAATGCTTTTAATTTAATTATATAATTAAATTTGAAGTTTTTAGCTTTCAATTTTGAAACATGGTTATTACTGTGTAGCGAAAAAACATTTTAAATCAGTTAATTTATAATATTTATGCTCTGTAAATTTACATTGGGCACTGTTTTGTAGAAATAAAAATAAAAAATATCAATAAGAACACCGGATCATATATCTTACCGTTCTTTCTTTATATATATATATATATATATATATATATATATATATATATATATATATGAATAAATATAGTCTTAAAGTGTGCTATATTTATGGGATAAAGTGCTCAATATCAGAGATAGAGCGTGTGTAAATATAAAAGTGGACATGGAAGTCAGCACTTAGAGGCGACAGTCTGTTTCATGCTAGTGCAATCGCCTGACGATTGCACTAGCATGAAACAGACTGTCGCCTCTAAGTGCTGACTTCCATGTCCACTTTTATATATATATATATATATATATATATATATATATATATATATATATATATATAGTAATGATACAATATGGTAATCCGGATAGAATTTACAGGAAGATATAGATCCAGAGAGAGGTCTATGTCAAGAGACAGGGAAAAATTATTATAAATTAAAAAATATCAAACACTTAAATCCCATAGGTAATAATTTTTATTTCATGCGAGAAAAAAGCAGCTCTTAATTTTCAAGAACTATAAACAAATTCCTCTCATGAAATAAAAATTATTACCTATGGGATTTTAAGTGTGTGTTATTCTTTAATTAATAATGATAATAATTATTATAATCTATCTATCTATCTATCTATCTATATATATATATATATATATATATATATATATATATATATATATATATATATATATATATATATGTATATATACATAGTAAAGATAATAAATCCGTTGGTATATAATCCAAGTCGATCCTAGTAATATAAAATAGTAAGAGTGATCCACAAAAAGAGCCCAATGTATTTATCATTACAGACCAAATAATTAGGGCACAATAAAATCCAAAAATACATCATATGGGAATAAGCTTATTTCAACCGACGAAAGATTCTTCAGTCTTATTCAACTCCGCTAGGGGTTGAATAAAACCAATTTTATTGTGTACTATCGATCTGTCTATCTATCGGTCTCTCTCTCTCTCTCTCTCTCTATATATATATATATATATATAATATATATATTGTTATTTTCTATTAGAAGAGATTATAATAAAAAGATGTTGGAATCGCTCTGCTTATTGTCTCATTTCGATACATACACCTACACACATACACTCCGTCTCTCCATTTATATATATATATATATATATATATTAACAAGAAGAGAGAAACCGCAAACGTTTTTGGTTGTAATGTGGATTTTTTTTAAAAATATATTATGCTTTATGAAAAATAATGCATAATATTTTTTTTTAAATCCACATTACAGCCAAAAACCTTTGCGGTTTCTCTCTTCTTTTTAATATACACACTTTTCTCTCATTAAAACGACTATAACCTTTTCCCTTTATATATATTTAAATATTAATAATTTTATGTTAAATATTCTCGCTATGAGACATTCTCTATTTTTGTGTTAGCAATCCGAATGTCTTTCTTGAAATGGCAGTGGAGAGTTCTGCGCGAAGGGTCATAAAACAATTAAGGTTGGTTTGAGAAATGATGAATTAGTTGTCGGTATCTTATCTTTTAATGTTTTAATGACCCCTATCGAGAATATTTAACAAGGAAAAAAATTAATTATTTTTAATAATATGTGGAAATCTCCACCCTTTACCTGAGATCGTAAACACGTGTATTAAAATTATAGAAAATAAAGCATAATATTTTTTTATAAATCCACATCACAACCAAAAACGTTTGCGCTACCTCTCTTCGTTTTAATATACACACTTTTCTCTCGTTGGAACCACTATAACCTCTTCCTTTTATATTTATATATATATATATATATATATATATATATATATATATATATATATATATATATATATATTAGTACGTGTGTGTGTGTGTCTGTCTGTTTTATGCTGTTTCCTGTACCTGACATTTCAACGCGGCCTTCCATCTGACTGTAGTACTGGTCAGTTATTCACAAACTGCAGAAAGCTTTGACTGCACCAAGAAATCGAACCGAGCCTATGCCAGGAATTAGTAACGACAACATCTGTGAAACATTAAGCTCTTACTCTGCTGGTTGGGAAGTTAATAGGCGGTAAGTGACTAGCACCAACACGCCAGCCCGCGTTCATAAAATGCGGCTGTTTAAAAGGCAAAGTCACTAATTATAACGGAAGTTTACAGCGTGCCGCCTCAATTCAAACCAGTGCCGCCAAATTGCTTGACTTTTGATCATCATATATGCATTAAGGTTTGCCCTCCTCTTGTACGACGCCGTTACAAATACCTGGATTAAATGAGTGTATGTGTGTGGGCGTGCAGATTTCTTTTAATAATCCGATACCAGACCCAAGAGCGGCTCAAGTTAGAAGGTTAAATTTTTGATTGATTGATTCGTTTCCTACGGCTTATCAACTCTTGTCGGTTATTTAAAGCCAGAAAATAATTTTAGATAGAAATAATCTTTTTTTTTTCTTGTTTTTTGTTTTTTTGAGCAAATAATTTTTTAGTGAAACGCGTCTGAGGTCGGTGGGGAAACAGTCGACCCCCCAAAGGGTATCTGCGCGTTAAGTGAATAGAACAAATCCCACAGGAATTTGAACTCGGCTCTTAGATCAACAATTCCAAGCCACTCCCAGTATTCCCTAGAGGTCACCCATCTAGGCGCTGACCAGGATCGGCGTTGTTTAACTTCGGTGATCTTACACTGTTTAGATTATTCGGACTATTGTCCTCATATTTGCCGCCATGTTTATCACAACGTTTCGGCCGAATAATGTTGAGAGCTGCAAGAGATAGAAGGAGGTGGAGAGCCATGATCGCCTACGTCCTGAAAGGACACGGCATATAGAAAGAAAAGAATGCCGAAATCTAAATATTTTGAATGCAATTTTATGCCTTCAACTAAAGATAATTTGTACATAATTTTATACTTTTAGATTAAACGTAGTTTTTTTTTTAATATATAGTTTGTACATCTGTTGTAGGTGTTCTAGAAAGAACCTACTTCTTTAAGGAAGAAGATTATCTGTCTATATCTCCGAGATGAGTTATTATGTACACTATTTACATTATTCGAACTATAGTATTCTGGGAAGCATCTACGCGGGAGCATTATGTTTTTTCTTTTTTTTTTTTAGTATTACTCACCCAGTACAATCTCCAAAAGCCACTCAAGTTAGAGGGTTACCGAATGATGTTGCAAGGACGTAATTCGAGGAGGTAGGAAGTGTATATTATGACGATATGTAGGGCAGATAATGGTTGAACGTAGATATGAAGAAGTTAAGATCGTAGTGATCGGGGAAGCATCATCTCGGGAGTCTCTTGCACAAAGTAGCGGTTCTTATGAAGAAACTCTCAGACGGGAACATCCTTCCTAACAATGGAATACGATCTAGTATGAGGATGATTCGACCCTACGGACCTATGCTGTAAAGGTCTGAATTAGTGGAATTAAAGACGTCAGAAATTTACCACGGAAAGTAGCGAGAAGATGGCGTCGTTGCGTCTGCAGGCAAAGTAGAAAAAATCATCACTCACAAGGATGCGTAGATGCGTTTGGATCCTATCAGGGATGGATAGTGGGGATTGAGAAGCTCCAGCTCAGATACGACAGTAATGCTCCATTTTTTTTTTGTCTGAGCTAATTCTTGTAATGATGACGCGTGACAGGACTCTATAAATACTGATTAGCAGCTCCAGCCAAGATATGGCAGCTATGGTCTTTTTTTTTTTTTTTTTTTGTCTGATCTGACTCTTGGAAATATAGAGTCAGGTACAAGGTACAGTATATCTTTCCAGTAACTTTACCAATAGATCATATAAATGAGTTCAGCTTGAGGTACAGTGTAAACTTGAGCCCCAACAGATTAGAGTAACAGATTAAGTAAGGAGTCTCATTGAGAATAAGATCGTTCATCTCAAAAGGTGAAAATTCAGAGTCTGAAACGGTGATGTTGAAAAGTTACTAGCTTGTTCTTTTTTTTTTTCAATCATTCCACCCCAAGCGAGGCAATAAAGCCACTAGGATGCAAGAGGTTACTAAGTGTTAGAGAATAT
>OZ038503.1:78988326-79050826 GCA_964036315.1 Acanthosepion esculentum | reverse complement strand
GAGAAGAAAAAAGAAACAATCAAGAAGAAGTAGAAAAAGAATGATGTTGAAGGTAAAACTCATAGAAGAAAGGGTAGAGGGAGAGGTAGAAGAAGAAGAAAAGGAAGAATCAAGAAAGAGAAGAGAAAAGAAAGACTCATGAAGGAGAAGAAAAATAATCCTGGAGAAGAAAAAAATCATACAAGAAAGGGTAGAGTGAGAGGTAGAAGAAGAAGAAAAATAGGGATCAAGAATGAAATGAAAAAAGAAAGAATCAAGAAGAAGAAGAAAAATATTCCTGGAGAAGGAAAAAATCATAGAAGAAATGTAGAGGCAGAGGTAGAATAAGAAGAAAAGAAAAGATCAAGAATGAGATGAAAAAAGAAAGTATCCAGAAGAAGAAGAAAAATATCCATGGTGAAGGAAAAAAAACATAGAAGAAAGTGTAGAGGGAGATGTTGAAGAAGAAGAAAAGGAAGAATCAAGAAAGAGAAGAAAAAAGAAAGAATCAAGAAGAAGCACTTGGTTAAACTTGCAAAGTTCTAGATTGCTTGTTCTTAGAGAAAATAATAATAATAATAATAATAATAATAATAATAATAATAATAAGAAGAAGAAGAAGAAGAAGAAGAAGAAGAAGAAGAGGAGGAGGAAGAAGAAGAAGAAGAAGAAGAAGAAGAAGAAGAAGAAGAAGAAGAAGAAGAGGAAGAAGAAGAAATAATGGAAAGAGTGAAGGATAAGTGAAAGGAAAAGAATATAAACGAGATATTATCTCAGGTAAAATGAAGCAAGGTTAATAGGTGTACAAATAAACAAAGGAGGGAGAAAGAGAAAGAAAAGAAGAAGAGGAGAGCGAGATTGAGAAACAATGAAGAAATCTAACAAAAAAAAAAGAAAAAAGTAAACAATCCATTGGAAACGGAAAGAAGAAAAAAACGAAAATAGTAAAGACATAAAAGGAACAATAAGAGAATGAAGCGTGTAAAAATGAATGCAGAAAAAAAGGAAAAGAGGTTCAACAATATTATAAAGAATCGGAATTGAATGAAAGAAAAGAAAGATAGAGAGAAGGAAAGAAAAAAGAAATATACCAAGTAATGACAATGAAGAAAGATGGAGAGTAAAAGATGGAAGAGAAACAAATAAAAATCAGAAAGAAATAAACCCAAACTTGAAGAGTGTGGGAAAAGCGGAGAGTGAAATTAAAAAAGGCGAAATTGCATACAGAAGAAGAAGACGGTAAAAAAGAAAAAAGGAAGGGGAAAAGAAACTAAGACAGAAATAAATAAACGAATAAAATGAAAAAAATAATAAGAATAAGAAAATTGGAATAATAAAAAGAAAAATGAAGAAAAGATATAAGAAAATGGCGAAAAAAAAAGGATGAAGAAGGAAAAAGAAAAGAGATAGAAAAGACAGAAGGAAAAAGGAAGAAAAAGAAAAGAAAAAAGAGAAAAAAGTATAAAAAGTTAAATGAAAAAAAAACAAGAGAAGATGAAGAATAAAATGAAAAAATAATAAAAGAAAAATTAAAAAAAAGGCAAAAATGAGAGAATGGTAAAGAAGAAAAGAAAAAGGAAAGTAGAAAAGAAAGAGAACGGAGGAAGAGTTAAACGAGAAAAATTAAGAATAGAGAGAAGAAAATGGAATGATGGTAAAGAAAAAGAAAAAGTAAAAGAAGGAAGTAGAATAAAAAAAAGAAGTAAAATAATGAATGAAAAAGATGAAAAATGAAAAGAAGCAGAAAAATAAAAGAAAAAAAACAAGAAAAGGTGAAGGAAAATAGACTTAGTAAAATGAGAAAAGAAGAAAGAGAAACTGGAAATGCAAGTCGAATGAGAAAAAAGTGACAGGAAGAAAAAAAGAGTAGAAAAGTATAAGAAAATGAAATAAAAAAGAAATAGAAGGAACAAGAAAACTGAAAAGAAGGAAAAGAAAAAGAAAAGGAAAAAAGAAAAGAAAGGAATAAGAAAATGAAAAAAATTGAAGTAACTGAAGAGAAAGGAGTAGAAGAAAAAGAGAAGAAACGGAAGCGGTCGACCAGTTGCCATCCAAGCTGGGTGGGGGAGTAATTAGTATTAGCAGAGAATAAGCACGTAAGTGAATATAATAGTACCTCAACACTAGAGGAATTAAGAAAAAAACGACAATTAAAATCTAAAGAAAACGGTTCAAATTCCAAAATTTAAATAAATCGCAACTAAAAGTAACAACATCAGTAATACAAAAGAAAGGAAAATAATGAAACGTCGGGAAGAAGAAAATATGCCCCACCAAGACCACAAAAAAAGAAAAGAAAACTAACAGGGTGCTCATTCCTTATGAAAGACAAATATGATTTTGACAAAAAATATCTTGATTAATTTAAGATCAACTTACGGAGGCTCAGTACTGCTTGTATAAATTAAATGGCGTCGAAAGCGATCACTCGTTAGACCGATTACGAACTCATACTCTCTATGAGTTGAAATACAGCTAAGTTTTAAAAAGAGATAATGTTGAACTCGATCGGTTCTTCGAGAGTTGACCGCTTACAAACACTCTTTACAGAAATCAACATTAACCTTCTACCAAAGAACACATTTTCTTAAAATCCCATCACTCTTTATGGGCCATTTGGTGCCGAAATTTTATTTTCTTGGGAGCTCTGAAGTTATAAAAATATCATATATGTTATTCTGATTTCACAATTGAATACATGGTAGATGATACTTAGATTTTGTGCACATAATATTTGAATGGACATAAAGAGGTGGTGATGTGTTTTATGTTGTCGTTCTCTTGAGGTTATATTTTGGAATACAGTTTGATTTCTTTCAGAAATTGTAGGAAATTATATGGATTAAGAGTTCTGTCACACTGATTTTTTTTCGTTGATTTTGTTTCGCGCCATATCAACTTCTAGAAGTTATTTAATGCCGAAATTTTAATATTTTGAACGTAGTTATATTGCTTTCACTAAATATATTTTGAACGCAATTGCATGCCTTCGACTACAGAAAAATGTACTATTCATAAGTTTACTATAAATAGGTAGTGTTACTAAATTTATTATATGTATTGTTAGTAATATTAATATATATAAATATATATTTTTATACTTCCATAGTGGGTTTTTGTTTTTGTTGTTGTTTAGGATGTTCACTATTTTCCCATAGCTGGGACCCTAACAGGTACTATCACACCGCGTCAAATGAACCGGTGAACAACAGTTCCTCAAAACCTCCCGATCAGCGTCCTTGCGGCCGGATATAGATTATCGCTACACCTAGTACTAGGGAGGCATTCGTGGGAGGCATTTCTGCAGCATCCTGTATAATACGCACAAAAAACATAATTGAGGGGTAATCAAGAAAAAATGATTTAAATAAAAATTAAAAAAGCATTTAAAGAAAGAAGGAAAAGTTAAATATTTTCTTCTAAAAATCGACATGAAAAGGAAAAAATGGTAAAAGATTACGAAGAACTCGAAAGAAAACAGACCCTGAAAGAACGGCGACAACGGAATGTAAAACACTGGTGAGAAGCGTATTGACAGAACATCAGTGATTCAACCTTTGCTTTCTGGGTGCGCCCACACCTCCATCAATGCCAAGAGAAGAACCGGTGTCTACTCAAAATGTGTTCCGGTTAAAAACAAGTCCCCTAGTTTCCTTAATGTCGTTTGTCCTTCAGCTTTTTGTGCGTTGCTTTTTGTTTTTGTTTTTTTGTTTATTTGTTTAGTTTTTTTTGTTCCATCGCAATTTGAGTTGTAGTTTTCAATGCCCTACCTTTTCGTGACAACCACTCCAGGTTGCAAATGCTGCTTCCTAAGTGCTTTGAAAGCTTTTTCAAACTTGAAAAGAGCAAACAGAAAAAGTTGACTGCGTAGGAAACTAGAATTTATTTTACGTTTTTATTTTTTTTTATCACATTTTTGCTGTCATGATGGTAGTCGTAGTAGGGAAAAAGACAGGAAAATGTGAAGAACCATGTTCGCCTATGTCCTGAAAGAATATCACACATATTATTAGTGGAAAATTGAATTCATTAATGCCCAGCGGAATAGCTGGTATTAATTATATAAAAAAAAATCCGGTATTTATTTTCTTACTCATTTCACCCCAAGCAAGGCAATGAAGGCACTAAGCCGCAAGGGGTTACAGATTATGAAAGAATAAGGCGAAAGAGAAATATTAAGGTGTTAGAAAAACAAAAGAGGAATCAAGAAAGCAGGAAATGCCGGGTATTTCATTCAGGTCAAAGAAATCATGAAAAAGAAAAAAGAATAATATCATTCAATTTTGCAAATTTACTCATAAATGGAAAAAACACCTTTCAACAAGGCAGCAATCGAAAACACTCTTGTAAATTATGTCAAAGGTACCTCGAATCAAAAGAATAAACAAAATTTTGGAAAAATCTCCTGAACTCTCTCTATTGGGATGAATTGGAAAGGGAAATTCGAAGAGAATACACAAAGGGTGAGAATGTGCTTTTTCAGTACTTGAAGAATGATGTAATGCCTGCCAACTATGTCGCTTTAAAAACTATTGGAAAAATGCCAAGGATTTGTAAAGCAGTAATTAAGGTAGGTGGATGTTTTATTGATGAAAACAAAATATGATGGTGTTATATGATAATATTTTTTATAATCAACTGCTTATTTTTGACAAAATAAAATCAAAAAATCTGTAGTTACTTAAATTTTATCTTTCATTTATTTCATTTCTTTATATATATATATATATATATATATATATATATATATATATATATATATATATATATATATATATATGATTTTAAAGTGTTTTTAAAGAAATACAGGGCGGCCCTAAAACTCTGTAGTATATATATATATATATATAACCATCCGATGTCCACTTAAACATACAAGAATCTTCATAAACTTAAATATATATAGAATTATCTAAGGTTTTAATGCACGTGACTGACTAATGAGAATTGATCCAAACAAAACTGATAATACCAGTGTTTCTCTCTTTTTGTCTGATTTTTTTCAATCTGTGAGGAAGATTAAATAAAAGTAAAACATTTTAGATTGACATAGGTTTCCTACTTGTTCTTTACTTTATCATTCCATCGGATTCCGATTCCTAAAGTCCATATTAGCATATATCCACAAATCGTTCGTTTTTGAGTTATCAGGTTTAAAGAAGGTTTACGCTAGATGGTGCTGTGTTGACATTAGACTAGGTTACATTTGTAATTCGTGTACATTTGTGGCTAGTCTGTCTTCAACGTTTAGCGTGTGTAACAGTGAATTAACTGAGAAGTGTTCTGTTTAACAATGGCAGAATATTCATATCGTGAAACAGGCAGATATGATATTTACATACGGAACCGTGGCTATTAATTGACTCGAGGCTGCACGGCTGTATCAGTTTGCCTTTCCCGACTCAAGGCAGCCGATATCATCCAACTTTTGCTGCTGTTTATCGTTTCTTGGCCGAGACAGGATCCCTGGCATCACAAACTATAGATCGAGGAAGAACGAGATCTGCTCGTACACCTGACCAAGAAGAACCCATTCTACAGGCCGTCGCAGACTATCCGTTTATTAGTACATGTCAAGTGGCCCCAGCATATCGTACATCTCATATTACCGCATCGAGAGTATTTCAAGTACAGCTCCTCTATCCGGAATAGGAGCAGATAGGCTTTCCTACCGCTCGGTCTACAATCCTCCGCCCTCTATTGGACACGATTAGAGGCCCAAACCTTGTTTCGTGTTTAGGAAGAGGTTTCCCGGATCTCTCTCTCTCTCTCTCTCTCTCTCTCTCTCTCACGCGATGTTGCCTAGCTCTGCCTTTTTTACAAATACTTTCACGGTAATTGCTCCGAGGAGCTGCTTTCGCTTGTCCCTAGGCCTCGTGAATTTAAACGTCCTACGAGGCTGGCATCCCATTCCCACCCCTTCACCGTTGAAACTGTTAGATGTAGACGTCTCTTCTACTCCAATAGCTTCATGTCTCGCACATCTCGCCAATGGAACTCCCTTCCCTATTACTGTTTCCCTGACAAATACAATCTCCAACGGTTTAAGTGTAGCGTCAATCGACATCTCCAGTTGCCTTGATCTATCCACTTCCCTTCTCCACATCCTTTCATCTTTCATTCCTATCTGCTCTCGCTCCAAATCTTGTGTAACCCCTTGCGTGATAGTGGCCTCCAGCCTTGCTTGGAGTGGTACGCTTAAAAAAAAAAAATAAATAAAAAAAAATATGCAACGTGCTCAGGCTTTTTCGCCCTCTGATCACTCACCACGGGAGAACTTTTGTTGATGGTTTATTGCACAAACTGCTGATCCGTTGTTTTGTCTCTTCAGTCTTGTTTATGGATGAGGCAGCAGATGGAATAACAAATTTACACAGCTAACATTTGTGGTCGGATCGGAATCCCCGTAGCTGATTACAACAGACATCCTTGTTCTTACTTTTCCACTTTTCCCCAGACGTACCTCTATATGCGTTCCGGGGGAAAGATGTCTCGGTGAACGGTGAAGAAGCTGCGCAAAATCCGAGAAATGGCAAGAGAAGACAAACTACTACGCTCTGCAAAACTTGCCGGTCATCCACGCATGGGGTGGATGTGACTACACGTCAGATGTCTTATGGACGTGGCGAAATGTGAGATAAAAATGTCGGAAATGTGAGTCTTGTTAGCTGATGCAAGGTGTATTTGCATTGTCACAGATTTTTGTCGAGATGTCTAGAGGAAAACCAGGCGAGACATTGGACTCCCTCATGTACATCAAGTATATGAAGTATGCCGAAACTGAACTGAACGATCAGCTTTGTACCATAGTCTACGTTCCCATCTTCAAGCTCTGATTTGGAAGACTTTAGGTCATTGCTATCTTGGTCCTTGCAGTTGGGTTTGGGAAATGGCAGAAGGTACCTTAGCTACAGTTCTTAAAGATCGAGATCCTGAGAAACTACTGAAATTTGTACGTTTTTTAGAGCAAGATATGTTGTGAGGAAAAGGAACACTTTGTATGTTAGCGGACTTACGCTAACATAGAAATCTAAATCGTGAAGAACAAAGATCACTTTGTCAAGGTGTTATGTCGATCCTAGGAACCGGACATCATAGGTTGTTCCAGATTGAGGGAGACGCGGACAAGGGCATTGTTTCTGAAACACTCAAACGAGCTAATGAAAGAGATTTTGTGACTGTAATAGCTGATGACACAGACATCCTTCTTCTTTTACTTTTCTTCAATTCCCTTGACATAGCGGTCATTTTTATGTGTTCCGAGGGAATGTAGTCTCGGTGAATGATGAAGAAGCTGCGCAACATCCGAGGAATGCCAGAGAAGACAAACTACTAGGCTCTGCAAATCTGACCAGCCATCCACGCATAGGGCGGATGTGACTCAACGTCAGATGTCTTTGGGACTGGGAAATGTGAGATAATCAGGCTCATTCATAAATCAACGGAGATCCGGTCTTGTAGCGCTACTTTAGCTGGTATAACTGCTTCTCTTTTCCCCGTTGCATATGCGGGGGTCTCAGATCTTTGTCGAGATGTATCGAGAAAAACCTGGGGACATATTGAACTCCTGCAGGTAAATCAAGCATATGACGTATGCCGCAACAGAACTGAACGGTCAGCTTTGTTCCACAGTCTACCTGCCCATCTTCAAGCTATGATTTGAAAGACAACTTGATCCTTACAGTAGGGTTTGGGAAATGAGAAACGGTACCTTAGCTACAGTTCTTACCGATCTAGATCCTGTTCCTGAGAATCTACTGAAGTTTGTGCGCTGTAAGTACAAGATTTCGCCCAATAGACCTTGCAGGACAAACATTTGCTCTTACCGAAAACATGGTCTCACCTGTACAACAGCATGCAGTGATTGTAGTGACACCGATTGTAACAACATTAGTCTGGCTCTGGAACTAGAGGACGAATGCGAAAACGATTTATTTGAACGTTTATTTTGAGTCATATCAGGCTATTTACATTATTCTGTTTGATATTTTTGGTAGTGGATTTAGGAACATTCTAACACTTGTAGTATCTTATAATCTTTTTTGAAGGGGTGCTATTTTCTGGGCCTCGTACTTTTGCGATAGTGCTTGAATTAAAGATTTCAAATTATATAATTCTCTCTTTTTTGTTCCAAGGATCATATTTTTGGCAGAAAACTCGAAGACGTGAAAAGATGTACACAGTTCTTAAATAAGCACGTCCATTTTCCGGGTGAGCTAACAGTTTTACTTAGCAAAACAGGACTTTCAGGCCTCAAGTGAACGGTCAGCTTTGTAACAGAGTCTCGTGCCCATCTTCCAGCTATGATTTGGAAGACTTTAGGTCATTGACAAAATGAGAAAAAATAATTTAGCTCCAGTTCTTACCGATCTAGATCCGGAGAAACAACTGAAATTTGTACGCTTTTAAGATATGGTGTGAAGAAAAAGAAGATTTTTATGTGAGCCGACTTACGCTAACATACAAATCTAAATCGTGAAGGAGATTTTGTGACTGTAATAGCTGATGACACAGACATACTTCTTCTTTTACTTTTCTTCAATTCCCTTGACATAGCGGTCATATGTATGTGTTCCGAGGAAATGTAGTCTCGGTGAATGATGAAGAAGCTGTGCAACATCCGAGAAATGGCAGAGAAGACAAACTACTACCGCTCTGCAAAGCTTACCAGTCATGCACGCATAGGACATATGTAACTCAACGTCGGCTGTAATTTGGGGCTTATTCAAAAAATCAAAGGAGATCCAGTCTTGTTGCGCTCCTTTAGCTGGTATAACTGCTTCTCTTACCCCAGTTGCATATACGGGGGTCGCAGATCTTTGTCGAAATGTACAGAGGAAAACCAGGCGAGACATTGAACTTCCTCAGGTACATCAAGCATATGGAGTATGCCGCAACTGAACTGAACGATCAGCTTTGTACCACAGTCTCGTGTCCATCTTCAAGCTATGATTTGGAAGCCTTTAGGGCTCTGCCAATTTGAGCTCTGCAGGTGAGCCTGGGAAATGGGAAACGGTTCTTTAGCTCCAGTTCTTACCGATCTAGGTCCTGCTCTCGAGAAACTACTAAAATGTGTACGTTTAAGGGCAAGATTTCGTCCAAGAGTCGTTGCAGGACAAACATCTGCTGAAAACATGGACTCACGAGCATAACAGCATTCAGTGACTGTAGGGTCACCGATTGCAACAAAATTAGTCTGGTTCTGCAAGTAGAGGACGAATGGGAAGAGGGTGCTAATTTATTTGAACGTTTATTTTGATTTATATCAGGTGATTTACATTGTTCTGGTGGTGGACTTGGACTTGCTGCGACTTGTTCCAGCAAGACGGTCGAACTCTCTGCATTCGGGCAGAGAGGAACCCGGACGAGGCTCAGTCGAAGGGCAGAGTCTCGTTCTGGGAGGTTGACCAACCCGATACTGTTTTTACAGTTTCTACGGGTATTTTTTGGCCGATCCTACGGGCTCGGAATACTCACGTAAAAATCGGCCTTGTACCACATCTTTCCCTCGTGGGGGGCAAGTAAATAACGACTTGGACACATTTTAACATTTCTGGTATCTTTTAACCTTTTTTGATGGAGTGCTATTTTCGAGGTCTTGTATTTTTGCGATAGTGTTTGAATTAAAGATTTCAAATTATGTAACTTTCTGTTTTTTGTACCAAGGAGCACATTTTTGGCAGACATCAAAAAGATATGAAGAGGCATACCCACTTTTTTTTTTTAATAAGCACCTCTATTATCAGGGTGATCCATCTGCTTAGTAAAACAGTATTTTCAGGACCAAGTTGCTTAGTCTTTTGCTTGATGTATTTCTGTATATTTTTTTTCTTTCTCTATTTATACATTTGCTTGTAGCGCACATGACCGTCAAGTCTTCTTCGAAAAGGTCTAACGTTTTACTGAGCAGACTGTTAAAAAATAAGAGGTCAAAGTGAATATAAACATTATTTTGTCAATTTACCAAATTAATGTCTTCAGCATCAGTGCTTTCTGAGATATAAAACTGGCTTACTTTGTTGCCAGGTCTGCAAAATATACAGATATCACGTGACCATCTTGAAAGCTCCACACAGTGGGAACATGATCTAAGAACAACATATGGGTTGATCGGAAATATTGTAAAATATTTGTCCAACTGTCACCTCTCTCTTTCTATCTCTACCTGCAAACTGTTTTATTTGGCAAATTCAATTTGACGTACCAATTATTGGTCTGCATATTGTGGATGGTTTGTTAGTGTTTCATTCCCTATAAGAGGCATGTAAGGCTGGTAGTTCTTTGTTTTCTGTTATTACTTTTTCTTATCTACTGTTCCACTGCTATATGCATGGATACCGATATATACCAGTTGATAATGGTTAAATACGGCTACGTTTGTAATTCAGATTCATTAATCTAGATCTGGTTTGCAAATTATCCTCCAGTAACTAAATTCTTACAGGTTGTTCAAATGAAGACTTTTCAATTCTTATCAACCAGACTAATATGATTCTGTGTTTGAGTTTCGGGTAGGGAAATATATTTAACAGATCCGGGCATCGAAAGTGCAGACGAAAGATGTTTGTTTGATGAAAAGGGCATTTCAGGCTTCATCGTCCTTCGAACTTGGTCGGAACTCCATTGACAATTCCTTTTCACACTGTTTGGGTCCTGTATTGCTGTCCCCAGATCCCAAATATCCAACCCTGGGTCCCGAAATATGGGGTCTGGGGAAACTCAATTTTCCTGAGAAGAAACTTCGAGTAGGATGCCAAGGAGTAATGATGAGAAGATTTCCGTGTAACAGAAATACACTCATACAGGCGGTCCAAATTAGGAGTTTTCAATTTTCCATTGATATCGACCAGACTATTATAAATGTATTGCTTTTAGAAAACAATTTATCACGGTCTTTAAAGAATTGTCTTAATGCAACATATATAATGGTCTGGAAAATACAAAATGGATTTTCTAATCATTTCACCCCACGCAAGGCAGTACAGCCACTAAGACACAAACGGTTAAGGATTGTTAAAGAATAAGAAAAAAGTAAACAAAGTGATTTTTTCAAACACCTAAAACGTTTATTGAAGTGTTTATTGTACATGTGTCAACTGCTATATTGACCGATTCTGTAATATTGAAAAAATATTGACCGATTCTGTAATATGAAAAAATATTGACCGATTATGTAATATCAAAAAATATTGACTGATTCTGTAATATTAAAAAATATTGACCGATTCTGTAATATTAAAAAATAATGACCGGTTCTATTATTTAAAAAAATATTGATTGATTCTGTAATATTAAAAAAAATATATAGAACAATTCTGGAATATTAAAAAAATTTTGACCCATTCTGTAATATTAAAAAAATATGAACCAATTCTGTAATATTAAAAATATATTGACCGATACTTTAATATGAAAAAATGTTAACCGATTCTCTCATATTAAAAAAATATTAACTGATTCTTTAATATTAAAAAAAATTGACCGATTATGTAATATTAAAAAAATACCGATCAATTCTGTAGTATTAAAAATATATTAACCAATTCTGTAATATTAAAAAATATTGACCGATTCTGTAATATTGAAAAATATTGACCGAATCTGTAATATTAAAAAAGATATAGACCGATTCTATATTAAAAAATATTGACAGATTCTGTAATATTAAAAAATATTGACCGATTCTGTAATATCAACAAAATATTGTCTTATTCTGTAATATTAAAAAAACATTGATCAATTCTGTAATATTAAAAAATATTGACCGATTCTGCAATATTAAAAAAATATTGACCGATTCTGTAATATTAAAAAAATATTGACTGATTCTGTAATATTAAAAATATATTAACCAATTCTGTAATATTTAAAATTATTGACTGATTCTGTAATATTAAAAAAAATATCGACATATTCTGTAGTATTAAAAATATATTAACCAATTCTCTAATATTTAAAAATATTGACTGATTCTGTAATATTAAGAAAAAATTTACCGATTCTGCAGTGTTTAAAATATATTAACCAATTCTGTAACATCAAAAAATATTGACCGATTCTGTAATATTAAAAAATATTAACCGATTCTCTAACATTAATAAATATTGACGGATTCTGTAATATTAAAAAACATTGACCAATTCTGTAACATTAAAAATATTGACCGATTCTGTAATATTAAAAAAAATATTGACCGATTCTGTAATATTAAAAAAAACTATTGACCGATTCTGTAAAATTAAAAAATATTGACTGATTCTGTAATATTAAAAACATATTGACCGAATCTGTAATATTTAAAAAAATATAGACCGATTCTGAGTATAAAAATATTATTAACCGATTCTGCTGTATTTTTTAAAAATATATTAACGAATTCGGTAATATTAATATATATTGACCGAATCTGTAATATTAAAAATTATATTTGTTATGAAAACACTCCCATGAGTGCTCAGGATCGCCTCGTCAGTGATGTTATGACTTGGGGTCATGGCAAGTTTCGGGTCTTCCAACATCATACTTGCTCGCCCAAGAGACCCTACCGAAACAGTACTATTCCGGCAGGCGATCCTGAAACAAACAAAAAAAAAATACGCGAAGCACGCAACAAATGGACTCCGCCAATAAATGCCACTGTTGACCAATCACCACCGACTTACGTCACTTCCTAATAAGCTAAGACGATACAAAAAAAGACTCGACGGCGAGCTCGTCTTTTTCCTTCGTCTTAGGTTGACCACGCGGATCGTCCTTCATCTTCAACGAACAGTCTGACATAACAGGTAAATAAAAACAAGAAAAGTTTCCTTTCATATGAAATGTTACATTATCCCCCCCCAAAGACCACGTTCGTAGGTCATAGGAATTATGATCGCTAATTGCTTTCTTTTCCCACCACTCCCATTTCTTACTTCCCTCCTTGCCCCTCCTCTCTCCCCTCCCAACTAAGAATGCAGAAAAAAAAACACAGTTAGGACTACCAAGGTGACATTGTTGAAAAAAAAAAACTTTAAAAGAGAAAAATTAAAAAATAAACGGACCCTCCCCCAAATAGCGACTTAGGTCATCCCTCTACGTATCTCTTTTCCTCCCAACTACCCCTCAACGCCCACCAATCCCCGTCGTAGAGCTCCATGGAACAGATCTTTTTATCCATAGCCATGTCGAGGCTTTTTCTGCAGCTTCTGATAGGGCCCTGATTGCCTTTCTCTTTTTTATTCCCCTGACTCCAAGCCGACTTAGAGCACTGCATACAGATCTTCCTGCAAAACCTCGGCATCCGATTTCAACTGGGAGGCAGGTCGTCCGCCATTTGTTAGCTCTGCATCTCTCAACTAGCTCCTGGTATTTCTACAACTTTCTTTCAAAGGCTTCTTCCAAATTCTCCTCTCAAGGTACTGTAAGTTCGAGCATTATGACCTGTCTGGAGACAGTCGACCAGACCAATAAACAGGGCGCAGGGACGATGTCGTGACCAATAAACAGGGCGCAGGGACGATGTCGTGATCTGCACCGGGATATTCAATTGGTTCCCCAGGTCTACTCTTAACTGCCAATCTCGGGCTGATGCGAGCATGCAGGTTGACGACTTACGCACTGTGGAAGATTTTTCCCCGGCCTTGATGAAACAGATCGCCTTCGTTTCGGGCTTACAACTGCAATCGCTAATTGCTGTGGCGACTATCTCGGCTAATTTCTTTAGTACCTGGTCATGTCTCCACCGGTACCTCCCTTCACCAAGTGCTTTTGGGCAAGCGCTTAAGTTGTTTCAGCGTACTTTTCCTGGAACAGAGTGGGCATGATGGTTACTCGCTCATCCCCCAAATATGCAAGTTTGCAGGACTCGGTAGTACATCGTACACGGATTGCACAAGGAATTTAATGCGACTGGCGTCGGAGTGCCAGATCTCCGACCAACTTATTTTCCGCCGTAAAAAACTCTCCCATCGTGTCCATGCACCCTGCTGGCTTAATCCCACCATCTTGCATAATCTTTTTTCCTCAACGTTGGCACGTACTTCCTCTTGAATAAGTCGTCGTTTCTCTTTATCTCTAGCCTTCTCGATTCGGTTACCAGAAAAGTAGCCCAAGCCTGCATGACCTGATGCCACAGTCCCCATGAGAGCCTTCTGTCTCAAACGCTCCTCCGCAATACCCAGTTCGCTCTCTGCACTCCATTTCCTTCCATTGCGGACTTTTATGCCTGCTGCCGCCACTTTTGGGTCTTTAGGTTCCCTGTACTGTAGGAATCCTCTTGTTCTAGAGACTACGAATTCCTCCACCAATCCTTTAAAGGGGAGTTGAAGTGCATTTGATTTGCCATATAGTGCGGCACTTCTCAGACCTCTCGGCAGTCCCAGCCATCTGCGAAGATAGCCGTTAATACTCCTTTCCATGGTCTCCACTGATGTCATTGGGAAATCGTATATAAACAAAGGCCAGAGAATTCTTGGGAGCACCGCGTGTTGGTAAATCCACGCCTTGAAACGGCCTGGAAGTCCTGACTTGTCCACCTTGGCTAGCCATACTTCCAATTCGCAGATCGTCATACGGATAGATAAAGTGTCCGTTAAGGTGCTGTAAAAAGTTTTACCTAGGCTCTTCACGGGTCTCTCTGTCAACGTCGGTATAGTAGTTCCCGATATCGAGAACCTGAAATTATCTGCTACTTTCCCCTTTTTGATCACTAACGATCTCGACTTTGCAGGCTTGAAACACATTCTCGCCCAAGTAATAAATTTTTCAAGTCTACGGAAGATCCACCTACTCCCCGTGACCGAAGATGTTGTAATGCTGACCGCTTCTGTTATATGAACAAATATTGACTGATTCTGTAATATTAAAACAAATGCTCAGGACTTTCTATTCCTTCGTTTTAAAAAAAGGTCTTAAAGATAAAATGAGTGTCCTTATTCTTCTTTTTATTTTTTTGTTCGTTATTAATTTTATTCTATTTACGTTGATGTTTTTTCTGCCTCCACTAGGCAAAGAAAGAGAGTAAATTTACGTTGTTGGTAGTTTTTCTTTTTTTTAGTACTTTTAGTTTGTCAATTTCAATCTCTGACTTATTCTAATCCTAATAAAATTAGGTACCTCCACGAGATCGCGAAAAAAAAGAGCATAGCATAATGAAAAGCGCGCCAAACTTGACGAAAACGAAATTTTATCGTCTAAATATTTATGTTATTATTAACATACCTGTAAAAGTTTACGACATTCGAGATTTTAATTTTGCTTTCTTTCTTTCTTTCTTTCTTTCACACGGAAATCAAGTAGTGAGCCCTGATATGTCTTTTCCGTCTTCCCTCGCGATAAGAACGGAACGGTCCATTATTTATGAGGTATTGCCATGGCGCTTCTTTCTGCCTTTCTTTCTTTTACTGAAATCAAACAGCCTTTCTGATATGTCTTTTCCGTAGTTACTCGCGATCAAAACGCAACTGCATCATTTATGTGGTATTGGCAGGGCGCTTCTTTCTTTCTGTTTTCTTTCTGTCACAGAAATCAATCAGCATCTCTGGTATGTATTTTACGTCTTTCCTCACGATCAAAACAGAACAGTCCATTATTTATGTGGTATTGGCAGGGTGTTTATTTATTTATTTAACTGGAATCACATAGCGTCTCTGGTATGTCTTTGCTGTCTTTCCAAATGATTAAAATAGAATAGTCCATTATTTATAATTTATTGTAACGTACGTGCTAACTAAGGAACTAAAGGAGGGACAAAGATAATTAAAATAACAGTAGTGTAGATTTATTTTAATTTTGATTTCCCCAGCTCATTATTCACATAAGTTAAGATAAGCGACATTTTCTTTAAAGTTTTAGATTTTAAAAGATTGTTTAGAAATGTCTATTCTTTGTTTTTAAGGACGATCTTAACGATGAAATGTTTGATTTTCGATTTTCCTCATAAACTTTAGTCTATTTTCTTTGAGATCTTTTTAATCCGCCCCCTCCAAAAACAAATGTATAAATTTAACTCCCCAAAATAATATTTCTATAACTGAAAATCTTTGATAGAGCTTAGTCATCACGCAAGATTTTAAACTACAAAAATGGACGGAGACAAAAAAAAATGATAGAAAACGCCAAGAAAGATAGTTACATGCCTGAACCGAAAAAATACCAAGACCAACACTTATGACGATGGACATAAAAATGCCATAAAGTAGATGGCTATGAATCTTCGCAGAAGTCTGGCACAATGTTTCAGCATCCATTTCGGATCGGAAGCGGTCCACTAAGAAAATAATCAATGGTTTGGTTTGATTTGGTTTGCTTTACGGCATATCGTTCTCAATGTCGACAAAACTTTTATTGTTGGTAATATTTTTCTTTCTTCAAAAATGTATTGCTGGTAATATTTTTTTTCCAAAAATGTATTTCTAGTAATATATTTTCTTGTAAAATGTATAGCTGGCAATATATTTCTTCCAGAAATATATTTCTGACAATATTTTTTCTTCAAAAATGTATTGCTGATAATATATTTTTTCCAAAAATTAATTGCTAGTAATATCTTCTTATTTTTCAAAAATGTATTGATGGCAATATCTGTTTTTTTTTTTTTTGCAAACATGTATTGGTGGTAATATTTTGTTTTTCAAAAATGTATTGATGGCAATATCTGTTGTTTTTTGCAAACATGTATTGCTGGTAATATTTTGTTTTTCAAAAATGTATTGATGACAATATCTGTTTTTTTTTTGCAAACATGTATTGGTGGTAATATTTTTTTCCAAAAGTATATTGCTGGCAATACCTTGATTTTTCAAAAATTTATTGCTGGTAATATTTTTTCTTCAAAAATGTATTGCTGGTAATGACTTTTTTCTTTTTTTTTTTTCAAAAATGTATTGCTGGTAATAATCTTTTTTTTATAAAGTATTTCTGGTATTAAAACCTATTTTTACACTTTCATAGTGTTTTGACCTCAATTTGAGAGTTAACTACTTGCCTGTTTGGACGCTAACAGGTACTAACACTCCAGGTCACGGTCGACCTGGGAACACCAGCAATTAAGAGTTGGTTCCACGCTCCTCAAAACCTCCTGATCAGAGGCCTTGCTGTTGGACGTAGTTTATCGTCATACCCAGGACGGACAAAATAATCAACCTGATGAGCGTTCTAACCAGAGCTATAGAACAGCCGGCGATGATATTTAAACTAATGACTAATGTATGTAGCCCTGTGTTATATGCGGTCATTCTTATTTGTTAATATGTGATAAAGTAAACAGTCATGGCTCTCTACATCTTCCTTTTTGTTATCATTGACTATAACTACTTAAGGTAGTAAGTTTAATGGCTTACCATTGTCAGTTTCACCGTTTTTTAATTAACAGTTGTTCTTCTCCAAGACAATTTTTTTTTAATCATTTTAATCCAAGCAAGTTGATAATGCCACTAAGATGCAAGGCGTTAGTGGGACTGAAAGAGAATGAGAAGACTTTAGTAGAAGGAAGCGGAAACCCGATCCTAAACAGGAAACAAGGGATAGACCTCAACTCCCGTTTAAAAGAAGGGAAGGAGTGTGAACCGGTTTGCCATGCAAGGCTGAAGAATATTTAACGCATAACTGGAATGAGAAGAGATATTTTACGCTATTGTTCACTCAAGAGCTATTCAATGTAGAGCGTTACTGAATGGAGTGGTTTTCTGAACGTAAGAATTGTAGATTATGAAGATATGCTAGAATATATTTCTTATCCGCCTCCCAGCTATGGGTTAAATAACAGCACAATAGTTAGCAACCAATCCTGGAGAAGGACACCTTTAGATGCATAGCAGTATGTAGCCTTGACGCAGCATATATTTTCCAGTCACCATGGATTTCACAATAACGCTATAATTTCGATGGCGGTTGGCCTAAAGGCCGTGTTGATCTATTATTTTTTCTCAAAGAGGTCAGTTATTGAATCGATTGATCTGTTTCTTACGGTTTATCACTCTTTTTCAGGTTATTTAACGACAGAAAATATTTTTGAGATTCTAATAATGTTTTTTGAGATATGAATACAAGTTTTACCAAATATCTCATAGCTGGAGAGAGAAGAGATGGGTTGATGCCTTTCCCAAAGGTATTTGTGAATACATATGCCACGTCAAATGCGCATTATCTTGTACGTTAGTACGAGATAATGTGCATTTGATCCTACGAGATGAGATGGTTAACCAAGGCTTTTTGCCTTCCTGCTTGTTGGAAATCCTCTTCTCTGGTTCAAGTCTTTCAGGACGCAAGCGAGCCGTCTGATCTTTCCAACTAAAGACCTTCGGGTAGAAGCCTTCTACCTCTTTTCGGTTAACGATCTCATCTCGTAGGGTTCTCTTCATGTAAAGAATATGGCTTTCGCTTATGCTCTGTGTTAGCGGTTATTGCTAAAAGTGTCTATCAAGCTTTAAATAAAAATGTTGATATATTTCTAGTAATATTTTTTTTTCAAAAATGTATTGCTGGCAATATCTTCTTTTTTTTTTCAAAAATGTATTGCTGGTAATAATCTTTTTTTATAAAGTATTTCTGGTATTAAAACCTATTTTTACACTTTCATAGTGCTTTGACCCCAGTTTGGGAGTTAACTACTTACCTGTTGGGAGGCCAGCAGGTGCTAACACTCCGAGTCAGGTTTCGCTTATGCTCTGTGTTAGCGGTTATTGCTGAAAGTGTCGATCAAGTTTTAGATAAAAATGTTGAATTTCGGACTGTTTGTTCGTTTGGATATCTTCAAGGCGGTTGGCAGGATTTGGCATGAATGGTTTTCTTCACGAATTGAAATTTTATGGTATTTCTGGGCGAATGTCCGTTCTGTTTAAATCTCTCTTATAAAATTGTTAAATGTAAGTTATTTTGAACGGTCACTCTTCTACATCATTTTGCCTTAATTCAGTTGCCCCTTCCGGTCCCTATCCTTGAAAATCTTTTCGCCTTAATTCAGTTGCCCCTTCCGGTCCTTATCCTTGGAAATCTTTTTTGCCTTAATTCAGTTGCTCCTTCCGGTCCCTATTCTTGGAAATCTTTTTGCCTTAATTAAGTTGACCCCTCCGGTCCCTATCCTTGGAAATCTTTTCGCCTTAATTCAGTTGCCCCTTTCGGTCCCTATTCTTGGAAATCTTTTTGCCTTAATTCAGTTGCCCCTTCCGGTCCCTATTCTTGGAAATCTTTTTGCCTTAATTTAGTCGACCCCCCGGTCCCTATCCTTGGAAATCTTTTTGCCTTAATTCAGTTGACCCCCCCCCCAGCCCGGTTCCTATCCTTGGAAATTTTTTTGCCTTACTTCAGTTGCCCCTTCCGCTCCCATAATTCGAATCAACGACATTCTTAATAACACCAGTTCTCACCTCGGTATCTAGACTGATAACACAACTATTAGCTACTATCTTAATAGTAAGTCTGATAGGTTCGTTAAGGTCATATGGGTAGCTGATCTAAATAAAATGACCTACAATCTGTTGTTAACGGGAGCAAGAAATAGCTTGTTAATCTTAACACCTCCAAAAGAAAAATACTCTCTTTTAATCGCCTTAAAGAACCATTTTTCCCTCGATCAGTATGGCTGATGCTAACCTACAGGGGACTGACTCGTTGCGCTATCTCGAGATAACGTTTCCGCTGACATGAAATGAAAAGATCATATTGCATCAATTGTTAGGCCTGATGCTAGGAAAGTTGGTTCACTGTGTCATGCTAGACAATATTTTCTCGCCAGAATCTATCTTAGACATTCATAAGTCTATCAGCCATCCATGCATTGAATATTGTTGCCATATCTCGCCTGATGCTTCTGCTATGTATTTAGAAATCCTTAATAAGATCCAAAGAAGAATCTGCAATGTAATATGTCCCGAACTGGCATCTCGTCTTCATTTACTTGCCCGCCGTCGTAGTATAGCTGTAAATATTGATAAACATCTTTCTGGTAATAGTTGGTTGGATAGTATGGCGCCAGAAGGGAGTTTTCACAAGTGCTAGAAAAGAAACAGTTAGCTTAGAACTTACGGTTACAGCTAACTATTCTAAAGTGCTCCGTAAAGGCTTAGTGCGAGAAAAGAAACTATAAGCATAGAACTTACGGTTACAGCTAGCCAAGTCAAGTGTAAAGTATACACAACGTGCTATCAGTACATGTGTATGTTTGTAAAATCTCCATATGCTACAATATGAATACAAGTGGAAAGACATTGTTCTTTTCGAGACTGACGCGTGTCGATTTATACACGCCTACTTTTGCTTTCCTGTACACGATTTTTGAGTAAGCACAGGCAAGCAAACCGTCACGCATACCCCGCGATATGTTAGGGAAGGTAACAGCGACGCGTAAGGATTTAATAGCACGTTATCACAATTTAAGAGTGGGTGTACACCTTGGGTTGCCTCACTGAGATCCCTCCGCCGCCCAAAGTAGATCCTCTTTTCTTGTTGTTGTATTTTTAACTTTCCCCTTTTATTTTTGATTTCACCATTATTATTATTATTATTATTATTATTATTATAAATTCTCTTTCTAACTTTTCGGTCCCAACACTCCTTTCGTTTTGCTATAGGTAAGTGGTGGAAGAAAAAAAGTTGAGCCCGGGATGGAGTCTACGCAGAGGTGATCGTCCCGCCCCCCCCCATCCTGCTGCTCCCTTTTTTTCCTCTCCTCCCACTTAGCTTTAGTTATAATCATCTCACCCCTTATTATCAAAACGGAAAGAAATAAATAAAAGCAAAAAAAAAAAAAAAATTAGGGGAGTGACTGGTAATGTTAACGAATTAACTGGGTTTGCAATCTGCCGTTTTTGTGGTACGTGACGCTGCCGATAAGGTGAGGTTAGGTATCAGCCGATGAAATTGGGCGGCAGAAAAAGGAAGGAAGGAAGGAAGGAAGGAAGGAAGGAAGGAAGGAAGGAAGAGATGGAGGAAGGGACAGAGGGAGAAAAAGGAAGAATGGCAAGAGGAGGACGATGAAAGCAAAGAAGGAAAACACACAAAAAAAAAACAACTAAGACAGAGGGGTAGCGGTAGAAGGAAATGAAATAGAAGAAACGAAGGCCATCTCCAATGTACCGAATGACCTATTAACCGCCATGACAGGCAATCCTCGGTTGGATGTCTAATTAAAAACAACGATGACATTGACCAGGTGGGACGTGTAATGCTTCTAACACAGTAACGAAACAAAGTGAAGGGAGACGATAAAAGAAAAGTATGAAATCTTAGCCGTGGTGAAATTATAATCACGCTACTGTGTTAGGCTTGACGTTCACTGGATACAAAATGTTTATTTATTTTTTCGTTAAATTTCAACCAATATAAGGCCCAAGAGCACTCAAGCTAGAAAGTAATTTTAAAATGTTTAAGATGAATGGTTTTTTTTTAGGAGGTATTTTTACGGTGGAGTTCAACCTGGGGCCACTCAAGGTAGATTGGTTTGGTTTATTTTCTTTTATGGTATATCAACACCTCAATGGGTACTTTAATGCCGACAAAATTTTTAGGGTAGGTTCGTATGAATAGAATATGTATTCTTTGCAAGAAATCAGTTTGTAGATCAGGTTTAGTTGACGTATTTTTGTTGTCGAGAATCTGGTTAGGTTTATTTTGTTTTCCGGCATATCAACACATCAATGGGTTATATAATGCTGAGAAGATTTTTAGGATAGGTTTGTATGAATAGAATATGTATTCTTTGCAAGAAATCAGTTTGTAGATCAGGTTTAATTGACGTTTTTTTTGTCGAAATCACCCTTCCGATTTCTTGCTTCCCTAATAACTACAATCTTCAGAAATTTAAACGCAACGTTAATCGCCATCTTCTATATTCTAGAGCCCAGATCCTTTTTTTTTGTCTTTTCCTCGATCCTCCACATTCTAAAATGATCGGTTGTCTGTACCGATCCAGTCAGTACTTGGCACTTCCTGATGTCTGCTACATTTATAAGAGGAAGCTTAGTCTAAGGATGGAGTATTGTTGCCGTATATAGTCATGAACTGCCAAGTTTTCACTTTCCAGTTTCGATAGGACTCCAAAAGGGTCAACGCGTTTTTGGGGGTTTTATTTTACTCTCCAACCCCTTTTCCATAGACTACTCTATCGCTATTTCCCGGAAAAGTGATCAGACTAACTACATTGCTTAGTTCCACCTTAACGTCTAAAACCCGCCAATCACATTGTGGGGAACAACACTCATATTCCCTCGTATTCCGTTGGTGAGATTGGGACAGATTATTCCGACGAACCGCTATTTTGTGGAACTGAGACTCTCCTTATTACTTCTTACACTGTAAGCTTCTACGTCAAGTGGCTTTTGTATACGATGAATACGGTTGTTCTGGTTTCGATAGCGGTTGCCTCTTTTATGGGTTGGAGATGCTGGCCTGACACTCATTCTGGTTTGCATTAAAACATTTCTTTCTTTTTTTTTTCTAAACTGATAGTCAAGCAAAGAAAGAGAACTCAGTCTATCCTGCTATTACCTTTAACTGCAGCTGGGGTAAAAGAATGGATTCATAGCTTTCCAAAGACAAGTACACGAGCCATCGCTTTAGAGTTTTTTTTATGATTTCTTCTCTTTTTATGAAATCTACAACATTGGTGATATAACGTAAGACCTAAGTAGATCTATTTTCATAGCCTATGAAGTCACGTTCAAATGAATGCGATCACTATCGGACAATCAGAGTAATGAGCCATATAAGGAAAGAGAACACCCGGAAATTGATAGAAGGATCGACAGACCGGAAATATTAAAATCTGAAATGATATCTTCACTTGCCAAATTGAATAAAAACAAAGCGGTAGGGCCAGCCGGAATTGTAGTAGAGATACTGGTAACCTTATACGATTTTAGCATATACAAGACCAGAGAAATAATGAATGAAATCTAAAACAGCGGCGATATACTGGAAGACCTAAGTAAATCGATTTTCATAGCACTGCCTAAGAAGCAAGGTGTAAACGAATGTGAACTCTATGAGACACTCAGCCTAATGAGCCACATAATAAAACTTCTCATCCAGATTCTGATGAACAGAGGACGGAAAGTGTGACACTGAGATCCGAAGACGTATTGGGAGGCCCAAAGATGGATTCCAAAAGCTCCCAGATATTTACATTGCATATCACGTAACAGTCCAATACTCTTTTCTTTGTTTCTAACGGAATTTTCCTGTCTCTTAATACTCTGCTTAGCTTTTGGAATGCATCTTTGGCCATCCCAATACATCTTCGGATCTCAGTGTCACACTTTCCGTCCTCTGTTAGAATACTTCCCAGATATTTACATTGCATATCACGTAACAGTCCAGTGCCCTTTTCTTTGTTTCTAACGATATTTTCCTGTCTCTTAATACTCTGCTTAGCTTTTGGAATGCATCTTTGGCCATCCCAATACGTCTTCGGATCTCAGTGTCACACTTTCCGGCCCCTGTTAGAATACTTCCCAGATATTTACATTGCATATCACGTAACAGTCCAGTGCCCTTTTCTTTGTTTCTAACGATATTTTCCTGTCTCTTAATACTCTGCTTAGCTTTTGGAATGCATCTTTGGCCATCCCAATACGTCTTCGGATCTCAGTGTCACACTTTCCGTCCAATGTTGGAATACTTCCCAGATATTTACATTGCATATCACGTAACAGTCCAGTGCCCTTTTCTTTGTTTCTAACGACATTTTCCTGTCTCTTAATACTCTGCTTAGCTTTTGGAATGCTTCTTTGGCCATCCCAATACGTCTTCGGATCTCAGTGTCACACTTTCCGTCCTCTGTTAGAATACTTCCCAGATATTTACATTGCATATCACATAACAGTCCAGTGCTCTTTTCTTTGTTTCTAACGATATTTTCCTGTCTCTTAATACTCTGCTTAGCTTTTGGAATGCATCTTTGGCCATCCCAATACGTCTTCGGATCTCAGTGTCACACTTTGCGTCCTCTGTTAGAATACTTCCCAGATGTATACACTGCATATCACGTAACAGTCCAGTGCCCTTTTCTTTGTTTCTAACGAAATTTCCCTGTCTCTTAATACTCTGCTTAGCTTTTGGAATGCATCTTTGGCCATCCCAATACGTCTTCGGATCTCAGTGTCACACTTTCCGTCCTCTGTTAGAATACTTCCCAGATATTTACATTGCATATCACGTAACAGTCCAGTGCCCTTTTCTTTGTTTCTAACGAAATTTCCCTGTCTCTTAATACTCTGCTTAGCTTTTGGAATGCATCTTTGGCCATCCCAATACGTCTTCGGATCTCAGTGTCACACTTTCCGTCCTCTGTTAGAATACTTCCCAGATATTTACATTGCATATCACGTAACAGTCCAGTGCCCTTTTCTTTGTTTCTAACGAAATTTCCCTGTCTCTTAATACTCTGCTTAGCTTTTGGAATGCATCTTTGGCCATCCCAATACGTCTTCGGATCTCAGTGTCACACTTTGCGTCCTCTGTTAGAATACTTCCCAGACATTTACATTGCATATCACGTAACAGTCCAGTGCTCTTTTCTTTGTTTCTAGCGACATTTTTCTGTCTCTTAATACACTACTTAGCTTTTGAAACTCATCTTTGGACATCCCAATACGTCTTCGGATTTCAAAATTACAACAATACTGACAGCATAAGTGAATTATATGTACAATGTAAATATATTTTTAAGTATTTAAGATAGGAATACAATAGAAATCCTGAAAACAGTGATTGTCTTTGATCAGGAATTAAGGCAAACATTACTGACATACCAAAATATACAAATGACTTGATAATGAATTTACTAAAATGTGTTCCATTAACTTGGACCGATTTTAAATGTGAATTAAGTTTAAGCGTCTAATGATTTTTTTTCTTTTTCTTTCAGATTTAGCGGACATTTGGGCGATATAAATTTTCACACATAATTGCCATTACTTAAGTAACATGATGTAATATAGAAATAAATAAATTGTCACCAATAGGACAGATTTATTTATTGCTGACTTTGATCCCTCTCAATGAAACACACTTATATATAATCCGTCTTAATGAAACACCTGTTATAGATTCCGGGATGAATCCGATATCAATGAATAACAAACGCCAGGAATGGATAAGGAAAATAAATGTATTAACGTAATAATACAAACTGGTAATACCGGTTAGTAGATCCAGGAATGCGGGTTAGTAGAAAAATATATATACAGTCTTGGTATTGAAGTATCGCGGATGACTCCTTACTGAGTCTACGTGCTCGCTAACTGTGACGCTTCTGCTACCCTCCTCTATTACAGACTGTCCGGGTATTCATTTGTGTAAAAAGGGGAGACGCCTTAACACCCCGCTCCTTAGATAGGGAGTTAGTATCTTTTCCTTTCTCTTATGGTCGACAATTAGAGGCACTGTAAATTTTCTCTTCCTGCTAGTCCTTCCATTTCCTGTGTCTTCTTGTGGTCTTTGAATCTCAAAAACTTCAAAGATCACCTCCATCGACTCGTCATTTTCTGCGGGTGACGAGCTGGCTCTTCAACCCGTCTTTTTTGTATTTGGTCAATATGTTTTCTGTGGGTAAATTTTTCGCCTTTTGTTTACATCACGTTTCCTAGTCTGTTAATTATTGTATTTGGTTCCTCATAAGCCATATTGTTACTGGAATAGACCCATTCTTGTTTGAATGATCCCTTGAGTACTGTAGGTGTATACCGGTTTTTATTTATTTTTTCCTTCGTCCTCTGAATAAATTCATCCTTTTTCGCTTCTCTTCTTATCTCTAGCAAAGTCACAGGTAGTTGCTTTAATGTATTGTATAACACTTTACTGATTTCATCTTCAGCTTGTAATGCCGCTATTACCGAGTCTTCCAACGGTTCGCTTTTCGCTGGTATTAATCGCGATAGTCCATCATCGTGCCCAATTTTCTTTGATGGTAAGAACTCAAGTTTGAAATTGTAGTTTAATAACACAATTCCCCATCTTAAAAGTCTGTTCGCTGTATAGACTGGTAGACCTTTTTTGAACCGAAAATCGTAAGAAGGGGTTTGTGGTCCGTTTGGAGCGTGAACTCTCCCCCATAAATATATCTGTGAAAACGAGTTATTGCAAATATTATGCCTAATGCCTCCTTTTCGATCTGTGAATAGTTTCTCTCCGCCGGTAATAATGATCTAGATGCGTGCGCAACGGGTTTCTTTGTACCGTCCCGCATCTTGTGTAGAATACACACACCTACCCCATGTGAGCTCGCGTCACTTGCAATAATGATTTCTAATTCGGGATCGAAATGTGTCAGTGCTAGCTCCGAGGTTAATTTTTGTATTATTTCCTTAAACGCTTTTTTACAGTCTTCTGTCCAATTCCAATTATTCTCCTTTTTTAGTAACTCATTTAGTGGGGCCCTCAAATTATGCATATTATCAATAAATTCGCCATAGTAGTTAGCTAGGCCCAGGAAACTTTGTAATTCTGCAACGTTTTTTGATTCAGGCATGTTTTTAATTGCCGATGCCCTCTCTGGGTCTGGTTTCCTGCCACTTTCATTAATTATATGGCCTAAGTGTTTAATTTCATTTAGGAAAAAATCACACTTTTTTCCTTTTACTTTAAACCCAAAGTCCTGAAGTCTTCTGAAAACCTCCTTTATGTGCGATGTGTGCTCTTCAACATTGTCGCTCTTAATTAGAATGTCATCCAGATAAGCAGTCGCAAAATTCTGGTCCGTGAGCATTGTGTCCATCGTCTGCTGAAAAATTGCTGGTGCAACTTTTACCCCGAACGGTAGTCTGTTGAATTTGTACAACCCTTTGTGCGTATTAATACATAGAATTTTCGTACTCACTTCTTGTACTGGGATTTGCAGATAAGCCTCACTTAGATCTATTTTGGAAAATATCTTACCGCCGTTGAGCTTTGTAAATATTTTCTCTGGGCTCGGTAATGGGTAATGATGGTCTTTTATAGCCTTATTTAGCCCCGTCGAAAAATCTGCGCATACACGGTACGATTCGCTTCTTTTTAAAAACTGGTTGGATGTTTTCTTTTAATTCAATTCTAGCTGTAAATTTCTTGCATCGTCCCAACCCGCTCGCAAATACCTCGCGAAATTGATTATATAATTCTTCCTTTAACTTTGTCGCATCTGATGGTTCACCGTCTAACTTTTTGCAAAATGACCTGATAGGTAGGTCCCAAACGTCGAATTTTTGCATCCAGTCTGTACCCACTAGATTTTCTGTGTCTTTCATTACGTATATCTTGTGTTTTTTTGTTTTGTCGTGAAATTTAACATTTACGATTATTTCTCCTTCGAATGTTATACGCTTTCCTGTCACCGACTTAGCAATTTTTTGTGTATGTAACATGGTTGGTCTGTTAAGCTTTTTCCATGTCTGTAATTATCGTTAGATCGGAACCCAAGTCTAGTTGCAATTTTATCTTTTTATTTAAGATTTCAAGTTCCACATATTTCCTTATGTTGGTATTGTCTTCGTCATGCATCCTAGTAGCTCTTATCCTACTAGTAGCTTTTCTGTTTCTACATTGGGATGCTTTGTGCCCCATTTTTCCACACACAAGACAGTTTTTATATTTAAAATGGCAATCCTTATTCCAGTGTAGTCCTCCACATCGATAACATGCAGATGGGGGGAGGCTTATATTTGTTTCGATTTTCGTCATAATTTGCCCTATATGTTGTACTTTTTCCCTTATAGAAATTTTGTTTTCTTTCCGGGGAGGGTGAAGAACGTTAACTTTTGTTTAACTTAAGTATATGATAAACTCCTGACGCCTCAATGTTTTTCGAGTCTTTCTATATACTCAGGCATTTTTGGCAATCTTCTGATAATTGTTGTAGTGTTAGTCCAGGTTCATTTTGTAGTTTTGAAAGCATTCTTTTGCGCATTTCACTATCTTTTGCTGAGACTAACCCTTGAACAAAGATGAGACACTTGAAATTATCCGGTGTTAATTCTGCCAACTTGAAGTCGTCGCAATGTCTATTCACGATTGCGGCAAACGTGGAATAGTCCTCATTTTCGCCCTTTACCAGGTTAAGACATTTCCAGCTCTGGTGAAAGTGTGACGTTTTTGGACTGAACAGCTCTGTAAAACATGTAACTGCTTCGTCAAACGTTAATTCGTTCGTCTTTTTTGGCAAAATATAATCCACAAATTTTGTGTATTCTTCTGTTCCTAGTTTTCTGAGCAACAGACGTAGCTTCTTTGCTTCTGTCCAGTTTTGACAATCGATGTTGTAGATGTCTTCATAACGTCTGAAATAATCCCCGAAATTTTTATCCTCTTCTAGGGAATAATTGAATGTTTCTATCGTATTCCACACTGCGTCTTGGGAAAAAGTCGCCTCTTTATCGATATTTTGTTGTTTGTTACCCGCTACCTTTAATATTAGTTCCTGCGTTTGTAGTAATTGTTTTTGCCATTTTTCTTCCATTCTGGAGTTGTAATTCTTGTTCATTTTGGTATTTTGCAAGTTCTACTAAAATATTTTTAAAATCCTCCATGATCAATGTCTTACGGAAAACTCGCTTTTCCGTATTTTAGTCCTCGTAAATCTTTTGTCGCCAAGTTGTTGTAAACACTGGCAAAAAACGGCAAAGGAGACTTTTGTTTTTTTTGTGTGTGTGAGTTCGAATACCTCGTCGTCAATTTGTTGTGGATTCCGGTATGAATCCGATATCAATGAATAACAAACGCCAGAAATGGATAAGGAAAATAAATGTATTAACGTAATAATACAAACTGGTAATACGGGTTAGTAGATCCAGGAATGCGGGTTAGTTACACTATTTACATTTTTCTGACTGTTGTCTTCATCTTTATTGCCATATTCACGACGTTTCTGCCATTGTGCACTTCAGCCTTCCTCAGGTGATATACGCTTGAATTTCGAACCGAAACCTTTATTTAGACCACTGGCTTAGATTGTTCTAGTTCCACGTGCCATGCCTATTCTGGATATCTCAGTTTCAGTTATTTACCTTTATTATCTCAAATCTCCAAGATTTTGTTCACCTTTGCTGTGCCCAGGTGTTGAACTCAGAACAGGATTACTTCAACCAGCGCTTATATCGACTGGGCCATGTAACCCCAGTACCTAGCAACAGCAGAGATGAATAAAAACTTAGAGAAATAACTGATACTGAGGTATCCAGAAAAGGCATGACATGTGGAACTAGAACAATGGACTAAATAAAGGGTTAAGAATTCCATTCCGACTGACGCGAATTCAGCCGGTTTTCAATTCTAGCCAAAGGCAACCGGACGTCACACTGATGAGCTGTGATACAGCGAAACAGTCTGTCTGTGGATGACAATATATATGCTCCTGAAAAATTTATTTCGGTTGAGCTCTCTGGGGAGGATGTGTGGGTTTGTAAACAGTGACTATTACGGCTAATAATGCAAGACTCTTCGGTAATTCGAATCGAGTTCTCTCAGTCACTGTGTGTTTATCTAAAAATAAATACGCTTAAATTCACCTTCTTCTCTGCCGTGCGCCAACGGCTTCAGGGTAGAATTTCCGACTGACGCGAATTCAGCCGGTTTTCGATTCTATCCAGAGGCAACCTGACGTCTAGCCACACTGATGAGCTGTGATACAGCGAAACAGTCTGTCTGTGGATGACAATATATATATATATATATATATATATATATATATATATATATATATATATATATATATATTAAGACATCTGAGTCGCCACCCTCGCAAATATTAATTCATTCAAGAAATTATAAATTTTGAATCAAAACCTTTTTGATTTTTTAAATAAATTCATACCTTTCCCAGGGGTATTAGCACGTAAGTGAATGTAATGGATTCGACTGGAAAGTCAGTCAGTCAGTTATGTGCCATGCATGATACACGCTTAGGCGATCATCTATCTTTCGATACATGACTGACGAGGCAGATTTCTCCCGCTCTAGGTTGCCATTTCTTTCTACGGTAGACCAGTTGCCATCCCAAACTATAGAACCCGGTCTGACCTGCTATTTACCCATAGCTGAAGGGGAGAAGAAGAGGATTCATATCTTTCCCAGGGTATTAGCACGTAAGTGAATGTAATGGATTCGACTGGAATTCGAACTCGGCTCTACGATTCTAATATATATATATATATATATATATATATATATATATATATATATATATATATATATATATATATATATATATATATATATATAAGTAATTATACTCGTCTGGAAAAACCTTAGGTGTTTTGGCTTGTAAATGAACAAACCAATACCCAAGGAAAAATAAGGGATAAAAAAACAAAAGAACTAAGAACATGTAATTGAGGCGAAAACAATCGTCCAGAATCCAAGCTCAGAGTCCAAAGAAAAAAACGCTCCAAAACAAGTAAAGCAAAAGTAACTACGTAAAGTGCTCAATACACTAAGTATAGCAAATCTAGCTATGAACCTAAAGAGCCAGGTAAACCTACCTAGGTTTCACCTACGCGGATCGTAGGTAGGTTTGCCTGGCTCTTTAGTTTTACATATATATATATATATGTATATATATATATATATATATATATAGAGAGAGAGAGAGAGAGAGAGAGAGAATGAGAGAGTGAGAGAGAGAATAATATAGCTACATTGTTCAGTATAATATAATTTATCAATAATGTGCTTGTGCCATGAATCTTGTCCTTCAGTAAATTATATATATATATATATATATATATATATATATATATATATATATATATATATATATATATGGGGGTGGCGTGTGTGTAGCAGAAAGTGATTTTCAATGGTCGGGAATTAAGGCAAACGTCACTGAAAAGAAATAAGTCTGATAGGCGTGAGGCGGCGTTATCGAAAGACAACACGCTTCAATGGGTTACCATTAAACATGGCAAGTTGAATAACGCCTAACCTTGATCATCGACACGAAAATACGACGTTCCTCGCTTGAACTATGTTTCTCTGCCCACGTATTCGATAACACAGGTGTTGGTAGCTATTAGTAAGAAAGTCAACAACAGAGATTATAACAATGCCACTCGTGGTCGCATTAGACGTTTAGAACGCATCGACACAACTCGACGCAGATTTGTCGCTAATGCTGCTTTTACGCTGTTAATGGAGTCACCTATTGGCCTCGCTTCGAATCCACAATGTGACAGTAAAATGGACCTGAAGACTGGGGAAGTGACCGTGGTTGTGAGGAACGCAGTTGAATTGGAGATGGTGTTGGCGATAGGGAGACGTGGGCCTTGGAGTTAAGTCACTGAAATGCTGTAGTTTCGGTCATAAACTACCAGATTAATGTCCTTAGACTTCGCGATGATGTTTGTCTTGGCGCAATCTTGTAACGACAGCTTCGGCAGGAGCAGTTACTGAGGTGACAGTTCAGGTGCTAGATTATTAGACGGAAGATCACGAGGTTCATAGATGAAAAGAAAAACTTCCGTTGACTCAAAATATTATTCTACAGTGAGCGATGGATAAATTGTCGTCTAAGTTACGATAAAATGAAAATAGCACTGACATTTCATTTTAACGGATATATTTACCAAAATTACAGAAAAAAATACCTTGAAATATTAAAGAGTAAATTTATTCAATAAAATCGCCATTGGATTCAACCACGGCCTTCAGACGACTTCCGAATCTCCTGCAGCTCTTCTGGGCGGTCTCTTTGTTTAAGTCGGTGAAGACTGCCATAATCCTTGCCTTCTGTTCATCTTTGGTGTGACAAGGAGTTTTTTTTTTGGTCCCTCTCTCAACTGCACCCCACGCACAATAATCAAAGGTGTGCAGTCTGTAATGTTAGGTGGCCAGATGTAAGAGGTCATGTGGTCGCTGAAATTAGCTGACACCCATGACTGAGTTTTCCTTCTTATGTGGTATGGTGCGGAGTCCTCTTACCAGATACGATCTTCTAGTAGTCACCCTCTTGACACAAGGAAGCACTACCTTCTCAAGACACTTGATGAAGTCTAAGGTCGAGTGGGGATATTAATTGAGGCATAACATCACCATCACTAGTGATTACTCCAAACACCATGATGTTGACTGGATATATCAACTAACTCTTTCCGAATCCTGTGCACTGTCCTCAGATTGACACCTAAACACGCTGAAATGTTCGTATTAGAGCTTCCGGTGCAAATGCTAAGCATGGAAGCATGCCGTTTCCAAATTTCTGGCAGAGTGAATTGTGTTAAGGTGGTCTTTTTTTCACAGACGGTACGCAAATGGCCCTGCTATACTGTGCAGTCGGCAAAATCTAAAACAATGAGAATGCACAAAATTAAAATTATAAAATGGCGACAATTTACCCATTGCACCATGAGTATATATATATATATATATATATATATATATATATATATATATTGTGTGTGTGTGTATTTAGGCAGCATTTTTTCATTCATACATGTTTCATTAAATAATATAGACAAGTGTTGTCTATTTATTTTATGTAAATTCTTTTCATATTGTCTGATAAGCTTAATAACATTATCATTAAACGAAGAAAGAAAATCACAATATTTATACATATTTTTTAATCCAATCTAAACTTTCGTCTTACATAAGCCATTATCAAAGATGACAATTAGAGTACAATATATTAAGCAATACACGGAGAAAACAGTGATGGTAGTTTGTTTCTGTTTACATAGATGATTTCCAAGCAACGATGGATATAAGATGCTGTAAGCAAAAATCGCACCGCAGCTCATGATGTCACACACGCGAGAGTGAATTCGAGAAGTATTAAGTATGGGAAGCCGTTGGTATAAACCACTACTTCCCGTTTTCCCTCTCGTGTGGTCATGTGGGACGTCATGAGCTGCGGTGCGATTTTTGCTTCTAGCGTCTTATATGCGTCGTTGCTTGGAAATCATCCATGTAAACAGAAACAAACTACCATCACTTTCTCGTCCATACTTAATACTTCTCGTTTTCACACTCGCTTGGTCATATGTGACGTCATGAGCTGCTGTGCGATTTTCGCTTCCAGCATCTCGTATACCCGAGTTTGTCGTTGCTTGGGAATCTTCCATGTAAACATACACTATCATTATTGTTTTGTCCTTGTGTTGTTTAATATATTGTAATGTAATTGTCATCTTTGATAATGGCTTATGTAAGCCGAAAGCTTAGATAGGATTAAAAAATATGTGTCAATACTGTGATTTTCTTTCTTCTTTTAATGATAATGTTATTAAGCTTATCAGACGATATGAAAAGAATTTTCATAAAATAAATAGACAAAACTTGTCTGTATTATTTAATGAAACATGTATGAATATATATATATATATATATATATATATATATATATATATATATATATATATATATATATATATATATATATGCGAAGCTCTTCAGTAAAATGAATGGAGCACTATGGGTTGGTGGTAGCGTTTGTTTACGTTTGTAAAAACAATACGCTAGATTTGGCGGACTCATTCTGAGAGGCTGTGATACAGCGAAAGAGTACTGTCTGCGAATGACATAATATATATATATATATATATATATATATATATATATATATATATATATATATATATATATATATAGTAAAGGTAATAGATACTCGTATCTGAGTAGACGCTCCGTTTATTTAATAAACGGTAATGACGCCAATTAATAAATTCTGGTCGCGTCTCTTTTTCTAATGATAGTGTCACTGTAGAGGTTGAATACATGTGAGGTGAATACACATCCTCTGTCTCGCATCCGTTTTTGTATTTGTGCTTAGTTTTGAATTTTAAAACAATAAGAAGAAAAAAAAACACGCATCAGGCACAAGCTCTTTGCAATTTGGCTTAGGTTTAATGAATCCGGTTATGCAAAAACGTTTGATAAAGTACAATACAAAGAACTATTTGAACTACCAGGAAAGCTTTGTTTATTTAGGAAAGATATTAGAATAATCCGTAACTTATACTAGGATAAAACTGTCTACATACTGATAGAGAAAGGAATTCAGTAACGATACTAAAAAAGAAAGAGGTTTAAGATAAATGTGTTTTTTCTCAGCAGATGTATAGAACATTTACAGTTAGGCAATTATTTGAAGACATTTTTTATGTTTATACATTCTTTTTATAAATATTTAAGTAAATGCTCTGTTTATAATAAACAGTATTAATACCATTTACCGGCCTGAATGTCCGAGAAATTTTCATAGAAAATATTCGTCCTCCGACAGGAATCGAACCTGTATCCTATAAGGAACCGTCATATAGCCTGACGTCCCTTAACCGTTGCGTTCAGCTAGCAAGGTCGATTTTACTGTCTGTAAACTACAATATTTCCATGATTCTCTCACGTACATTCATATCTGCTCAAAGCGTATCCAAATGTAAACAAATGACGTCACACATTATGAAATGGACAAAGTCCGAAAATTATTTTAAGACATTTTTGTTTATACATTGTTTTTATAGATACAAATATTTAAGTAAATGCTCTGTTTATAATAAACAGTATTAAACAACATTTACTTTGATCGAGAAATTTTCATAGACATTTTTATGTTTATACGTTCTTTTTATAGGATACAGGTTCGATTCCCATCGGAGGACGAATATTTTCTACGAAAATTTCTCGGACATTCAGGCCGGTAAATGTTGTTTAATACTGTTTATTATAAACAGAGCATTTACTTACATATTTGTATCTATAAAAAAGAATGTATAAACATAAAAAATGTCTTCAAATAATTGTCGGACTTTGTCCATTTTCATAGTTAGGCTATCCTAAGAGAATTAGAAGTTCTGCTAGGATTTACTTTGTGCGGTCACCTTCTTAATAATACAGGACATGAAGATGACAGTATTGGTAAAAGATGCACAAAAACCTACTAAAGTTATTAAAGGTAAGTGAGAAGAAAGGACTAAACATCAATTGTAAGAAGAGATAATTTATGGTTTTCAGGAAGAGGAATAACCCGAGATGTAAGCTATGAATTGCAGATGCCAAATTCAAACGACGAAAATATAAATATCTTCGAATTATGAGATAATAGAAAATATGACACCGAAATCCGAAGACGTACTGAAATAGTTAAAATTAAATGTTGTTAGAAACAATGAAACAGTGCTGAACTGTCATGCAATACTGGCTCTCCTACATAACCATGAATGCTAGAAAATCTCACAGATGAAAAAAAGACTTGAAATAGTAAGTATGTGGTTCTACAGAAGGATGATGAGAATGCCTTGAAGTGTAATTGTGAGTAACAAGGAAATTTTAAGGAAAAGGGTAACATAAAAGACTTCGAATCAGAAAATAAGAGTGTTGAAATTTTTAGGATACCTAATGAGGGAAGGGGGCTGACACTCACAGGACATTGTGGACAACAAGTTTAGAGGAAAATAGCGAGCATCCTAGTTAACAAGTTGGTGTAAATTGATGGTAAAAAAAGGACTGGGAGGGATAGTCAAAAGACAAATCTTACTAAGAACTACTAGGAAGGTGTGGAGAGACATAACCGCCCACGTACAGAATGGACACGGTTTACAGAAGAAAAAGGGTTGTCATATCTCACCATATTGGCTCGATTTTTATCCTGCAAAATTATTCTAAAATCTCTTCTGTATAATTTAGCTATAGTAATTGTTTGGTTTGGTTTGTTTTACGGCATATCAACCTCAATGGGTTATTTATTGCTGACAAGATTTTTAGGTTACGTTGGTGAATCAAACGTTGAAAAGATAGCAATCTTTTCAACGTTTGAATTTTTTCTTCCTGCCTACATTTATATCTGCTTTGGTTTGTTTTACAGCATATCAACCTCAATGGGTTATTTAATGCCGATAATTTTATTGCTGGTAATATTCGTCCTCCGGTTCCGTATAGGATACAGGTTCGATTCCTGTCGGAGGACGAATATTTTCTATGAAAATTTCTCAGACATTCAGGCCGGTAAATGTTATTAATACTGCTTATTATAAAACAGAGCATTTACTTAAATATTTGTATCTATAAAAAGAATGTATAAACATGAAAATGTCTATATATATATATATATATATATATATATATATATATATATATATATATATATATATATATATATATATATATATATATATATATAAATGGTATATATATATGCATATAAATGTTGCTGATATAAAGAAAGAGGTGTCCTATTTTCTTAAAATCATGTCTATTCAAATTACCAGAGAATGCAAATCACATTCTGTCAGACAATAATATTCTGAAACATGGGTAACAGTGTAAATATCACTATTGTAAGAATTGATAGGACACGAAAATTAATAAAAGTCGACTGAATGGAGACAGATTAAGAAAATGTCGGCGCCACACATTCTGATTACATGTTCAACTGGAAGTCATCCTAATATGTAAGTTACAAATCCTAATTTAATATGTGCAGAAAGTTGCAAATATAGTGACAATGTGACTCGTAACTAAGAAGTAATGACCAGTAAGTACATGTTTTTAATCACTGGACCGAAGTGTAGCGACTTGTGTCGAAATAAGTATTTCCTCTTTAGAGGACGCCCCAGACACACAGGTTTAACCGAAACCCTCTATCATTCATCTAAAAATCATTTCACCTCCGGCAAGATGATGAATGCAGCTAGGATGCAAGCGTTTACTGACGGTGAAAGCAACAGGGAACAATAAAAGCACATTATTCAAGGAGACAGAAGATGATGGCTGCCATCGCATTTAAAAGCTTGAAGATCTTAGTTGACAGCCAAACAATAGAGTTTCACAAGCGAGAAGTACGGTAGATGAATATCTTAGCATAGAACTTACTGTTACGACTAGCAATTTCAGTAGTGAAATTATGAGACGTAACTGGTAATCTTAAATCTGCGCTTAAATTCGTGGAGTCTAGTGAATAAAGAGGAAAGCTTATAATAATTACCTGCATTATTTGCATTATTCGGACTCTTATCCTCATCTTCATTGCCATATACACAACGTTTCGGCCGTTGTTCACTCCGGCCTTCTTCGGGTGATTGGAATTTCGAACGGAACCCTTTATTTCGCCCATCGGAGTAGATTGTTCTAGTTCCACGTGCCAGGCCTTTTCCGGATGTTTCAGTTATTTCCCTTTCACTCCACTCTCCAAGTATTTTTGGTTCACCACTGCTGTGGCCTGGTATTGAACTCACAACACTTTGGGTCTAGTCACTGGATCTAACCAACCTCTTTGTCCTTGTGCCCTTGAAGAAGGCCGGGCACTTTTTTTCTTTTTTAAAAATCTTTTTAAGTCAAGCAAGGTGATAACATCACTAAGACGCAAAGGGTTACTGAGAGTGAAAGATAATGAGAAGTCTTTAGTGAGGAGAATGGATAATAAAAGAACAGAATAAAAGATGACAGAAGAGGCTTACTTACTTTATCGAATTGTTCTTGATCAGATCCCTTGAAAGGGCGTCTGTCATAATAGTGTCAAACAACAACAACAACAAGAAAGAGAAGAAAAATAGGATAGGGAAGAAGAAGAAGATGAAGAAGAAGAAAGAATAATTAAATTACCGAAGAAGAAGAATAAGGAGACAACAACAACAAAGAGAAGAAGGATTAGGATATAGAAGATGAAGCAGAAGAAGAAAAAGAAGAATTAGATACAGTAGAAGAAGAAGAAGGAGAAGAAGAAGAAGAAGAAGAAGAAGAAGAAGAAGAAGAAGAAGAAGAACAACAACAACAACAACGACAACAACAAGAAGAAGTTAGAGAAGAAAAATAGGACAGAGAAGATCAAGAAGAAGAACAACAACAATAAGAAAGAGAAGAAGAAATAGGATAAGGAAGAAGAAGAAGAAGAAGAAGAAGAAGAAGAAGAAGAAGAAGAAGAAGAAAGGAGAATTAAATTACAGTAGAAGAAGAAGAAGAAGAAGAAGAAGAAGAAGAAGAAGAAGAAGAAGAAGGAGAAGACAACCACAACAAAGAGAAGAAGAAATAGGATATAGAAGATGAAGTAGAAGAAGAAAAAGAAGAATTAGATACAGAAGAAGAAGAAGAACAACAACAACAACAACAACAAGAAAGAGAAGAAGGAAGAGGATAGAGAAGAAGAAGAAGAAGAAGAAGAAGAAGATCGATATTTAATTTTTATCCTCTATTTACAGAGATTCGTTAAATGAATTAGATAAAGAAGAAGAAGAACAACAACAACAACAACCACAACAGCAACAACAAGAAAGAGAAGAAGAAGAAGAAGAAGAAGAAGAAGAAGAAGAAGAAGAAGATCGATATTTAATTTTTAACCTGATTTAAATTACATATACCAGTTATAATATAAGTTTTATACTATCGAGTGGTAGAGAAAGACGTTTTTGAGGAGAAAGAACAATAAAAGAACGAGTTGCAAAAATTCAGATAATGGTGGTTAACGCTGCATTTATATTTTCGTAGATTGTAGGTGACAGGGAAGGAAGAAACCGGAAGAGATTTCCACAGGTGAAAAGTGCGAGAAAAGGAGAAACTATTGGAATAGAACTTACGGTTGCATCTAGTTAGTTCAACAGTAAAAGAAGCAGACTTAGTTGCCAAATTAATAGTAAGCTTAAACTGATGCCGTCGAAGTTCCAAGAGGAAAATACATTAGAACAACTGGCATGAAAATATTTATAGAAAAGTAGATCTTGGAAATGTAATCTTTCCAGTCCATGTCAGTAGAAAACCTTTGACCAAGAAGGCGAAATGTGTTGTTCATGTGGAGGTTAGCACCAGCCATGCTGATGGAGGACAAAACTAGTTCTTTGTGTTGAGTACGGATAGCAGATTCGTTTTGTCGTCAAAATTAAAACCCATTTGTTACACCAGTTAAGATCTGATTTGTGGAATTTAAGACTCGCAATATATACTGAAAATGAACAAGGGCGAAAAGCAAGTAAGGCATTTAACGAATCTCTGTAAATAGATGATAGAAGAACAAAAACGCTTAGTTTAGGTTCAAAATTAAGAATTATGAAGTCGTTGGATGTTTGGTTAGTTGGTTGGTCGGTAGATTTTGTTTAGCGGCATATCAACACCTCTATGGGTTATTTAATGCCGAAATCTTAATAATTTGAACACAATTTTATGGCTTCAACTAAATATATTTTAAACGCTTTTGTACGCCTTCAACTACAGATAGAATATAATGTTAGTCAATTTGCTTTAAGTATGTATTGTTGGTAATTTTACTATTTTGTTGGTTGGTTAATTTTGTTTATCTGCAAATCAATCACTATGGGTTATTTAATGACAAAATCTAAAGATATTGGGCGTAATTTTATGCTTTTAACTATGGCTATTTTGTATCGGATTTTATACTTTCAGGCTAAAGGTATATTTTTACATATCCGCGGTGGCAATAAAGTCACTCTACTGTTACTTAATTAAAAAGCAAGACATTGAAGCAGATGGCTTGCAGGTCGAAAATTATCGGTAATTAATCTATTATTTACATAATTCGGATTATTGTGCTCATCTTTGTCGCCATATTTATTAAAACGTTTCGGCCGTTGTACGCTCCGGCCTTCTTCAGGTGGTTGGAATGTCGAACTGAACCCTTTATTTCGCTCACTAGGGTAGACTGTTCTAGTTCCACGTGCCATGTTTAATGGATGTCAGTTATCAGTTATCACCTGTTAATTCCCCTCCTCACGTTCTCCACTGCCTTAACTGGGTATTGAACTCACACTCTTTAGGTCCTTTCACTGGATTTCACGCATTTATCTACTGTGCCATATGTCCTTGAGGACATTCCAACCACATGAAGAAGGCCGGAACGTACAACAGTCTAAACATTGTGATAAATATGGCGACAAAGATGAGGACAATAGTCCGAATAATGTAAATAATATACATAATACCTCATCTCAGAAATATAGACAGATAATTTACTATAGTTTAACATAGCATGTTATTGTTATTAACCAGAATTAACCAGAACCATTTTACTAATAAATTTCTTGACTGTTGATTAATTGTTTCTTCTTGGCTGTTATTTTAACTGTAAAGTCACTTTATTGCCATCTTGTATAATTAGTAGATCATAAAATGTATTGTTGGTCAATTTACTATAAAAATGTACTGTTGATTTTTGTTTGAAGATTCACTATTTGCCCAGAGCCTGGACCCTAACAGATACTACAACCCCGGGTCAGGGTGGATCTGGGAACCACGTCAGATAAGAGGCTCCTCAAAATCTTCTTTTCTCCATGATACATCCGGATGTAGTTTGGAGTCACATCCGGAAAGGGCAAGAAGTTGTAGAGAGCTAGTAAGGTATTAGGTCATCCCATAAGTTCTGTCCGAATTTTAACTTTTTGTTAAAATGAACGAAATTTAAAGAGTATTTTATAATGTCTAATGGAGCTGAACATTATTTTTATGTTTAGATGCATTTAAACTGATCAAATTTTATTTCAGAGAACAATAAAATTAAATTTTGTTTGATTAAAACCCTGCTAACATGGAAGTACCCAAGAATCATTTGAGGCACATAATGCTTTATGAGTTCAAGAAAGGAAACTCAGCAGCCGAAGCGACTAGAAACATTCACTCAGTTTATGGAGAGGAATGTGTGAATGAAAGAACTTGCAGAAGATGGTTTGCAAAATTCAGAGGTGGAGATTTCACCCTTGAAGATGAAGATCGAACCGGACGTCCAGTTGAGTTTGATGAAAAGCTTCTTGAAGCAGCCCTTGAAGAAAATCCTGCTTTATCAGTTGAGGAATTGGCCGTGGTTCTCAGTTCAAACCATACAACTGTTCATCGTCATCTTCAACAACTTGGAAAAGTTCCTAAACTTGGAAAATGGGTGCCTCATGAATTGTCTGAAAACAACCTCAAATCCCGAGTTGCCATCTCCTCTTCTCTCCATTCTCGCCAACTTGTTTCACGTTTTTTGGATAGACTTGTGACTGGCGACGAAAAATGGATCTTTTAATGAAATGTTAAGTGTCGTAGACAGTGGATTGGTAAAGGGGAAGGACCCTGGCCACAGCCGAGAAGGGAACTTCATGGGCAAAAGGTTCTTCTTTCAATCTGGTGGGATTGCCAAGGAATAATCCACTTTGAATTCTTACCACCTAATGCAACAATTAATGCTCAAATATACTGTCAGCAATTAGAGCGTTTGAACCAAGTTTTGAGGAAAAAAGACCTGCTCTAGTGAATCGAAAACGGGTGATGTTTCATCAGGACAATGCGCGACCACACACAGCAAGAATAACGTCACAAAAGATCGAAGAACTTGGTTGGGAGAAAATTCCTCATCCACCTTATTCTCCCGACCTTGCTCCTTCAGACTACTATTTGTTTCGTAGCTTACAGAATCATTTGGAAGAAACAGCTTTTGTAACACAGTAAGAGGTTAAAACTGACATTTGTGAGTTCTTCGAATCAAAGCCAAAAGAATTTTACAGTAATGGAATTAGTAAGCTTGTTAATAAATGGAAGGAAGTCATAGATAATCAGGGAAAATACATTGTTGATTGAATCTGTAATTAAATGTAACATTTGGTCACTTGTTTCCTTTATTCAAAATTCGGACAGAAGTTATGGATATTTAATGAACCCCTGTATATAAATGATAGAACAAGAACAAAAACGCTTAGTATAGGTTTACAATTAAGACTTATGAAGTCGTTGGTTGTTTGGTTGTTAGTCAATTTGATTAAAATATGTATTGTTGGTAATTTTACTATAAATAGGTATTGTTGGTTGGTTAATTTTGTTTACCGGCATATCAACACCTCTATGGGTAATTTAATGTCAAAATCTACTCATATTGGGCGTAATCTTATGCTTTTAACTGCATATATTTTGTACAGAATTTTATACTCTTAAGGTAAACGTATATTTTTACATATACAGGGTGGCTATAAAGTCACTCTACGGTACCTTATTAAAAACGCAAAGCATTGAAGCAGGTGGACTGCACTTTGAATAGTATTGGCAAATAAGTTGCTATTTACATTATTCGGACAATATATATATATATATGGTAGCAATAAAGTCACTATACAGTCATTTATAATAAAAAAGCAAAGCATTGAAGCAAATGGCTTGTAGTTTGAACAGTATCGATAATTAAATTTTTATTGTTTACCATAGCATTTTATTGCTACTAACCTGAATTAACCAGAACCATTTTACTAATAAATGTCTGGACTGTTGATTAATTGCTTTGTCATAATTGTTATTGTAACTGTATAGTGACTTTATTGCCATTATGTATAATTAGTAGATCGTAAAATGTATTGTTGGTCAATTTACTATAAAAATGTACTGTTGGTTTTTGTTTGGAGACCCTAACAGATGCTACCACCCCGAGACGGGGTGGATCTGGAAACAACAGCAGTTAAGAGGTGGTTCCACGCTTCTCAAAACCTTCTATCTCCTGATCAGAGACTTTGCATCCGGGTGTAGTTTTGAGTCATACCAAGGAAGGGAAGGAAGTTGTAGAGAGTCATGATTGTCAACGTCCTGAAAGGACATGGTACAAGGAAGAAGAAGGGAACTTATCCATTAGCAAGAAGAAGAGGAAGGAATGAAGGAAGGAAGGAAGGAAGGAAGGAAGGAAGCTTTATATAATGTAAGGAAATTTAATTTTCTAACTTGAAGGCAAGAGAAGCAGATGTAGTCGAATAATGAGTAACCTACTTAACGAAATTGTATGAATAGATGACAGAACAATATCAAAGAGGAGTAAACGCGGTAGAATAACTCATAAAAATAAAGGATGCTATGGTAGGCTATGATCGACTAAATCCTGAAAGAATATATCATATGAAAGGAAAGAGATCTTTCGCTATCAGTGACGTGAAATCCCAATGCTTACAACGAATAAGAGGAAGAAAAAAGACATTATCAGTTGAATTTTTTTCATTGGGAATTTTATGAGCCTCGAGCTTCTACGATATAATAATAAGTTTAATTCGCGTTCATCGTTTTCTTTTTCTATGTGCTGTGCCCCTTCAGGAAGTGGGCAGTGATGGCTCTCCACAATTTCCTGTCCATTGTAGCTCTTCGCAACTTCAACCAACTCTTTTATCCATTGGGCCATGTGTTCTTTACCCAAAGAGACGTGAGTTCAATACCTGGCCACCGCAGAGGTGAGCAAAAACTTGGAGAGATGTGTTAGTAAAGGGTTATAATTCAAACTGAGATATCCAGAAAAGGCTTGTCACGTGGAACGAGAACAATCTAACACAGTGGACTAAATAAAGGGTTCGATTCGAAATTCCAACATATATCACTTGAAGAATTCACAGATGAAAAAATAATAGAAGCTGTGGAAAGTCAAGAACGATTCCGTCCTGATGAGAGAAACACTACAGTATACCCAAAACCATAGAGATGTCAACGAGAAACAATTCTACGATCTTTCCCAAGATCTGATGACAATTCACAGATGACAAAATAATGGAAGCTGTGGAGAGTCATAACTAACCCAATCCCGAAGAGAGTGAGACTACTCTAAATCCATAACCATGAAGAAGTCAACGAGAAAGCAGTCTACTATTTTCTCCAAGAAGTGATGACAATTCCCAGATGACAAAATAATAGAAGCTGTGGAGAGTCATGAACGACTCCGTGCTGAAGAGAGTAAGACTACTGTATAGCCAAAACCATAGAGAAGTCAAGGAGAAAGCACTCTACTATTTTTCCAAGATGTGATGCCAATTCATAGATGGCAAATACATATATATATATATATATATATATATATATATATATATATATATATATATATATATATATATATACATACATATATATATATATATATATATAAAAGTGAACATTGAGGTCAACAATTAGAGGGGACAGTCTGTTTCATGCTAGACGCAATCGTCAGGCCTGATGTCAAGCATGAAACAGACTGTCGCCTCTAAGTGTTGATTTCAGTGTTCACTTTTATATTTACACGCGCTCTATCTCTGATATTGAGCACTTTGTCCCATAAATATAGCACACCTTAAAACTATATTTCCTCATATATATATATATATATATATATATATATGTATGTATATATATATATATATATGTGTGTGTGTGTGTATATATATATATATATATATATATATATATATAATTGCATATATATATATGTATATAATTATTTATTCAAAAATTATAACATAAATATGTTATAAAATCACTACAAAAATAGCCATTTTGTTTTAGCACTTCTGGTGTCTTCTCAAGTGATGCTGTTGAATGTAGAATAAAGGATTTTTAAATGTTCAAATTAATCAAACACTCCTCGCTAGGTGAAACGCTGTTACATAAGCTGTAATGACTAATCAAAATACAAGTATATGAGAATTCAAAAACTTGACAACGAACTTTGGTTATAATAATTATTCAATGCTTTAATATTAGGGTTAGACTAAAATAGAATTCATTCTAACTAATTAATATTAAATTATACTATAAAATTCAAAATTCAAAATTACCAATTTTAAATTATAAATCTAATCTATATTAAGTTTAAAATTATAACATTATTTAAAGAAGAAACTGAAACTTTCATTTATTTATTTTTTTATTGAAATTTAGTTGTAATAAACGTTAAGATCTAATGCTGCTCTGAACTCCGTTGCAACTTATATATATATATATATATATATATATATATATATATATATATATATATATATATATATATATATATATATATATATATATCGCATGACGGTCGAAACGTTGTGAATATGACAATAAAGATGAAGACAGCGGTCCGAACAATGCAAATAGTGCAAATACTTCGCTTAGCTTTTGGAATACCTCTTTTGCTCTCCCAATTCGCCTTGGGATTTCATTGTCGTATTTTTCATCGTCTATTACAACATTTTCAAGGTGTTTATGGTTTTGTCGCTTCTTTGATTTTTCTATATCTAATTTTTTTAATTCGCATGTTGGGCTGTACTTTTTATCGTGCTACAAATGTTAAATCGTATAAAACTCGTCTTAAACCAAACTATTTTTCACGAATTATTTTACAACTTTCATTCATCGAAATTACTTGATTCAGTTTCTCACCGTCAATCAACACGGTATGCAAATTCGAAAGTCGTATCTAAATAAAATAAACGAAAAAAAAAAAGCCTTTAGGTGTAAACGTGAGAGTACATAACCGCTAATGCGATGTAAATGATTTTATCAACAGAATTAAGAAAGGGACAATGATTGCGTAAATAAACCGCTTCTACGGGCTTAAGAAGTCATAAAAACGTGGTGTGAAAATGATTTCACAAGTGTTTTTATTACAAGGTGTAAACGGAGGTAATAGTTACGATTAAGGGGTTTGTTTATTACCGCGGCGGTGTTTGGAGCAGAGGCGTCGGCTCATCTGTTAAATTCGTTGTTAGATTTTCCTTCCGTTATGTGTGTGACATTTTTGAAAATCAGGCGGGACAGGCACAGGCCCATCAAAGAAAAGCAGACAGTAAAGACCAAACTCTCTTCTCTATCAAAACACCAAAAATTGAAGCTAACAGAAATACGCGCGACGCCAAAGTCATTAGGGTTGTAAGTACCTACTCAAAAACAAGAAAAAAACGATACCTCAGGTTTAAAATTAATTTTTGCAAATGAAAAATATTTCTTGGTGCTTTTATTTTAGTTTTAATTACAAGCTAATAGATTAAATCAGTGGTTCCCATCGGATTTTGGGCCATGCCTCACTTTGGCATTTCTAAAATTCTGGTGAGACCCCCCCCCCCCCAATCTGTAATATTGATCGAGACACGCGAGTGTGGGGAAACGGGAAATAACCTGTATGCCAATTACACATGTACGTACATACACACAAAATTTTTTTATATATATTTTTTTTTACTCTCCCGTCGAACTCGACGTATGAGGGCCAGACAGATCAGTTCCCAGAAACTGAAAGCCCGACGTCCACACAGGATTTGATTATAGTGGTGAAGGCTTTGTGCAGGGCCATCCACACTTTTTGGAGGGACGAATACAGGGACTTGGTGCAACAGATGCCACAAGGTCCCCAAACGACCCTCCGCAGGTTTTGAATTCAGAGTTGTCCTTCTCCTAGACCAGTTGCCATCCAAGGCTATAGAACCCAGTCTGTCCTGCTATTTACCCATAGTTGGAGGGAGAAGAAGAGGGTTCACACCTTTCCCAAGGGTATTAGCACGTAAGTGAATTTTTATATATGCATACTGTATATGCATCGTTTGCATTAACACGCATTAACATTAACACTCAGACTCACTAGAAAACAATTCACTGTTAATAACTTATTCTCGATTTGCCCCCTTATTCTGTTGGGATATTAAGCCGAAGGGTGCACATGCTACGCATGCCGCACCAAAATATTACCTAAATATATATATGTGCCTCACATTGGGAATCATTGGATTAAATGTAATATTTCCAAAAAGCAAAATCCTTTGGTGTGTTTCAAAAACTTATTTAAAATGACTGGAAGGAGTTTTTATTTTCTAAAATAGCTGACTAGCGCCTTTTTTTAAGTTCTCTTTCATCGCAATGTAATTCTCTTTATTAAAAAAATCTTCCAAAAATAAAATATAATTTTCTGAAACTTTATTTGAGGAATATTCGCTGCTTTAAAGTATAATTGAACTGATTTAAAAGAAATATTATTTAGTTTGATTTTAAAATAACGCAGAAATGCATTTTATATCTCGACAGTATCCGTGTTGGCATGTTTGAAAGCGTGTTGTTGTTCTACAGAGACTGCATCTGAAGTAAAATATAATTTCAAGAAAATTACGTGCGCGCCTTGTTTAAATAACTTTTAAATACTCAGTAATCTTAAAAATTTAGGAAAATATTCCCCGTAACCTAATGTTTTATTGAATTTTAGAAATCTCGCCATTAGATTTAATATAGTTATCGTTCTTATTTCTAAGAATGTCGCGTATGATCGCCTGTACTTACAAAAATCGACACGTTTATACTCTAGTAAAAAAATTCAAAATTCTATTAAAAAATGAAAAACAATTCTTGTAAAAATTAATTATTTATCGAATTTTTTTTCATAAGACAGTATTGTCCTTAATATTTGTAAAAGCAATTCAAAGCTTTTCTAATTAAATAATGTCATATTTTTATGGAATTTTTTATTTTACGATTCGGAGCTGATTTTTTGTAAATGAGTAACCGTTTGAATAAAAAATTATGGTTTACATTTTCCAAGGAGTCCTGCTTTTAATATAAAGATATTCGGATCAAAATTTAATTACTCGAAATTTCATAAAATTAAGTAAGTAGAAGTTACTGGAGTTAAAAAAAAGATATTTTAAGCAAGATTTTCTAAAAAAATATATCAAAAATAATTTTATTAATTTTTGAATAAGTTCGGGAAGTATCATTAAAATACGACAATTATTTTATTTTTGCAAGAATTTCCAAAACAATTTCTTTTTTTTACCACAGAATAACATTAATTGTCACCTAGTAATCTTTGGCCCACTTCTGATGCAAAAAAAAAAAAAAATTATCCAAAATTTTGAACATGCTAGAAAGGATGAAAAACATTAATAAATAATAAAGGAATATTTTGGTCTTTCCTCTTAATAATAACATATACATTTTGATGATAAAACTTTGTTTTCATCAAGTTTGGGGTCTTTTTCATCATGCTATTCTCATTTTTATAGAAAAATCGGAGTTACCTAAATGGTAATTACTTAAATAGAATGGCTCACTCGTAAAAATATGGAAAAAATATCCAGCTAAATTCTGAGGAGCATTAGTAATCTTTACATCTTCCTTTGTTAGAATTTTAACATTTTTTTAAATCAATTTTAAAGATGCCTTATAGTGGCGCGGGGCTTAGACGTTAAACTGAACAGTTGATTCAACCATGAAGGTTGATAAATGACGAGGAAACACGCGGGTAATTTTGACAAAACAAAACAAGGAATTTATTTACGAATTTTCACGGTTGAAGTTGCGTCAGTAGCTCCTTTCCGGAAAATAAATCAGACATTTTCAAAGACCGTCGTTTTAACGAGTTTTCATGATGAGGAAATGTTCATACAACAGATTAAATGATCTGACACAAAATGATATTCAAAAATGTTTAAAACAAAGTTAAGAGAGTTCGTTGGTCACAGAAGGGATATATGGTTGCATGCCTCCAAAAGTAGACGAAGAGACATAATTTGAAATATTTAGCTTTCTTGGATTGTTAAAAGAAAATTCTTTCAAGTACTTCGTCAAACGTCGATAATTGGCGAATATTTTGACACTGTTAAAAACTTCAACGCTGGATGCGGTGAACAGAAACGAAGTCTTTCACATGATTCAGATACTTAAATTTAATTTTTCTCCTCATTTTATATCAAAAGCAATTTCACATAGGCTCGCAGATTTCCCCCTTTTTTTGGCTCAACGGCTAATTTCTGTGAAGACAAGGTTTTCATTGGTTCAAAAGCAATTTCACATAGGCTCGCAAATTTTCCCCTTTTTTGGCTCAACGGCTAATTTCTGTGAAGACAAGGTTTTCATTGGTTCAAAAGCAATTTCACATAGGCTCGCAAATTTCCCCTTTTTTGGCTCAACGGCTAATTTCTGTGAAGACAAGGTTTTCATTGGTTCAAAAGCAATTTCACATAGGCTCGCAAATTTTTTTCCGTCTTTTTCTCAGCGCGAATTAATCTTTGTGGAGGCAAGGTTTTCATTGGTCCTGAGAGAATTTTACATAATCTCGGGAATTCCTTTCTGACTTTTTCGGCAGTCGTAGGAATTAGAAGGGAGAGGTGAAGTGAGTTAATATTATTTCACCCTTACTACAGACACTTTATAATACTGAGGCAGAGTCAAATCAAATGTTATTCTCATTTTTATGACCCTCTTATTAAATTGGCTGTTCCTCGGATCACAAGCTAGAAACATCCTGGGCATGACCATAAACTACATCCGGTCTCTTTGATGGGGAGGTTTTGAGGAGCGGTGAACCACCTCTTAATTACTACTGTTCCCAGGTCCACCATGACGCGGGATGGTAGTACCTGTTAGGACAAATAGTGAACCCCAAAACTGGAGTCAAAACACTATGAAAATGTAGAAATACATTTTTATAGTAAATGTGTTATCAATACATTTTTTATCGTAAAATAGTTACCAGCTATAGTTTACTAAAACAAAACATACAATAAAATATTACCAGTAAAAAATCTAAAAAAAAATTTAGCTATACATTTTTCTAAGGAAAAAAAATAATACCAGAAATACATTTTTCTAAGAGAAAACTTTCTTTGCAAAATAAATTACTAATGCTCACAAAAAATTAAATTTCGGTATTAAATGACCCATAAGCAGTTGATGTGCTGTTAAATAAACGAAACAAAGGACCTAGATGGAAAAGGATTATGTTGAGAACTAGATTTGTAATCTTGAGATTTTTGTGTTTACTTTTGTATGATTTCTTTTCTTCTACCAGTAAATGTTTAATAACTAAAAAATTAAGCAATCATTGTATTTTGACCCAACCCTCGTAACAAAATTGTGAAGTGATGTAATGGAATAACCCGGCACCCCCATGAATGATTACACTATAGGTAGTAAGTACCTATAAAGTCAACTGTTTACAAGAGACTGGAAGGAGAAAGTGAGAGCGTCAAGACGCAAGCACGTCCGACCTTCCGATTAGTAGCATTCACTACTAGATTGACCTGTGTGTATAACTGTACCATATTTCATATTGTACTTATTGTGTACAATAAACCTTTCTTCTAGTATCCACCTGGTGTTAAGTATTTATACGCTTAGCACGGAATGTAACAGTGGCGACGAGGATTGTCGGAACTTAACATGAAAGTAAGAAGATATGTTGAGGGATCGATTTGGAATTCTGGAACTTTTGTGTTCATTTCGGTCTGTTCTGTTTTTTTTTATACCTGTAAAAGTTTTGTACTTAAAGAATTGAAAAGTCTTTACTATTTCAGTGAACATCATACCCCGATTGAATAGAGAGGATAATATAGAACTAGACTGCGAATTCTGAAACTATGGTACGCTTCTTATATCTGTCGTGGTTAGAGAGGTTCACCTATCGCCCGGTTCAAAATCCTTTCCGGTTTTTTGAAAAGGGGTAGAAGTTTATCTCTAGTTCGCTTGGTTTTTCGCTTGCTTTTAAAGTCTACTTAAACTCTATACTTCTAACGTTTCCACCTAAACCCTGAAATTTTATTTACTATTTATTCATTTGTTTTTCCTAACTAGGGGTAGATTAGTTCGTCTATCGTCCGGTTTACACTCCTCCTCGGCCCTTTGAAGAGGTTTATCCCTTGTTTTTCATTTATGATTGGGTTTCCGGTTCCGTCTATTTATTATTCTCTTTCACTTCCTGTGGCTAGTTGCGTCTTAGTGGCATGATCGCCTTGCTTAATGAAAATGGAAAAATCATTACTATACAACCAACCCTGGTACCACACCTGAGAAGGAAATAGTATAGTTTGATGACTAAATAGTGAATTATCACACTTTTCTTTTGATCTGTTGATTTTTTCTCATGTTTTCTGTGATTCAATTATTAAATTGATGACATGACTTTTAGATGGACCTTATACTTCTTGTTTTTTTTTTATTAATATTCCTTTATACCAAAACACCGTTTCAGTCACTTTCGCATCGCCGTAATGTAGCTTCTCTCTGCCTCTTCTATAAATGCTTTCAGGTAACTGCTCAAATGAAGTATTCAATATCGTACCTAGACTTTATGAATTTAAGCTCAGTACTAGATTGGCGGCTAGGTCTCGTCGTTTTACAGATGAAATGGCTAAATGTAACCGTAAGTTCTATTCTAGCACTTCCTTCTTTCGCACTTATCTCTTGTAGAACTCTCTTTCAGTTCTATGTTTTCCAGCGAACTATGATTTTAAAAAATTAAAATATAATGTCAATCGTTATCTACTGTCTTCCTGACTACTCTTCTATTATTCGCCCTTCTTAATAATGTTTCTCGTTTTTCTTATTCATTCAAAGTCATTAACCACTTGCGTCTTAGCGGCTTTATTGCCTTGTGTGGAGTGAAATGGTTAAAAAAAGAGAAATATCTAAGGAAATTTATGAGATTGTGAATTTTTCATAGGCCACGTCTAAATTCTTTTTCTTCTCTTTCAATTCTAGTAGCCATTTTTGTCTTAGTGGCATGCTCGCATTGCTTGGTATAGTTTACACAAGAGAGGGAATTGTCACACTTTTCTGTTCATCTGTTGATTTTTTCTCATGTTTTTTGTGATTCAATTATTAAATTGATGACATAACTTTTCAATGGACTTTATAGTTTTTGTTTTCTTATTCCTCCTATTCCAAAACACGGTGTCAGTCACTTTCGGATCGCCGTAATGTAGCTTCTCTCTGCCTTTTCTATAAATACTTTCAGGGTAACTGCTCGAATGAAGTATTCACAATGTTACATAGACTTTATGAATTAGTACTAGATTGGCGGCTAGGTCTCGTCTATTTACAACTGAATTGGCTAGATGAAACCGGAAATGTTATGCTAAGAGTTTCGTTTCTCGCACTTGCGTCTTAGTGGCATGTTTACCATGCTTGGGTTTAATTAAAATGGAAAAATAATTACTTTATGAGAGACCCTCGTATCACAACTGAGAAAGAAATAGGAGAGTTTAGTAAAGTTTAGACTAGATAGGGAATTGTCACACCTTTCTGTTCACCTGTTGATATTCTAATGTTTTCTCTGATTCAATTATTAAATTGAGGACATTACTTTTCGATGGACCTTATAGTTTTTGCTTTGTTTTTTTAATATTCCTTCAATTTCCAAACTTAGTTTCAGTCACTTTCGCCTCGCCGTAATGTAGCTTCTCTCTGCCTCTTCTATAAATGCTTTCAGGTAACTGCTCGAATGAAATATTCACTATTTTATATAGACTTTATGAATTTAAGCTCAGTACTAGATTGGCGGCTAGGTCTCGTCTATTTACAGCTGAATTTGCTAGATGAAACCGGTAGTTCTATACTGTGAGTTTCTTTTCTAGCACTTTTCACCTGTGGAACACTCTTCCGGTTCCATGCCTCTCAGACAAATTTGATCTTTAAAAAATTTAAATGCAACGTCAATCGTTATTTACTGCCATCTTGAATACTCTTTTATTGTCCTCGCTACTTAATAATGTATCATTTTTTGCTTATTCTTTCACACTCTCTAACCCCGTTGTACCTTAGTGGCTTTCTTACCTTGCTTGGGGTGGAATTCTTGAAACATGAGTAGAAAGTAAGGATTATGAGAACATGATGTATAGATAACGATTTCCTCTAGATTTGAAGAGGTTAACAACGTAGTGATCAGGAATGCATTCACGCTTTAAGTTGCTCCACAAGTAGCAGTTCTTACGAAGAAGCTAAGTGGAACTTCCTTCTTACAAATCGAATATGAAGTGAAGGAAGGTGATTTCAACGTGTGAGGGTAGCATTATTTTTTTTTCTGTTTAAATTCTGAAAAGCTTTGCATGAGGTTTTTGTTAGCCAAGAGAAACAAGTTTGTGGCCGAGAAATGATGTTATTAATATTCTATCAATAAATTTGCTTATATAAATGCTGGAAATGTTTACATCTATAGTATTTAATCAATCAAAATCGACTTCCTTGTTTTGTCTTCCATTTGACCTCGGAGGTCAACTTCAGGAAGTCCGGGCAGAGATACACTACCTCTAAAAATATAATAGTCTTCTAAACTAATATCTAACAGAATGATGCCTTTCAAAAGCTAAGCTGAGTATTAAGAAACAGGGAAATTTCGTTAGCAACAAAGGAATGAGTACTGAAATGCTATATAATGTCAGTCCTGCTATATGGCAGAGAATGCTGGACAATCTCATCACGAATGAAAAAGAGACATGTGTTTAGAGAAATATAATTCTGCACAAGGATGCTGTGAACGCCATAACAATGGGAGCAGCAACAACGATTTAGAAAAAAAATGGAAAAGAAAATGACAGTTATACATAACAGCAGAAAGAGGCAGTTGAAATTTTTCGAGGCAATATTGAGTATCGAGCACTTGGAAAAATTGACATACACATTACATATGGAAGGCAAGAGTGGCTGAAGATAGCAACGCGTAACCTACCTAGAGAGCTTGTGCAAATAGTTGGCTGAAGGTGGATTATGGGAAGAAGTAAAAAGATTAAATTTATAAAGAGCAATAAAGGATCGGAAATTGCGAAGAGCCATCATCGCAAACGTCCTGAATGGGAAAGAAGAAGAGGAGGAGGGGAGGAGGAGGCAGAAGATGAGGAGGAGGAGGAAGAAGAAGAAGAGGAGGCAGCAGAAGAAGAAGAAGAAGAAGAAGAGGAGGAGGAGGAGGAGGAAGAAGAAGAAGAGAAAAAGAGGGGGAGGAGGAGGAATAAGAAGAAGAAGAAAAGAAGAAGAAGAAGAGTAGGAGGAGGAATAAGAAGAGGAGGGGAGGAGGAGGAAGAAGAAGAAGAGAAAGAAGAGGAGGAGGAGGAGGAGGAGGAGGTGGAAGAAGAAAAGAAGAAGAAGAAGATAAGGAGGAGGAAGAAAAAGACAAAGAAGAACAACAATAAGAAGAAGAGGAAAAGGAGGAGGAAGAAGAAGAAGAGGAAGAGGAGGACGAAGAAGAAGAGGAAGAAAAAGAAGAGAAGGAAGAAGAAGAAGAGAAGGAGGAGGATAAAAAAAGAAAAAGAAGAGTAGGAAGAAGAAGAAAGAAGACGAGTAGGAGGAGGAGGAGAAGAAGAAGAAGAAGAAGAAGAAGAAGAAGAAGAAGAAGAAGAAGAAGAAGAAGAAGAAGAAGAAGAAGAAGAAGAAGAAATCAGTAACTGACCATCAGTCCAAGATATATACCGACTCCAGTTGCATTAGGATTCATTTGCAGGATTTAAATGCTTTGTCGTTTAAACTACAAAGATTAAACATTTAGGCTCACGATTTCACTAAGACTAATTTCTTAATTCGCTTATTCTAATAATGCAAGAGAAATTACTCGTTTTTCAAGGACACCCGATGAAGGCGGTTACGTTTCCATACGGAGACGGCCTGTATTTTAACCTCAGAGATAAAGTTACCGACTCTGCCTGTTTATTACAGTATTCAAGATCTAATGACAATGGACACGGTGTGTTTGACACTGTGGAGATGGATATATTTCCACCTAATAGCCTTCTTAATTCAGTGGCTCTAACACAGGTCAGAGACTATGAATATTAATGAAACTTAACTGGTTGGCTGTAGCATGTCTGTCTCTCTGGACGTCTGTCTTTGGGCCTGTTTGAAATAATGACGAGAAGTGGCCACTTATTCATTAGCCGCCTATATTACTTCATTTTCAATCTCTCTCTTTCTCTCTTCCATTTCCTTTTGTCTCTTTTCCTTATCAATGTCTTAAACAATGTTTTAAAACACACAGAAGACCGAAAGGGGCAAATCAGTTTCGGCTTATTTAAGTATATTTGCGGTTCCTTTTCTTTCTCAGTCAATATTTCATCCCAGAAATGACATTGGAAAGAACTAACTTCCAATGCCACAAAACAAAAGAATGTCCGACAGCTATTACGTTTTTAAGGCTTCAAGAATAATTACATATATATATATATATATATATATATATATATATATATATATATATATATATATATATATATATATAATGTATGTATATCCAGGTATGATGTGAAAGAATAGAGTACATTTCCAACGTTCGTAACATTTAATTTAAAAGAGGGCTCAATACACAGTAAAACAATATTATTTATTTGAGGATCTTACAACAAAATCATGTAAAAATCGCTACATAACTGCAGTCATCTTTCAACAGATGACAGTGCTTCTCCTCAGGCAATATCACAATATATATATATATATATATATATATATATATATATATATATATATATATATATATATATATATATATATATGGAGGTATTTCACACACACACACATATAGGTACTATATTAGGCAGCATATATTTTATATTATAAAGAGATAATCATATACTGAATAAATTAGCAATATTAATACAATTAATGGCGAAATCTCTTCGCTAACAGACTTAATATAAGCATTAAACTACTAACAATCCACTGAATGATGCGATCCTTCTGTATAAAATTGTTGTCAGATGGATCTGGGTTATTAATATTGCTAATTGATTCAATGTATGATTATCTCTTTATAATATATATATTATTAATAAAAAACAAACAAACCAACACTTAATAATATTAACTTTGAACATGGACATAATATCTTGACCGTGTTTTGAAACAAAAAAAAATGAAACATTTTATAAAACATACATATAACAAACTATTAATAATTATAACAGTTAAAATATAATCCTTGAAAATGGCTAAATGTATAGCCGAAAGCGCTCGGATAAAAAGAACATTCGGACAGTTTTTATATAATTTATCATCCGAAAAGAAAAACATTATTAGATCGCATGAGAAAATGTATAAAAAACTAAATAAAAGCACCTTGTCAGTCGTTTTTAATGAAATGTCAATGAAAGAAGGATTGCTGCCTAAATACACAAATAAAATCTTTTTATTAAACTAGAATTTTTGCTAATAGTATTTAGTATTGTTGAAGTTATCGATAAAATTTTTCATAGAATTTGTAAATCTCGACAAAAAATGTTAGCGCTAATTTCAACAATACTAAATATTGCGAGGATTTGAACACGCGTCAGCATGTTGCATAATTTCTAGTACCCCCAAAATTTCTAGTATCCCCAAAATTTATAGTATCCCCAAAATTTATAGTACCCCCAAAATTTATAGTATCCCCAAAATTTCTAGTACCCCCAAAATTTCTAGTATCCCCAAAATTTCTAGTATCCCCAAAATTTCTAGTACCCCCAAAATTAATTAATATTTTATTTTTTTCTAATACTCTGCCCATTTGAAAAAAAACCTCCCTAGTGTGTTTATAATTACAGTGTTACGTCCTGAAGGAAATATATGTAAAAACATAAGAAAAGATATGCAATAATAAACGATATTGCATTTTTATTAAATAAGTATTTGTTATTTTAATCGTTAAATTGTTTCTAAAATAGTGGGAGTATTTTGTATCTTAAATAATAAAACTTAATTTTGCCAAAAAAATAAATGAAAATTTATTGTACTAAGCTACGCACCCTAGTAAAATTAACTGTACGCAGTACCTCCTTAACTGCACTTCTCAACCAAATCTGATTTCCATCGGTCAATGTACGGCTATTTAAAGGGTGTGATACTGACGGACTAACGGAATTCAGAGAATTTTATATATAGATGTTTCTTGCATTAATGTTTTTTTTAAGTATTAACAATAAACAAAATTAAGAAACCAACTCTCCATAATATCAACTATGAACACGGACACAACGTGATGACTGTGTTCGAGAATTAGAATATTCCTATTTTACATACTCAGTTAAACAAAAAACACTCTAAACAATAGTTAATAGATTGATGGAAAGATTTCCTAACTTACGTTATATATATATATATATATATATATATATATATATATTTATTTAAAGACATTTATATTATGTTTAACGTTCTTTTTATAGATACAAGTATTTAAGCAAATGTTTGTATCTATAAAAAGAACGTTAAACATAATATAAATGTCTTTAAATAAATTGTCGGACAATGTCCAATTCTAAAATATATATATATATATATATATATATATATATATATATATATATATATATATATAGTATAATGTTTTTATATAGACAGTAAAATAATAAATAATTATTGCTCTACTATATAAAGTGTGTTTCATTAAGACGGATTATATTTTTGAGTGTTTCATTAAGACGCATCAAAGTCATTCGTAAATAAATCAGTTTTAATGGCGAAAATTTATTTATTTTTCTATTGCATCATATTATTTAAGTCATGGAAATTATGTGTGAAAAATAATATCGCCCAAATGTCCGCCAAATCTGAAAGAAAAAGAAAAAAATCATTAGACGCTTAAACTTAATTCACATTTAAATCGGTCCAGGTTATTGGAACACACTTTATAATAAACACAAGCACAAATTCTTTATTTATAAAATAGGTTTGGTGCCACAGATACAAAAATCTGTTTAAAAAAAACATGGTCAACCACCTCAATAGAAGGGGACAGGTGCATCTATCGTGCGGTTCGCACTCCTGCTGATTTTGTAAACATGTGTAAAGTTTGTTCCCATGTTTCCTGTTTACGATTAGATTTCCACTTCTTTCTCCTGAAGTCTTCTCATTCAGTTTCACTCCCTGTAACACCTTACGTCTTAGTGGCCTCATCGCCTTGTTTGGTGTGAATGGATTAAAAAGTTGAAAAGATTTAAAATAATGAGACATTGTGCCAATCTGGTGCTGCGCTTAAATTAAAATTTAGAATGCAAGATTTCAGATTCTGATTGTTAGACAGCCCGATCGTGCCATGCATGGATGATATGCGTAAGACAATGTTCCTACTCCTAAATATACGCTCTGCTCATGTGGCCTCATGGCATATTCAGATCAGCCTGCATACTTGTCGGTTGTTTATACTGTCAAAACCCATCAAGCAAAGAACAAGCGATTGATAATCGAGGAGGATTCGCACTTGCCAAGAATCACGTGAAATCCGATCAGTATTCGATGTGCCAAGTTCTTACCATCCACAATGAGTCGATCTTGGAGTGGAACACCTGCGGTCATAGCTTGGCCCAAACAGCTTGAAACGCAATGCCATTCTTTCAACCAGTTTACTTCGTTATAATTCTGAGATATATCAATATATTCGTCTGTGTTCTGACTCTTTCATTCCCTTTCTCTACCTGTCCTTCTCACTTTCACCATATATATATATATATATATATATATATATATATATATATATATATATATATATATTTGTGTGTGTGTGTGTGTGTGTGTGTGTGTGTGTGTGTGTGTGTGTGTGTGTGAAAAATATTCAACCGAGTGACAAAGTGCTGTGGTTATTTAATATATATAGAGAATGAGAAAGAAAGAGAGAGAAAGAGAACGATATATATATATATATATATATATATATGATAAAAAAGGTTCAAACACTAATATTCCATGGTTATAAATTATTACATTGGAATCGTAATCACGATCCAATTCATCAGACCTACAAATTCAAAAAGAAATGTGTATATGTACGCATGAGTTATATATATATATATATATATATATATATATATATATATATATATATATATATATATATATATATATATATGCACACGTATATGTATGTATGTGCGAGTAAATATAGATATGTTGTTATGTATGTGTATATCTACGTATGTGTTTTGGGGCATATAACTAGTAGGTCCTTACTAGATTAAATATTCGTTAATTTTATATGTTTATGTTAAATTTGTAACCTGTAGGTGATATTACTTGCTTTGTCAAATATTCTTGATTACACATCGGTTCTCTTATAAATAACCTTCGTTTTTAAATTGCACCCCCCATCTATTTTTTCCTCCTTCTCTCTTCTTCAGGATTTTAAGTTTAGATCATATCGTTTTTATTGTGCATAGTGTCGCCACAAATGTATACACACGTTTCTGGTGTCTGTTTTTTAATTTTAATTTAGGTCAGCGATTCGCTAGCGAATTATGCATGGAAAAATAATTGATATTTATCTGTATCTCACTCATTTAAACCGTTAATTAACTCCTCTTTTTAAAACTTCTCTCTGTTAAATTTTAATCCCCACCTTCACCTTTAGGCCTTTCTGTTCTTCTTTCTTATGTCACCCCTCTCTAGAGCTTTCATACATTTCCCTCTCACACTTGTTTCGTACTCCCACACATACACTCTCATTAAAATTTTATTTTTTATACCCGAAGTTATATTTTCGGATTTCTATTTGAATTTGCACGTCTGATGAATTGGATCGTAATTACGATTCCAATTTAATAAATTATAACCATGGAATATTAGTGTTTGAAACTTTTTTATTATATTCTTACTCTGTCCTGGACATTGAGTTTCATGCTAGACGCACTCGTCAGGTGTCCTGACAATTGCATCTAGCATGAAACAGTCTGTCGCCTCTGCGTGTTGACTTCAATGTTCACTTTTATATTTATATTTACATATCTCTATCTCTGATATTGAGCACTTTATCCCATAAATACAGCACATTTTAAAACTATATTCTATATTTCTTCATATATATACATACATATATATTTCAATCTGCTTGTCAGGAATCTGCATGATTCCATTCCTAGACATATTAAATCTGTATGTGAGGCTAAAGGATGACCAACTCCATATTAAATACATTTTCTTTGAATTTAACAAGTGTTTCAATTATTTTGTCCAATCTCTGTATCTCATTTACAAAAGCAATTAATAGCTGTTCTAATTAAATAATTTCATAATTTTATTGTATTATTTTATTTTACGATTCAGTTTCCTTTCTTTCAACATACGATCAGTTTTAGTCCCGCTGGAGTGACAGTGTGTAATCGATTTCTATTTTTCCCCCAGATTAGTTCATCTGTAGTGGTCTGCAGTAATATGAATCAATTTTCGGGGTGTATGATGAAATTTGTTTAGCCTTGAAAAATATTGCGTCATCCGTGATTGCATCAGATTTTTATTACGCCCAGATACTATTGTTTCGACTGTTGATTAGTTGTCCTACGGCCATTGTCTGCGATGGGCGTTACTCCAAGGAAAAGTACGAAAATTGTAACGCTGCATGAACACACTGGCAAGCCTCAGCAGTGAGCAACTCAAAGTACTAGAAACTCTCCTGATTTAAATCCAATCGAAGATCTGTGGTCAATCTGCAAGGAACGACTTCGTGAAATGGGCATACGAAGTACTAACATGTGCACTGTGTCATGTTTGATTGGAAAAATACGAAATAAAAGTAAATAATAACGGAATTATTAATTTGTATATATATATATATATATATATATAGATTTTTTTTATTTATTAATTTTATAACCGAACGTTCAAAGCAGGTCTGGTCAAACGTCGGTTTCTCTTGCAAATAGGTTTGAATCCTACCAGGAGCTTCACCGCAGAGACCCGCCTTGCCACTCACATTATAGCAAACCACCCTCATTCTCCGCGTATTTCATTGATCAGAAGTAGGTTCCTGGCTACAGTATAAACCACAAGTAGGTTCTCTCTATAGTGAACAAATAAAATATTTTTGAACAGGTATCTGCTGTGGAGATTGTCTTGCCCTACTCTCAGATGGTTTTGTTGGAAACGAGTAACCTTCCATTGTATATATGTTCTTACGTATTAACCCATTTGGGTCAAAGTTTTGGATAAACTCACAAATGTTCAGGTTTTTTATTCTTTTGTTTTGGTTATTTTTGTTTAGCGACATATCAACACCTCTATGGGTTAGCTAATGCCGAAATCTAAATATGACGAGAATGACATTACTTCATGATCAAATTATAATTACTTAACTGTATTTCTTTTACCAAATAATCTTAGAAATCAAATGAAGGGTTAAAACGTGTTTCTCCATACAAGAAATGAGATTAACCAGAGCAAATTATTTTTTTTAATTGCCATGTCTTCAATTTTACTATAAAATATATTGATTGTCATTTTGTTTGGTTGGTTGTTTATATGTTTAACGGCATATCCCGTTTACTGTTGAAATAACTAAATACATCAATCTTCTATTCCAACAGTTTTTTTATTGCACTTCCCACCTGCGGAACTCCCTTCCGATTACTTGCTTCCCTGATAACTACAATCTTCAAAAATTTAAATGCAACATCAATCATCATCTTGTCCTTTCCTCAGTCCTCCTGATTACAGTTTCTTTTCTCTCACTTTCACTCCCTGTAAGCAATATGTGTAGATAAATGTATACTGTATAATACGCGAGGCACTGAACAGTCAATGTAAAAAAAATTAAAGAACAAATTGGCCAAGCTCATCAATTTGTATAATTATCTTAGCCGAGTGTTTCTTTAAATTGAAACTGAATAATGCCCGAATGGCGTGTGTACTTAATTTATGGAGTTTGGGAAGGGCAGCAACAAAATTGTTCACTACAAATCGCTGGTTAATTTTGGTAAAATATTTGAAATCGAGTATTTGTAGCAATAGTTATTAGCGTATGAATATTTAATATACAGGCCGCGATGGGTAAATTGTCGCATTATTACATATTTTATTTCGCGCATGCGCGTTGTTTGCTTTTGATTTTGTCAATTGCACTGTATAATAGAGTCAGTCGGACACAGTCTGTGAGAAAAAGTGCACCATGATGCAATTCACTCCGCTAGAAATTTGGACACGGCATGATGTACTGCTTGGAATTGATACTGGAAGCTCCGATACGAATATTTCAGAGTGTTTGGATGTCAATCTGAGGACAATGCGGAGCATTCGGAAAGAGTTGGATGAGTTTAATGGTGATGACGAAGGTGTTTGGAATGGTCACCAGTGATGGAGACGTTATGACTCCATTCATATTCCCACAGGGCCTCAGCCTTAACACGGAGGACTACATCAAGCGAATTGAGGAGGTCGTGCTGACTTGGGTTACGAGAATGGCTGCTGGAAGATCCTAGGTCTGGCAATAGGACTCTGCACCATGCCAGACAAGCAGGAGAACACAGTCATGGCTGTCAGATAATTTTTGCGACCTCATCATCACTTACATCGAACTGAACACTTTATTTCGCTCGCTGGGGTAGATTGTTCTAGTTCCACGTGCCATGTCTAATGGATGTCAGTTATCAGTTATCTCCTCAAGGACACATAGCACGGTGGATAAAGACGTTAGTTAGATCCACTGACAGGACCCAAAGTGTGTGACTTCAATAACTGTTTAAGGCGGTGGAGAACTTGGAGATGGGGAATTAACAGGAGATAACTGATAACTGACATCAATTAATCATGACACGTGGAACTAGAACAGTCTACCCCAGTGAGCGAAATAAAGGCTTCAGTTCGACATTCGAACCACCTGAAGAAGGGCCGATCGTACAACGGCCGAAACATCAGATGATGGTAGTCCGAACAATGTAAATATTGTACATAATACCTCATCTCAGAATTATAGACAGATACTGATTTAAATGTGCACAAAAAAGCGTTTGGCAAAGTATTTCAAAACGAGTATTGTAGCAAAAGAAATTAGCGTAGAAATATATGTCATCGATCCCGCCATTTGTAACGTGTGTACTGCTTATGAAGGAGGTAGACACGAGTTTAAACCCACAGGTGAAACCCACAGGTGAAAAAAGAAACCGCAAAGAAACAAGAAAGAAAATGATATCCGTGTACATATCTTAACCTTGCGAGAAAAACGAAAACAATTGTGCGACGTGAAGCAAACAGTTGTGCCCATCATCATTGGAGAGCGGAAACTAACAATTTTGAAGACTAACAAAAGCGCATTACGAAAATCAAATGGGAAACACGTCGTCTACTTAAAATGCGAGCAACAAGAAGGTTCTAAGAATAATGTTAAGCAAAAGACGACCTATACTTAGAATTAAAAAGAGACGGTCGACATTTTGGGACACTTTTTTAAGCAAGGCAATAATGCCACTAAGACGCAAAGGGTTACTGAAAGTGA
>OZ038503.1:78975826-78983326 GCA_964036315.1 Acanthosepion esculentum | reverse complement strand
CCCCAACGCTACAATCTGGTAACTAAAATCAACCCTACCTGTTACAACTTAGTACCAAACCGGCTACAAACTGGTGAGATACTGCAAGGGCATCTGTTTCAAATTAGCAAGAGGCAGCTGCATACAGGGTGTCCATAAAGTTCGTGTGCACTTTAAAAAAATTTATAACTTTATTTGTATTTGCGATAGAAATAATCTGTAAAAAATGTTATAAAGTTTAATGTACCTAGTTTTAAGTATGGCTAAAATAACTAATGTGATTTCAGGCATGACTGTAAATCAGTTGGCAAATGTTTACCGTGAACTGCAAAATCGTATTACCCTTTGTATTGCTAATGATGGAGGACATGTGGAAACTTAAATAAAATTTCAATAAAACCTTAAAAAATATAGATTTACTTCTTTCTAATCCTTTTTACAAATTATTTCTATCGCAAATACAAATAAAGTTATAAATTTTTTAGAGTACACACGAACTTTATGGACATCCTGTATTGTTCCACCAAATCAAATTTTACGGACTATCACCCTCTCTACCAACGGCAACCTCATCCATTATAAGTACTATTCGCTACATCCTCTGTATTTCTGCATTGTGTCTTATTGCCTGTAACTATTTCTCTTAGGTCATCCTGTTTCTTTTCACAAGACACAATCAATATATACAGCGAGGCGATTCTGAGAGAATTAGACGTCCTACCAAGATACATTAGTGGCGGCCATGACATAATCTTAACAACATAATATATGAAGATGACAGTGCTGATAACAGACACAGAAAAGAAACTAAAATAACTCCTACAGAAGGTAATGGAGGAAAGCAAGAAGAAAGGACTAAACATCAATTGTAAGAAGACAGAATTCATGGTTATTAGTAAAAGGGAACAGCTCAATATGCGAATTACAAATTGGGTATACCAAAATCAAACAAATGCAAAAATTTAAATATCTGGAAGTGTCTTAACAGAGGACGGAACGTACGACACTAAAATCCGAAGGTTAGCGAAAGATGCCTTCAAAAAGCTAAGCATTCAGAAACAGGATAAGCTCGTTAGAAACAAAGAAAAAAGGTACTCAACTGTTATGAAATCTGTCCTCAGGTGAATGCTGAACAAACTCCTCACAAATGAAGAAGAGACTTGAAGCAACAGAAATGTGGTTCTACAGAAGGATACTGAGAATATCATGTGCCAACCATGTGAGCAAGAACGAAGTTTTAGAGAAAAAGAAAAGAAAAAGGACACTTATACATAACACGAGGAAGACAATTCAACGTTACAAAATGAACGAAGAAAGCTTGATAAATTTGATACACTCAGGACAAACTGAAGACAGAAGAGGGCAGAGGAAAATAGCGTATAACCGCCTAGGGGAGCTTGAGTAAATGGATGGCGAAGCTAGGGTTAGGAGAGATGAAAAATGTGATAAAATTTATTAAGAGCTACAAAGGATAGGAAGTAGTGGAGAGTCATGATTGCCTACGTACGGAAGTGACAGAAGAAAGAAACCAATTTCAATCTTATATAGAAGGCGTTCCCAATCTTTAGTCTTCTGTTTTAACAATATATTTTGTTAAAAGAAATTTACCTCGACCAAACATAGCTTGCTTACAGATACGAGGGTCGTTCAAATAGTTCTAAGCTTCATCCACAAGTTGTGGAAACGAAACAGTTTTTCCCCCTTTTTCAATGTAGTCTGCCTTGACATCAATGCATTTGACCCAACAATGCTTAAACATTCCAATGCCATCACTGAAGAAGGTGGCGTCCTGGTCTTCTAAAATCTGCTCCACATTACATATGATCACATCAGTGTTTTCAAGATGGCGACCAAGTTGGTGGATTTGAGTTTAGGAAACAGAAAGAAGGTAGATGGAGGTAAGTCTGGTGAGTAAGGGGGCTGGGGTATCATCAACCAAATCAGCCACAGTTGGTTGATTCGGCTTTTGCTATCTAAGCAGTGTGGACGGGCGCGTTGTACAGGAGCAAGAAAACATCTGCACTCAGCTTCCCGCAGTATTTCTACTTGATTGCTTTCTTTTGTTAAAAGAAATTTACCTCGACCCCACATAGCTTTCTTACAGATACGAGGGTAGTCCAAACAGTTCTAAGCTTCACCCAGAAGGAGTTGGGGAAACAAAATATATTTTGTTAATATAGTCTGCCTTGACATAATTGTTCTTGGTCCAATGATGCTTATATATTGCAATGCCATGGTGGCGTCCTGGTCTTTCATAAACTCCTGCACATTGCATATAATCTCATCATTGTTTCTAAAATGGCGTCCAAGTTTGTGGCATTTGAGTTTAGGAAACAGGAAGAACTCAGATGAAGTGTGTGTGAGTGTGTGCCTGTGTGTGTGTGTGTGTTTGTGTGTTTGTGTGTGTGTGTGTGTGTGTATGTGTGTGTGTGTGTGTGTGTGTGTGTGTGTGTGTGTGTGTGTGTGTGTGTGTGTGTGTGTGCATGTTACGCAACTGAAATACCAAATCCCGTTCGCTTAAACATGAATTTTTTGCCACAATCACAAATTTTATATTTGGTTGCAATTGCTGAAATCGATATTCGCTCCACTTTGGAGATCGAACCAGGCATATATCAATTCTAATCAACTTTGGACATCACTCCACATGAAAACGAGTTACACAACATAATTCAAGGACTTCTTACCACCTCCGTGGCCTGAAGCAAATGGTGAAGCTGAGCGCCTCCCGAGAACAAGGAACAACCTTAACTGTCCAATTCCAGACTAAGGCCAGAATTCATCGACTTGTCCCCACCAGTACATGGCGACACATCACATTTTAACCAAGGTGCCTCCTTTCGAAACCTCCACTAGAATCAGGGTGAATATCACTATACCGTGCATTCATCACCCACAAAATTCCTGTACCTCTGTCGACGGAAATGGAGAGTAAAATCGGCTGAAATATTTAACGAACTGTCATGAACAAAGCGGTCCCCAAAGTAATGACTTTTGAAGGAATCAGAAGCCCAACGCAACTGGAAACCCAGCTTCAAACGGTAATGTCGGCAATCCAATCCTTCTGGGGGGCAAGATTCAGACCTATCCGAAACTTTACTGTACTGCTGGTTATTACATCTCACGTGTGGAATACAAAAGAATTGAGGTGGTTTCGCTGCAATGGGCGTGGCATGGCGTGTCTTAGCTGTGAAGGTTAGAACTGGTGATTATGTAGTTCCCTTGAGCATATTCCATGGAAATAGCGATAGTGTAGCAAGAGACTTGCGACATTTCGTCTCTGTGAAAGGGATTGGAGGAAGGAAACTAATTCATCACCGGCAAGGACGCGGAGACGTTTGTGAACTCTATCGAAATTGCAAAGTGAAGACCGGGTACCTCCTGACCATATATGGCAGCAGTTCTCTATTTTTGGCCTGAACGGGCTCTTGTATAGCTTACTTATTTCAGAAGGTTTTCTAGTTTTACAGATTGTAAATTACACCAATTCCCTTTATTGTTTTTGTATATCGATTCTGTTAATGAGCCACGTAACAAATTATCGTTCTGATATATTGTTAATCAATTTAGGCGTTGAATCAGTGGTTTTTTTTTAATTGGAAAATATTATGCCTTTTTCTCCCGAATCCTATCAGACGATTCACGGTTAATCCCAACGGGCCTCCACATATTATACTATTATAAACTCGATATATAATCCCACTATAAATTATATATAATTCCACTAATAACTCAAACTTGTTAGATTTTCTGTGATTTGGCCGCATGGATAGATACCGTCAGAAGCTCTGAGCTTAGGATTCTTGAAAAAATGTGGAATATGGATATATATATATATATATATATATATATATATATATATATATATATATATATATATGGATATTTATTCATCATGAATTGCCATACAATGAGTGTCGCTCAAAAAGTACTAAGCCTCACTCAGAAGGAGTGTCGGAAATAAGATAGTTTTTTCCCTCTTTTTCAATGTAGTCTGCCTTGACATCAATGCATTTGACCTAACGATACTTAAACATTCCAATGCCATCACTGAAGAAGGTGGCGTCCTGGTCTTCCAAAATCTCCTCCACATTGCATATGATCACATCAGTGTTTTCAAAATGGCGACCAAGTTGGTGGATTTGAGTTTAGGAAACGGGAAGAAGTCAGATGGAGGTAAGTCTGGTGAGTAAGGGGCTGCGGTATAATCAACCAAATCAGCCACAGTTGGTTGATTCGGCTTTTGCTATCTAAGCAGTGTGGACGGACGCGTTGTACAGGAGCGAGAGAACATCTCAGCTTCCCTCAGTATTTCCACTTGATTGCTTTCTTCAGTTGTTTTAATTCTGATCCATAGTACTCTCCATTAATGGTCTTTTTGTTTCCTTTTCCAAGTAGTTTATCATGATTCAGTCAGTTATGTGCCATGCTAGATACACGCCTAGGCGATCATGTATTTTTCGATACACGACTGATGAAGCAGATTTTTTTCCTGCAGTAGGTTGCCATTTCTTTCTACTGTAGACCAGTTGCCATCCAAGGCAATAGAAACAGATCTGTCTTGCTATTTACTCATAACTGGTGGGAGAAGATGATTTCATACCTTTTCCAAGAGTATTAGCACGTAAATGAATGTAATGGATTCGAGTGGAAAGTCAGTCAAACAGTTATTTGCCATGCGTTATACACGCTTAGGCGATCATGTATATTTCGATACTTGACTGAAGAGGCAGATTTTTTCCCCGCAGTAGGTTGCCATTTCTTTCTGAGTTAGACCAGTTGTCATCCAAGGCTATAAAACGCGTTCTGTTCTGCTATTTACCCATAGCTGGGGGAAGAAGAAGATTCATACCTTTCTCAAGGGTATTAGCACGTAAGTGAATGTAATGGATTCGACTGCAAAGTCAGTCAGTTATTTATGTCTCATACATGATACACGCCTAATCCATCATGTATCTTTCGACACACGACTGACGAGGCAGATTTTTTTCACGCAGTAGGTTGTAATTTCTTTCTACGGTAGACCAGTTGACATCCAAGGCTATAAAACAAGGTCTGTTCTGCTATTTAGCCATAGCTGGAGGAGAAGAAGAGAATGCATACCTTTCTCAAGGTTATTAGCACGTAAGTGAATATAATGGATTCGACTCGATTTCGAACTCGGCTCTCCGATTCCTCAATGCTATGCCAAAGATCAGAAGCCATCACCTTGCCAAAAGACACTGCCTGTTTGAAGATCTTCGCGGGTAAACAATAGTGGAAATTCTCAGGATCAGCCTGGAAGCAAGTCAGAAATATCCGGGAAATGTCAACCCTTTTAAGTGTCTGCCGTGGTGTCGGCATTCTTGGGACCTATCTTGCAGACAGCTTGCTCATCCCTAAGTTCTCAGTTAAAACCGAACCAAAATTAATGTATATGGACTTTTCAGTTTGAATTGAAATCTGTTCAATGTTCGATTATGCGTCCCTTAAATGCCACTTGCCTTGCAAATCATTTCTCACTCACTTTTCCATTCTTCTGTTTTGAATTTGACGTCTTGACCAAGCATATACAAAAAGTAGGTACCTCCACAAAATCTCGATATCTAAGGTTAAAATTGAAGTTTTTCAAACGAAAAATATTTCTTGGCGCTTTTATTTTAGCTTTAATTTAAAGCTAATAGATTAGATTTAATGTTTCCAATAAGCAGAATATTTTCCTCTATGTCAAAACTAATTTAAATTTATTAGAAGGAGTTTTCGTTTTCGAAAATGATTAAGTCTCTAATTTAACCGCCATTTTAGTTATCTCAATACAATTCCCTTATAAAAAAAATATCTCGAAAATAAAATATACTTTGCTGAAATTTTATTTAAGGAATGTTTGCTGATTTAAAATTTAATTGATCTGATTTTAACTCATTACTTGCCATGAGCCCCATTTGGGGATCTGTTCAAATTAAACTCACTACATGTTATTCCTTGTATTTACATTGAATTGCTTACATACATTGCATTTGCAGAGGTGTATTTTACAACACTTAGCCTTTAAAGTTTTTATTATTAGCCGTAAGAAGACACTTTCTGTCGTAATTTTACATTTCACGAGTAGAAAAATAATGACTATTTTGAAAAGTATTTTTTTATTATTTCTAATCAATATTATTTTTTGATGTTTTATACACATATATATTTGACGTTCTAGTTTCTATAAAAACGACAATGGTAACTACTGAAATTAAACATAAGGAATAAATAAACTCCTAAGACACCAGTCTGGACCAAAAATACGCATTAAAACAATTTGGCAGTTAATGGAAAACTCTAAAATATAACGTTTAAATCAATAAAAATATCTATCTATCTATCTATCTATCTATCTATCTATCTATCTATATATATATATATATATATATATATATGTTTGTGTTTGGGCGATTTCGTGTTTTTTGCATAAAGAGGCTAAAAGAGAATATCATGAAAATACCATGCCTCGAAGAAGTGTAAGGAGGTGATGGCCCTCCACATCTACCTTACATTAAATAAACTCCTAAGACACCTGTCTGGGCCAAAAATGCGCATTAAAAAATTTGGCAGTTAATGGTTTAAACAAATATTATTAATTTATTTTTATAATGTCGCAGAAATGCATTTTTTTAACACGGTGGTAGCTGATTAATTGACAGGCTGACAGCTTAACTAACAGAGGGAAGTTTATCTAATTTTTTTCTAGGATGGATGTATCTGTAAAATAAAGTTAAGGAATGTCAGGTGATAGCATTTTTTTTATATAATTTTAAACTACCCAGTAATCTTAAAAAAAATTAGAAAAATGTTCTCCGTAATTTAATATTTTATTGAATTTTAGGTACTTTAGTTTTAGATTTACTCTAGTTATCGCTCTTATTTTCTGATAATATCGTGTATGGACTTCCGTATTTAAAAAAATTGGCACGTTTATGCATACATAAAAAATTTCAAATTTCTTTTTAAAATATTAGGAGTCGATGAAATGTACTAAGCTTTTCCATTTATGATTAATAAATATAATTTTTTTTTCTTCCTAACAATATCACCTAACCGGTACAAAGTAACGCAGAAATTTAAATTTAAAGGTTTAAAACTTTATATATTATTCTAAATAGAATTTTAAAAACTGAAAACCATTCTTGTAAAAATTCATTATACAAAGAAAAACATATTTTTCAGAGAATACTGTCCATATCGTATTCATAAAATCAATTAAAACTTTTTCTAATTAAATAATGTCTCAGTTTTACGGCAGTTTTCTTATTTTACGATTCAGAGCAGATATTAAGTAACTGGGTGTCCTGTTTTACAAAAAGGAATTGATTATTTAAATACTCCAAGAAGTTTTGCTTTTAACTAATATAAACATTAAACAGGGAAAATTAATTTCTCAAAATTTCATAAAATTAAATAAGTGGTTCTGACAGATGTAGAAAAAAGAATTTTAACAAGATTTTCTAAAAAGAATCATTTCTAAAATCATTTAATTCATTTGTAAATAAAATCTCGAAG
>OZ038503.1:78953326-78965826 GCA_964036315.1 Acanthosepion esculentum | reverse complement strand
TTTTAATTATTTAAATTCTTAGTTTAGTTCTTGGATTTTGCCAACGCTCATAAAGGGAAGGATTGGAAAATGAAATTTAAAAAAACAAGTATTCTTTAAAAAAAAAAGTTCTGGAAAAAATAAAATCGAAAGAATATTTTAACATAATTGAATGAATTTTATGAACAATGAAAGAAGGAAAAAAATGAACGAATAAAAATTTATAGGGAAATGCATAAAAATCGATGAGGAAAATGTATAATAAAAATTCAGAGTGTTAGTTTTAATGTTTATCTACAAGAAAAAATATCTACACGGTATAAATTTTATTTTGAATTGATATCTACATAGTAAAACAGGTGTTACTTTGTCTTATCTTTCTCTTGTAGATAAATAGCCAAAGTAGTGCTATGTCGTACTATGTAGATATCAGTCATTTTTAATTTGTTTAAACGTTATTTTTCCAAATTATTAGCCGATGCACATGCTGTTTTTCGCTAAAATATAAATAAAAAATGTTTAACTACATTTTCATTATGTTATTTATATGTTACAATATATTTCATTATGAAGATATTACAAAATAAAATTTGTACGATGTAGAGCGTTCTTTTTTGTAGATAACAAGCCAAAATATATTTCCTCCTTGTAGATAACATGCTAAAGAAGTTATTCTTTCTTGTAAATAACCAAAAGCAGAAATTTATTTCTTGTAGATAACAAGCCAAAATAGATACATATTTGTTGTAGATAACGTTCAAAAAATGATTTCTTTCTTGTAGATAACTTGCCGAAGTAGATATTTCTTCCTTGTAGATAACAAGCCAATAAATAATATATCCAAAGATTTCTTTCTTTAGATAACAAACCAAAATAGATATTTATTTCCTGTAGATAGTTGGGCAAAAAATCTACGGACTCGGAAAACCCACGTTAAACCCGGCTTTGTGCCACATGCAACCCTCGTGGGGGTAGGTGGTAGCTAGATATCACAAGCTGGAATCTATTCCAGCTAGACAGTCGAACTCTCTGCCTTTAGGCAGAGAGGAAACCGGACGAGGATCCGCCGAAGGGCAGAGTCTCGTTCGGGGAGGTAGACTGTCCCTGAACCCGTTTTTACGGGTTCAAATAGGGTATTTTTTGGCCGATCAGAAAACCCACGTTAAACCCAGCCTTGTGCCACATGCAATCCTCGTAGCTAGATATTGTAAATGGAATCTGTTCCAGCTTTGCTGTCGAACTCTCTGCCCGAAGGCAAAGAGGAACCTGAACAAAACTATGCCGAACGGCAGATACTCGTCCGGGGAGGTAAACAAACCCAAACCCGTTTATCCGGGTTCTACGGGGAATTTTTGGTCGAACCTACGGGATCGAGTGATCCACGTTAAACTCGGTCTTGTGCTACATCTACCCTCGTCAGGGAGCTAGTAAATCTTGATTAGCTGGGATCTGTTGAGTACGACTCAGACTTATGCGAGAACTACCAACCTTCCAATAGTAGCACTCATTACCGGATTGACTTTCGACGACCTTGTGCATAACTGTTACCTTTATTCTTATTGTACTGGTTTTATACAATAATCCTTTACTTATTTTATCCACCTTGTTTTTCAAGTATATATTCCTATCAGCACGGAATATAACAGATTTGTAGAACGAATCACAATTAAAATGATCTTTTGAATTTCCATGGTTGAACGGAGGAATTCAAATATATTTCTTCATAATTATTATAATTTTCTGTGCTGAACCAGTGGCCAATTTATATTTGAGTCAGAGGCCCAATTAGCCCTACACGAAGGTTGCTTAAAAACAATCCTGTTTGTAGGCAAGCCCGGATGTAAAACGTCACTTCCTTTTTCCATTTTTTGAGAAGAAAAATGTACTTACAAAATATACATAGAGTATCTAAGTGAAACAATAGTAGTTGTTGACAGCAACTACTCCTAATAATTATAAAAGATAACTCGACAATTTTTTTACCTACTCAAATGTAATATTATCCCCTATCGCTATCTTCCCTCCCCTACCTCTCAAACTTAGGACGCTTGTGAGTTAACGTACCTAAACTTTGACCGATGAGAAAATGTCCCTACACCATTCAACATTAACTACCCAGTCCACCCAACAACAAACTGCTGTCAACAACCACTATTGCTTTACTTAGATACTCTATGTATATTTTGTAAGTACATTTTTCTTCTGAAAAAAATGGAAAAAGGAAGTGACGTTTTACATCCGGGCTTGCCTACAAACAGGATTGTTCATAACCATTTCCGACCCTCCCCCGTAGATGTGCAGTTAAAATGCACTGAAACCAAGTTGCATCTTTGTTGTGAGTAAAATGGTTTTTCTATATGATAAAATTATAATAAATAAATAATTATCGCTCTACTACTTGTATCGAGCTCTTTTTTGAATTAACGCTGCGAACGTTAGAATTTATATATTACTTTCGTTCTCATCGCATCGGATATATATATATATATATATATATATATATATATATAGAGAGAGAGAGAGAGAGAGAGAGAGAGAGAGAGATATCAGACTCGTCATTATCTATCTATCTCAGTCTCGTCATATCTATCTATCTATCTCGATAGAGGTCAAGGACTTACTGGAGCGGTACAGGGAATCGACCATTCCCCCCCCCCCGCATCTTTAGCGATACATCGTATGTAAGAGCTCAACGCGGTCTGGGTTGAGTTTAAAACCCAATGGGCGCCCAAACCAAAAGGCCTCCCTGAAGGAACGAACATTCATTGTGATTGTTGACAGTTTCAGGTTCGATCGGTGATGAGAGAATTTAACTTGTCTGGTTTGCGATGTATTGTAATGTATCCAGCAAGTTTGTCCCCCCGCCATTGAGGTGTTTGTGCAAGGTTAGAGAAGAGATCATCTGGCAATCTTTGATCATCTACAATTGGAATACGAAGGAAGCGTGTCGTATTCGACTCCGGGATCGTAGTATATGGCTTCCTAGCTAGCAAAGATTTAACTGGAAAAAATTAATGATTGAAATTCGTCGGAACATTTGCCATGGAAATAGCGTTAGAATAGAAATCCCCTACAATAAGCGTGTAAACGATTTTGAGCTTTGCTGAGGCCACAAGTTGATGGTTGAACATTTCCAGTCCAGGTGTTTTAGCAATGCTCCACTTTTGGACTAATTTGACTCTTGTAAAGGTAAAGAATGCCAGGAGGAGTCTGGTACTTCCTAGAACGAATAAGCCGCCCGATCGAACGCATATACACTTGAATTGTGCAATTTTTCCGCTATATGCAACACAAATTAAACACGTAATATTAAATATTTAGCATTAAATTTGCTCCATTTCTCAGTGAATATTTTTACAGACGGTCCGCTGAAAAGGGATGCTGAAAGAGAAAAAGTGAAGAGCCAATATCCCTGATTAAGTAGGCAGATTAAAAATCATGAACCTAATTTATTCGGAGAAAGACCTTGGCTCTAACAACTGAACCACATCAGCAATTGTTCACCAACAGGGAGTCCGACACAGGCCATACAGAACTGATTCCTGTAGACAAAACTTCCTCAACATCAATTTTACGATTACTACGAATTAGTAAGGCGGGAAATGACCGACCACACTAAAAGGTTTACCTAAGGGCAATTGTTTAACTAGATTGTGTTTGTTTGTTTAGGATCGTTTTGGCATCATGTCATCTGGTTGAACTATGCTTGTGCCCACCCGACTCCCTAATAGTCATTCCAGAGCCTGCTGCCGCTCCCTGCCCGACACTTACAGCCTTGTCAATCGGCATTTTGCCGCATTCATGCCGAGATGAAAACAAATAAAGAAACGAAGCCTCAGTGACAAGTGAGATTGCTTACGCACAAATACATTTGTATTAACAAATCACAAGAGAATGAAGAAATTGTAAGGAGGAGACAATAGAGCAGAAAAAGGTGTGTGTATGTGTGTGTGTGGGGGGATAGTGTAATAATGTGAAGTTGCCTGTATGCGTGTAAGTCCGGGCATTCAGTTTTTACATATCTATCTATCTATCTATCTATCTATCTATCTATCTATCTATCTATCTATGTCATCTTGTTCATGATCTATGTTATTCTGTTCACAATCTATCTATCTATGTATCTATGAATCTATGTATCTATCTATCTATCTATCTATCTATCTATCTATCTATCTATCTATCTATCTCTGTTTGTTGATATATATTTATCTATCTCATCAGTTCATATCTCTATCTATCTATCTATCTATCTATATATATATATATATATATATATATATATATATATATATATATATTTATCACAGTCTGTTTGTATCTATTTCTCTATCTATCTACCTATTTAAATTATATACACACACTCACACTCATATATATATATATATATATATATATATATATATTACATTTTTTATATATCTATATATCACAGTGTTTTAATATCTTAGCCATTCTGTTTTCATATCTATCTCTTTCTCTCTCTCTTTCTCTCTCTCTCTCTCTCTCTCTCTATATATATATATATATATATATCAATCTGACCATATCTATCACATTCTGTTTCCATAACTTACTATATAGATATATATATATATATATATATATATATATATATATATCAGTCTCGTCATATCGATTTACCTATAAATATATATATATATATATATTAATATATATGTATATCAGTCTCGTCATATCGATTTACCTATATATATATAGAGAGAGAGAGGGAGAGAGAGAGAGAGAGAGATAAGCAATCCCAAGCTGTTTATATCTGTCTATCTATTTGTCAATCTTATTCTGTTCTTATCTAGCTTGCTAGCTTTCTATCTCCTATCTACCTATCTGTCTTAGTCTGTTCATCAGGTCCAGGTTCGTATCTCACTATAGTTGGTTTCTGAGTGTGGTGATTTCTTGATATAATCGGCCTGGAGATATGATCGCATCATGCCAGAAAAACATAACATCTGTCGTCCATTATTGCAACAGAGAGAGTTTGGGAACCACACAGAAGCACGCACACACATATTTTTTTTTATTGAAATTGGAGTACATGTGAACTGCGAAATTAGATCAGAACAATTTTGTTTACCGATGGGACTCTGATCTAACTCATTTGGAATTGGGTCATTAGGAAGTCAATGGAAGATGATCGAGATCATTTTTATCGGTTAAAATTTGAAATAGAGCTTACTAAGGCTATGAGGAACTTTGAAATTCACATGATATTGGGTTGAAAGTAGCACTCGTGATAAACGTGTGTGGGCCAAGGGTCGATTTGCGATCAGCCAGGTTTATCTATATAAACACGCACAAAAATCTGTTGACAGAATGGTTGGCTCCTCTGCCGTCGAGTACAGTTGAGCTGGGTAGAGAGAGGTCGGTGACTGGAAGTGACGTCAGAGATTGGAACCAAACGCCCGCTAACATATTTTGTTGATATAAGTACGAAGAAGCGAATTACTCCTCTAACAATCTAAGACTGCTACTGTTACTATTTTTACTTCCACTAGAAACGGAAACGTCGAACAAGCTACAATAATCAAAAGGTTGTTTTGGGGCTTGTCTGTCGTCGAGTGCAGTCGAACTGGGTGGAGAGATATCGGAGACTATAAGTGACGTTAGGGATTAGAACAAAACCCCCGCTAACATGTAATGTTAATATAAGTACGGATGCTTCTCCTACCATGAAGATTACTACTGCCGTTAATACCACCGAGGAGGAACGCAACTATAAACTTTAAGCCGCGCACAGAAATCTTTATCTCTCCATCGCAAGAGTCGTATATCGTTCTGAGACGATTTCACAACAAGCTAACTACAACCAACTCTCTCTCTCTCTCTCTGTCTAGGATCTAGTGTATGTGTTTTACGTAAAATATTTTCTTTTCTGTAAGCCGTTTCTTTTCTATACTATTCTTTTCTGCTATATAAAATGCATTAACAATTCAATCATTGAATAGTTGTTTGTCAGGCTTTCTGCATATATATATATATATATATATATATATATATATATATATATATTTGGTGCATTCTAAATTTCTTAGCACAGACTCTCCAGCCGTGTCTACATCTTCAGTCGACCGTGAATGGATGAACATCACTTCTGCTTTCTGGATTAAACCAAACACAATGTGGGCAGGAAGCAGGATTAAACCAGTGGAGCGGTCGAATGATCTACGGATGCTCAGGGGACCTACGGTCACTCCCTTAAGTTCGGTTAAGACCGAGTAGGCACCTCAACCTAGAGAGTGGGTTGAGGGACTGGGGCGAAAGTGTTAGATTATTGCGTTAGCACAAGAACACTCGAATTCGTAACCGTGAGTTCGATCCTACCGGAATTTTCCAGCTACTAATCACGCCAAATTAAAGGCTCTGTCCCAGAAAATGTAACCCAATTTCATTCAGCATAGTTGTGCTATAACCAAATGGGATTGGGAACGTTGAATAATTACAAATGTCCCTGAACAAGTGTCTATAAGAGAGTGTAGCAGCTATTATAGCAGACAAAGTGTCCTTGAAAATCACTAATTAACCCATAATCTGGGGAGAAGTAATGGAGTCATACATATCCAAAGAGTATTTATTTAATTTTTTTATTGTATTTTTGCAGTTTTCGAATATGGTGTGGGGTACTGTACTCGAAATTTTGGATAAGCTCTCCGAAGTTCATATTTTGTTATTTTTGTTCAAAAATAAAACATCTCTATAACTTTAGATACATACATACAACCTACACATTCAGTTAAAAAGTAAAAATAAAATCATTCGTAATAAAGACTAAAAGTAAAGTCGAAAGTGCTCGGAAATGCAAAATAGTTGGACAGGTTTTACTCGTTCAGAAAAGAAAGCACATTTAATAAAAATCTTAATCGCTGTACCTTGATAGTCGTCTTTAATTAAAGAACCTTATATATATATATATATATATATATATATATATAGAGAGAGAGAGAGAGAGAGATAAATAGTTAGATAGATAGATAGATAGATGATATTAGTGGTAAATATACACAAATATATGCAATATATATCTAAAATATATAAATATATATATATATATATATACACATACATATATATATGTATGAAAAATAATTCCAAGAGGATAGAAACCAGGTAGAACTCAATGTCCAGGACAGAGTAAGGATAAAATAAAAAGGCTGTAACACTAATATTCCATGGAATATTAGTGTTTAAGCCTTTTTATTTTATCTATATATATATATATATATATATATATATATATATATATATATATATATATCACACCGGTAAAATATAGGAAAAACATGTTGAAAATGCAACTGAACTCTTTAAAAATATTTATGAGGAGATGTGTAACTGTGCCATAATATGTCGTACCTGCATTGGAAATTGTTGTCACAATCGGTCTGGTGATTCTGCTATGTATTGAGGGATTCTTGACAAAATACAAGGAATAATCTGCAATGTTAATCCTCCTGACTTTGCATCTCGGCTCCAGTCAACGCCCCATCTCTCCATCTCAATTTAACGTTTTTTGATAGCTGGCTTTTCAGAAGTATATATATATATATATATATATATATATATATATATATATATATATATATATATATATATATATATATATATGGATTTTAACTTTATTTTCACCCGAAATTAAAGCGAATATACGAATATTAGAAAGACTCATGATCAGACATAATAGACATTCATTTTTGTTATATTTAACACATGTTTCAATATATATATATATATATATATATATATATATATATATATATATATATATTTGAATAATATCCCACTTTGACACCTCCATTTCATTCCCTCTTCTTTTCTTTCTCCCTTACCCCAATTTTGAATTTACATATTTAGGCATAATTTATGCTTAGATAAATATTTTGTGCCTGGTAAAATTTTAAATACCTTTTTTGTGAAAATGTTTAGTCTGATGAGAAATAAAATATTACCATGAACTTTTAAAATCCACAACTTCATAATGATATATATATATAATCTGACGTCATCGATAAACCATTATTACCCTATAGAATTCACGTTTTTCATTTTGTCATTCTGTTTCCACAAATAGATAGATAGATAGATATGAACAGACTGAGATAGATAGATAGATAGATAGATAGATAGATAGATAGATAGATAGATAGATAAAGAAATAAATAGATAGATAGATATATAGATAGATAGATATGAACAGACTGATATATATATATATATATATGTATATATATATATATATATATATATATATATAGATAGATAGATAGATAGATAGATAGATAGATAGATAGATAGATAGATAGATATGAACTGACTGAGATAGATAGATAGATAGATAGATAGATATGAACAGACTGAGATAGATAGATAGATAGATAGATAGATATGAACTGACTGAGATAGATAGATAGATAGATATGAACAGACTGAGATAGATAGATAGATAGATAGATAGATAGATAGATAGATAGATAGATATAAACACGCTGAGATAGATAGATAGATAGATAGATAGATAGATAGATAGATAGACAGATAGATAGACAGACAGACAGACATGGATAACAAAGTCTTTAAAATTGACCATTATTTTTAAATGCTGCCATTGTATCTTGAAACTCGATAAATAAACACGGCTGGTTTGTAAGTGGAAAAGTGTGGAAACGTTGAGGCTAGCAAAAACAATACCAAAAAAATAGACGAAAAAAAAAAAGAAGCGAAATACCAATGAAAGAAATCAAAATGGTTCAATCAAAATAATGCAACAGAAATGAAACACTTAAGCTGTTTTTTGTTTTTTTCACACTTGAAGCGTTCAATTGCCACTGATTTTCCCTCTCAACGCCGTTTCTTTATTTATCCAACTCTGTTATTCCCCCAGCGTTCAATCTCTCTGTCCGGCGTAACTGTCATGTTTTACCAGCCGACAACAGCAGCTAATGTATCTTGGTATATTTATTCATCCACAAATGTATTCGTCTATAATTAGTTACACTACTCTCTAGACATTCTCTTTTCTTTGGTTGAAGATTTCCTGTTAATTCACCCCAAATAATATAAAGATATTTATCAGTCAGTCAGTTATGTGCCATGTGTGATACACCCTTAGGCGATCACGTATCTTTCGATACATGACTGACGAGGCGGTTTTTTTATTCCCCCAGTAGGTTGCCATTTCTTTCTGCGGTAGACTAGTTGCCATCCAAGGCTATAGAACCCGGTCTGTCCTGCTATTTACCCATAGTTGAAGGGAGAAGAAGAGGATTTATACCTTTCCCAAGGGTATTAGCACGTAAGTGAATGTAATGGATTCGACTGGAATTCGAACTCGGGCCTCCGATTCCTCAATCCGAGCCGCCATCGTCGCAAATATTAATTCACCCAAGAAATTATAAATTTTGAATCAAAACTTTCTTGATTTTTTTTATAAAATTTTTAACACTCTTATGAAATTATAAATTTTGAATCAAAGTTTGTTTGTTTTTTTTTATAAAATTTTTGTCACTCATTTGAAACTATGAATTTGAAAGCAAAATTTGCTTGGCTCGCAACAACTCCAACCTTCAAAATGAAAAAATTCCCCAAAATCAGGGAGTTATTCACATTTCGTTAGTGCAGATGATATTTGAGGTACTTACAAAGAATTTTTTTAAAAATTAAAAGAAAAAAAATTTAATCTGTTTTTGGCTTGTTTATCGGGGTGACTGCGACGTAGACCCCACACCCCCGAGTCACCAACATTTGGGGCGATCGTAAATGTCATCCCAACCGGAGTGCAATGGAAGGACCTCGCTGTGGGAGTATTTGGTAAATATAAATTCTTTTTCATTTCGGGTGAATTAATATTTGGGTGGTGGGGTGAATTAACAGATAACGTCCCCCTTTGGTTTTTTTAATCATTAGGCTGCTTCCACAGCAATTGAAACTGGTTTCTTTCAATGGAAACCATGTGACAAGTCAATATTCCAGCCCGTTCGCCAATAGTCTTACCGGCCTCTACTAATAATATCTTCTGGGAGGTGCGAACAACGACATACCATAATTCCCCATGTATAATACGCGTTTTTTCTTTTTAAAAAATAAAAATAGGGGTGCGTATTATGCACAGCTACAAAAAAAATCTTTAAAAAATTGCCTTTCATAAGTCGATTTCAGATGGGAAATGACTACCCACCGCAAGCATACGACAATTTACACTAATATTCGGCGATTGCGACCCCATAAGGATGTCAAATACAATCATATGTGCCTAACAGAAGAACATGTAGTAAATCAGTTTGTGCATTAGATATAACTAACAGAGCTGTTGCAACTTGGCTTGTTACATAGAACTCATGGTGAATGATATTTAAGTTCTGTGTGCGTGCGTGAGTAGAATGAATAGTCTGTGTAGACGCGTGTGAGTTGCTGAGTTCTCTACTTCTTCTGGTTATTTTTGGAACGAATTCCAGTTTTTATAACTGTGGGTCGGCTCCCAGAACGATGGCGGGAGAATTTTCGAGAGCACACGAAAAATATCTGATTGGATGAAAAATTACCCAATCGTTGATTTTGTAACAAAAGCATGTTGTTGAATTAACAGTAGGAAAATTCAGTGTGGTGAATGCGATCAGTAAATTCTCCTGTGATAGTTAGTATTTATTATTTGACCAATCACAGCTGAGAAAAACGTAGGCGTGTCAAACATATTCGTAATCGCTAGAATGCTACTCTTTTATTCTCGCGCATTTCTTGCTTGTAGAACTAACTTCCGGTTCATTACTTTCCAGTCGATATCATTCGCCATCTTGTGTCTTCTTAATTTCTGTTGCGTTATTGTACACTCTACTTACTAATCGTTTTATTTTTCTCATATTATCTAACACGGTTGCGTTTTCCTATAGCCTTGCTTGGTGTGAATTGATTAATAAACATCTTTAGATTTTGCCTTTATCTCGTACTAGATATATCCAATATTTGCTTAAAGTTTCAATTCTCGTTTTCTTGCAAACCTCGAGGTGCACCCCCCTCCCCGCCGCCCCCCAAAAAGCGCAGCTTAGATGTGGCACAAGGCCGAAAGCATGGCGAACCCAGTGAGTATCGAAGTGCAACCTAACTTTTTCTGCTACCTCTTTTCACACATACTGATAGTGGTTTTCCAAGCGTAGCTTAGATGTGGCACAAAAGGCCGAAATTACGAGGCACCCAGTGAGGATCGAACTGACTACTCAGCCGTAATTGTTCTAGCGAGACAAGCTTGCTGAACAATTACACCGCCTCGAGGTGCTCAACTAGGTCATTACATACAGTGACATCATTACGTAGAGTGATATATACTTACATAGCTTTCTGTCTTTATATACGATGTGTAGAAGTTATTGTCTGGTTTAAAAGAAACGCATAATATATACATTAATATTTTTAAATATAAGTAATAACATTAAAATCCCCGAATACATCAGTTATATTTTCACAGTCGGTATCATCCGGACTTTCGTTTATTACAACATCAGACCTTTTCCTCGGCTGATTGGTTGTTTGTTTATATTATTTTTATGGGTTTTTAATGCGAAAATTTAAATATTTTGAATGCAATTTTATGGCTTCGACTGCAGACATTTTGTAAATAATTTTATACTTTCATGGTAAACGTATGTTTTTAGCTATATACTTCAGAGATGATAGAATCTATTGCTGGTAATTTTACTATAAAAATCTATCTTTATACTTTAGTTTTATATTGATTGTCATTTTGCTATAAAAACGTGTTACCATTGGTTATTTTTCATAAATATATTACCAGTATTTTTACCATAATGTATTTTTATACGTTCTTATTGAACCACCAAACAGAAACCAAAATACTATTTTCCCATAGCTGGGACACTACCAGGTACTAGCTCCTCGGGTCAGGGTGGTCCTGGAAACAACAGCAATTAAGTGATCCCCCAGATGATCCAGTTAGGGCTGATCGAACTCATATCCACCTCTCCACACCGGGAAAGCAATTCGAATACTTCCATTTTCATTTTGATAGCTTGATTGGTGGTTCCGACATTATGTTTTAGTGACGTCACTGCCAACCAATGGCATTACGGCATTCAACAACAGCCGTCTATTTGTGCACTTTTGTCGACTTTCCCAGCGTTCGTTTTTCTTGCCAATCCTCTCCAAGACTACGCTTCGAGGGGTCATTTTTTTTTTTTTCTTGTACAGTGAGGTTTACCATGTACAAGCCTCGATAGAAGATTACAGAGTAAGGGACATAGTTTATAGGCAGGGAAGATTACGGTAAGCTCCAGACTTGAACAGGTTAGGATTGTAGTGATCAAGAAAACATCATCTTGGGAGCACTGATTCGCGAGAAGGTTTTCCTCAGTGGAATACAGAGGGAATGAGGGTGGTTCTCTACAATTTGCGTATCATCGCGGACCCTAGCCGTGAAGGTTACAACTGGTGGAATGTAGCTCGTCAAAGCACTTTCCATAGAAGTAGCAATAGAGAAGTGAAAGTCTTGCTACATCTTG
>OZ038503.1:78928326-78948326 GCA_964036315.1 Acanthosepion esculentum | reverse complement strand
GGTGCGTGTGTGTTTCGGGAAGAGAGAGACAGACAGAAACAAAGAATAACAGGCAATAAAAATGATGTTAAATACATTGGCCTGGAGAGGGTTAACTTTAGGTTAATTTTTTTTTATTAGGTTTCATTGTTGAGTTTTATGATATATTTATGAAGATCTGTTTTGTAAATAACTGCGTGATGGGATCAGATACAATTGGCGGAGATTGTGTCACCGTCGAAGAGTTAAAGAACAGATGTTGAAAAAAAAATGGATACAACAGACAAAAGAAGGATAATCTAGCGGTAAAAACTTTGGTTCGCGATTTTAGTATCATGGTACCTGTGAGTTGAGGCCTTATACCGGATAGTTTCGGGCTTTGCGAAACCATGAAGAACAGTAATCAAGATCTTCTTTTTCCATGTGCTGTGTAATAAAACTTTGCTCGCCAGAGCTCTGTCTTTTTTACAAATACTTTCACGGTAACTGCTCCGATGAGCTGCTTTCGCTGGTTCCCAGACTTCATGAATTTAAGCGTTCTACTAGGCTGGCATCTCGCTCTCACCCTTTCACTGTGGAAACTGTTAAATATAGCCGTCTCTTCTACTCCAATAGCTTCATGTCTCGCACCTCTCGCTTGTGGAACTCCCTCCCCTTTTCCTGTTTCCCTGATATCTATAATCTCCAACTATTCAAATGTAACGTCAATCGACGTCTCCAGATGCCTGGATCTATCCCCTAACCGTCTCTTCATCCTTTCCTCTATCACTCCTCTTTTCTCTCACTCCTACTCTCTGTAACCCCTTGCGTGCTAGTGGCTTCCCGCCTTGCTTGGGGTTAAATGCTTAAAAAAAAGGATCCACATCTTAAAAGCATTTCTCTTAATATTTAAAGAATTTTTTTAAAATAACTCAGCGGACGATGTTATTTTATTGATGGTAACTTAGGTACCGCCACGAAAATCGATAAAGGGCATAATATGACAAGAACGGCCTGAAACTTGATGAAATCATCCTTACGTTTATTTTATTATTAACCCTAGAACACTAACCATCAATTAAAGTTACACCACTACTAACCATGGGTATATCATACTCGATTTTGAAAATATCAACAACAAAAAAATATAAATCTTTATTTGAAATATTCTACATGCAGGCACTTCAAACTTTGTCCTTTGAGTTTAACATCAATAGGAACTGAAAAACATTATTTAGGTAAGAAAATCAGGTACTGAAAATTGTAATTAAAACTAGAAAAAATTGTGCTGGGTACTATATAACCATGGTTAGTGTTCTAGCGTTAAGAAGAAAGACCAAAGTATTTTTGATTATTTTATTTTAAATTTTTTACCCATTCTTAGCACGTCCTAAATTTTAGTTAAAAATCTTCGATTTTTTTCAGTCAGCGAAATTACTAAAAAAAATCGATGTCAGCCATTTTTTAGAATTTTGTAAACAGAAGTCTATTTCCACGTTTAAAAATCTTCCAATAATCAATTATACGTTTTTCAAAATTTATTTGATGAAAATTAGAAAATTAAAATTTTATTTAATATATGTTGAAAAAAGAATTATTTAATTTCTTCGCAGAAAAAAAAGTTTTTTAAAATAAGAGGAAGCCGATCTTAACAACGGTGGCGATTGAGAAGTGCTGAGTGATGTTTTCATCGCGTATTGGCAGCTAACGTGAGATTCGAGTTATCACACGGAAGGACAGAAGTGACGTAATCTTTTTTAGTTTTAAGTAAATTAGCTTATATACCTCGTAATTATTCAAGTAAAAAAAAACTTTCAGTATTCTAATATTTTTATACTTTTTATATTTTTTTATACTTTTGCAAATTGTCTTTCTCTGTTCCTGTCGTGCCATACTGTGTGTCTGAAAAAAACTGTTTTATCACGGTCGCTTTTGACTAAGATCAGAGTGTAGTATTTTGGTCATCGTGGTGCGAGAGCTAAGTGCAAATGTCGTGTGATGGTGAAAGATATATTGTAAGTACGAATGTGTCAATGAGAGTTACTAGCTAGTTATGAGTTAAGACTAGAGAAGACCAGTCCTTCCTCCCCGCCCCACTTGGCACAGTTTGTATTTTTTATACAAATAAATATTAAGATCAAAGTGTAGTATCTGTTTTTATTATCTGCTTAATCTTATTCTCTCGCTTTCTCTCCCTCCACTTCTATATTCTATTCTTCTTTCTTTCATTTTCTCAATAAAACCTAAGAGTGACTTTTTCCGTCTGTCCACGAAATCAAGAGAGAATCGTTCATTATTTCTGAGACATTGGCAGAGCGTCAAGGTTGCGGAAACTAACGAAGGTATGATTTTGTTGGGTTTGGTTTGTTTTACGGTTTATCAACCTCAATATGTTATTTAATGCCAACAAGATTCCTGCCGCTGGTAATACTCCCCCTCCTTATCCCGGCTACATCTTTGCTTATGATCGAAGCTGAGATTCCCAATCTCCCGAGTTTGTTTTGGTCCCCCTTTTTATCTCGACTGGGTCAGCTTTATATATTTCCCATGTCCGTATATATTTTTCTCCTTCCCCCCTCCTTTAGCGAGAGAGCTTCTTGATTTTGTCCAATGGGCAGAATACAGCGGCCTTTCTTTTTTTAATGTTGGACGGGTCCTACTAACATCAGTTTTGTTTATTTTACTTTGTTTTGATATTTAGTTTGTTTTAGGATTCATTCCCTTTACGCACATTGTTCTTCACTAGATTTTTATATATAATAATTTATTAGCATTAAATGTTTTATGTCACGGGGTGCGTTTTGTAGGTCCCCCTGAGAGGATGCGGTATTATAGCGTATGGAAGATTGATTGGTGACGGACGAATTTTTATGGTGAATGTGAAAATTGTAATGAGTGAATGGGTCGTGAATCGGATTACCTAGGTATAAGATAGTGAAGACCCGCCTCAACACCTTCCCTCTTTTTCGGCCTTGTGCCACAATTGTATTTTATATACAATAAATATAAATACTTCTCTCCATCAAAGTGTATTGCTGGTTAGTTTTTTTTCAAAAAAGTATTGATGATAATATTCTATTGTTGGTAAGATTGTATTGCTGGTAATTATTTATTTTCCAAAAATGTATTAGTGATAAGATTCTGTTGTTGGTAATATTGTATTGCTGGAAACTCTTTTCCAAAAGTGTATTGCTGATATTAAAACCTATTTTTACACCTTCATAGTGTTTTAACTCCAGTTTGGAGGGGGGGGGGTTAACAACTTGCCCATAGCTCCGCATCAGGCGTGAGGGGGGACTGGGAACACCAGCAATTAAGAGGCGGTTCCACGCTCCTTAAAACCTCCTTCTAAAAGGCGTTTCTGTCGGATATATTTTATCGTCATACCCAGGACGCGGATATAAAAAAGTTCGAAACAAGCATAATTATCGTACGATCTAAATGAGTTTAACATAAGTGTAGATAGTTCGTGCATTCTTGGAATGGGAGTTCATTGATTTTTAACTTTAATGACTGAAGAGGGTATCAGCTTCAAACTTTATTTATATATATATATATATATATATATATATATATATATATATATATATATATATAAAGGATAACAAGGTTTAAAGTAATAAAAAACTCGGATTAAAAGTAGATCCATTATTTCTTTAGCATGAGATGTTCTATAATAGAAATGCGTTACCATTAATCAGCGGTGGATACGTTAACAGAAAGAGTAGATAAAAAGAAAAGATCTCGCGAGACGGATTCGAACCATCGACCTAAGGATATCAGCACACAAAGCTTACTACTACAGTCCTCCGCTCTACCAACTGAGCTATCGCGAGAAGGCTGGCAGATTTGTTGTTCTATAATAGAAATGCTTTACCATTAATCAGCGGTGGACTTAATTTATTTTTACACTCTTTACAACCAGTGGATAAAGTAATTGTTTTTTTTTCGTCTTCTTCGCTCACTTTCTCAGCGTTAAAAGATTGACTAATAAGAAAGAGTGAGTTACCAAAGCATTTATTGAATCCCAAGGAAAATATTAGGCAAATACCAAACTAATAATGAACGAAGAATTTAGATTTTTAATTTCTTCATCTTTCCACTGACGAAGCTACGAATAGGTTACCAGAAAGTGTAGATAAAAAGAAAATATCTCGCGAGACGGATTCGAACCATCGACCTAAGGATATCAGCACACAAAGCTTACTACTACAGTCCTCCGCTCTACCAACTGAGCTATCGCGAGAAGGCTGGCAGATTTGTTGTTCTATAATAGAAATGCTTTACCATTAATCAGCGGTGGACTTAATTTATTTTTACACTCTTTACAACCAGTGGATAAAGTAATTGTTTTTTTTTCGTCTTCTTCGCTCACTTTCTCAGCGTTAAAAGATTGACTAATAAGAAAGAGTGAGTTACCAAAGCATTTATTGAATCCCAAGGAAAATATTAGGCAAATACCAAACTAATAATGAACGAAGAATTTAGATTTTTAATTTCTTCATCTTTCCACTGACGAAGCTACGAATAGGTTACCAGAAAGTGTAGATAAAAAGAAAATATCTCGCGAGACGGATTCGAACCATCGACCTAAGGATATCAACCACAAAGATTACTACTACAGTCCTCCGCTCTACCAACTGAGCTATCGCGAGAAGGACGGACTGTCTCGTTGTTCTATAATAGAAATTCTTTACCATTAATCAGCGGTGAACTTAATTTATTTTTACACTCTTTACAAGCAGTGGATAAAGTAATTGTTTTTCTTTTCGTCTTCTTCGCTCACTTTCTCAGCGTTAAAAGATTGGCTAATAAGAAAGACTGAGTTACCAAAGCATTTATTGAATCCTAAGGAAAATATTAGGCAAATGCCAAACTAATAATGAACGAAGAATTTAGATTTTTAATTTGTTCGTCTTTCCACTTACGAAGCAACAAGCTTTAGACATAGTCTCAGAAAGTGTAGATAAAAGGACTGAACTCTGCAAGACGGTTTCTTGCTACTACAGGCCTCCGCTCTAGCTACTGAGCTATCGAGAGATGAGATGACAGCACGAGATCTTGTATAATAAAAATTCTTTGATATTAATCTATTTTTTTCACTATTTACAAGCCGTGGGGAAATAGTAAGGCTATACAAAGAAAATGCTCCATTTTTGTTAGCTTTTAACACATTAATATATATAATAATGTATTAATATATAACTCGATAGATCAGTGGAAATTTCATCGTTTTCCTATTTGAATTTTCTGAGGAAACTTAATTCTTCACTTAATGACTGGATACGCTTAGGGCGAGTTCCATTACAATACATTACACTGGTCAACAACAACAAAATTGAAATGGAGGCGAGACATCAAACATCTTGTTTTTGACTAATTTAATGGTGCTGAATCTGAAAATGATCTTAGTTTTTCTTTGTTAGCTACCGTTTTTGCTGTACATTTACGAAGCGACAAGTGCCGAACATAGTATCAGAAAGAGTAGATAAAAAAGAAAAGATCTCGCTAGATGGATTCGAACCATCGACCTATGATATCCGCTACAACGCTTACAACTACAGTCCTTCGCTCTACTGACTGAGATATCACGACAAGGCCCGAGGGTGTGAGCTGATGTATTATAGAAATTCTTTGACATTAATCAGCGGTGGACTTATTAGTTTATTTTCACAACTATTTGCAAGCCGTGGGGAAAGTATTTGTTTTTTTTTTTTTTCGTTTCTATAATACATCAGCCTGACCGAATCCCCAAAAAAGGAACACTGACTTTAGAATTTCAGTTGTTCTGTTTCTGATTAGTCTTGTGTCTATCGTCTCTTCATGTTGACTTAAATATCGTCTAATCCTAAGTATGTTTCTAATAACCATGTCCTGAAGATGGTCTACTACACCGAAACGTCTGACGTCGACAGTAAAACAACATTAAAACAGTAAACTTGCATATTCGGATTTTGTTTTGTCTTTTCCATATTTCTCATCATATATATATATATATATATATATATATATATATATATATATATATATATATCTTGAAATCTTTCGTTAATCAGGTAGGGTGACAGGACATCCCGAAGAAGACAAAGTGATGTCTGCTTCCTACGATGCCTGAACTACAACTGCGCAACTCCGCATATTAAACCCCGTCACTGAGTGAGTAGAGTAGAAAGGGAGAAAAAAGATAGCAACTAGGAATTAACATTACATGGCGTTAGTCACATGGGGGCTTTTGTTACCCCCCACCAAAAAAAAAATTAAAGTAATGTTAATATTCAGGGTGGACTTGGGAACACCAACAATTAAGAGGTAGTTTCACTCTCCTCAAAATCTCCTGATCAAAAGCCTGTCTGTCCGAGGTAGTCTATCATCCTACCCAGGACGCGGATTTAGTTCGTCCTCTTACCCAGGACACAGATGTAGTTTAAAGTCATAACCAGGACGCGGATGTAGTTTGCAGTCTTACCCAGGACGCGGATGTAGTTTTTAGTCATACCCAGGACGCAGATGTAGTTTATAGTCATACCCAGGACGCAGATGTAGTTTATAGTCATACCCAGGACACAGATGTAGTTTATAGTCATACCCAGGACACAGATGTAGTTTATAGTCATACCCAGGACGCAGATGTAGTTTATAGTCATACCCAGGACACAGATGTAGTTTATTATCATACCCAGGACACAGATGTAGTTTATAGTCATACCCAGGACGCAGATGTAGTTTATAGTCATACCCAGGACACAGATGTAGTTTATAGTCATACCCAGGACACAGATGTAGTTTATAGTCATACCCAGGACGCAGATGTAGTTTATAGTCATACCCAGATGTAGTTTATAGTCATACCCAGGACGCAGATGTAGTTTATAGTCATACCCAGGACGCAGATGTAGTTTATAGTCATACCCAGGACGCAGATGTAGTTTATAGTCATACCCAGGACACAGATGTAGTTTATAGTCATACCCAGGACGCAGATGTAGTTTATAGTCATACCCAGGACGCAGATGTAGTTTGTAGTCTTACCCAGGACGCGGATGTAGTTAATAGTTTTACCCAGAACGCGGATGTAATTTATAGATTTACCCATGACGCGGATGTAGTTTATAGTCACACCCAGGGTGCGGATATAGCTTATAGTCATACACAAGGGAGGATGTAGTTTATAGTTTTACCCAGGACGCGGATGTAGTTTATAGTTTTACCCAGAACGCCGATGTAGTTTATAATCATAACCAGGAGAGTCGTATTCAGTGCATGGTATCCTCAACAACCTTCTGTAGAACGACATTTCTGTTGCTTCAAGTCTTTGCTTCATCTGTGATAAGAATATCCAGGGGGCACTGCCATATAGGAATACCGATATTACATAACAGTTCAATACACCGTTTTCTTTCTAATAAAATTTTGCCGTTTCTTAATACTTTGCTTAGCTTTTGAAAGGCATCTTTCTCTATCCCAATGCGCCTTCGGATTTCGGTGTCACATTTTCAATCGCCTCTTAAAACACTTCTTAGATATTTAATTTTTTGCACTTGTTTAATTTAGTATCTTCAATTTGTAATTGGAATGTTAGATTGTTCCATTTGTGGAAAACTATAGATTCTGTCTTCTTACAGTTGATGTTTACTCCTTTTTTCTCGTTTTCCTTTACTGTTTTCTTAAATGGTGAAGATATACGGTAAAATACATAACAATAAAATATATAACGGTAAAAATATACGATGGTAAAATATATAATGGTAAAAAAACATAACGGTACAATATATAACAGTAAAATATATAACGGTAAAATATATAACGGTAAAAATATATAACAATAAAATATATAATGGTAAAAATATATAACGGTAACATATATAACTGTTAAATTTCTTAAACAATTAAATTCAAAACGTTCTATTACTTAAAATACAAAAATGAAGATATGTTCTGAAAAGAAACTAAAATAAATAATAATTACATTAAAGTAATTCAACAACAACATTTACTCACTGTTATTCATTAGGCGGTAATTTATGTCATTTAGCATCCTCCATAGTTTACCTTGATTTTCACATATCCTGAAGATTGCTTTAAAGCATGAAACAGACTCGACGCTGGGTGTCGATCACAATGTTCATTTTTATATATATACATACACACTTTCCCTGATATTGAGCAATTTATCACATGAATACCCAAAAACTATATTCTTATTGTAATGTTCTGTTGTCTACATTGAACTCTCACTGGATTAATATCCGCCTTGGAATTATCCCTAACAGTAACTAATTGCTAATATTTCTTATCTATACATACACACATATATGCATGTGTGTTTCGATTAACAAGACCGAAAAGTTATCTTTAATTAGTTTTCCTTTAATAGATATTTATTTTATATGCGGAAGTATTCTTTTTCCGCAAAAATGAAAATATTATTTGGTCATTTCTCCAAACCAGTGTCTAATTTGTTTTTTTTACTTCATCCAACTTCCACATAGGATCAGATCTGCTGCAGAGTATAATAGATAGATAGATAGATAGATAGATAGATAGATAGATAGATAGATAGATAGATAGATAGATATTTTAAAAGGATAGATAGATAGAAAGAAAGAAAGAAAGATAGATAGATAGATAGATAGATAGATAGATAGATATTGAAAAGGATAGATAGATAGATATTGAAAAGGATAGATAGATAGATAGATAGATAGATAGATAGATAGATAGATAGATAGATATTGAAAAAGGATAGATAGATAGATAGATAGATAGATAGATAGATAGATAGATAGATAGATAGATAGATAGGAATAAATTTGATATTTATTGAGATAGATAGATAGATAGATGGGAATAAATTTGATACTTATTGAGATAGATAGATAGATATATAGATATTGAAAAGGAAAAGGATAGATAGATAGATAGATAGATAGATAGGAATAAATTTGATATTTATTGAGATAGATAGATATTGAAAAGGAAAAGTATAGATAGATAGATAGATAGGAATAAATTTGATATTTATTGAGATAGATAGATAGATAGATAGATAGATAGATAGATAGATAGATAGATAGATAGATAGATATTGAAAAGGAAAAGGATAGATAGATAGATAGATAGATAGATAGATAGATAGATAGGAATAAATTTGATATCTATTGAAAAGGAAAAGGATAGAGAGAGAGAGTGAAAGAGAGAGAGAGAACTTCCGACTGAGATAGAGAGGAATAAGATTAGATTGATAGATGAATTGGGATCAAGAAAATATCAAATATGGATCAGAACCCGACAGAATAATAACATCCATTCGAAGTTCCAAGAAATTAACGGATTCCAAGCCTAACTAAAAAAAAAAAACGCTTTGTAAATGCTACTGAAGACATTAGAAAATGCTTTGAAAATAAACATATAATTAATTTTCAAATATGATATTATAAGCCTTGCTTAAGGAAATCTGAATTAAAGAAGGTTTGCTTGCCAAATACACACACACACTCACACACACACACATATTTATATATATATATATATATATATATATATATATAATCGACACAAAATGTCTAAATGTCTGTTGTCTCTAATAACATTAGCTTTATGGAACATTTGCTGTATAAATAAACACAATTTAAATTGCATGATCGCACAGCTTACCAAGATACCAACACTTAAAAATTCCGACGAAGTCTTGTCGAAAAGCAAATTCAACTTCCTAACAAACAGATTTTAAAAAATACTCCTAAAGAATGTTAATAATGCAAAACAAACTTCGAAGTCATACCCTGCGACAACACTTAGACATTACCAACGCTTAGACATTACCAACGCTTAGACATTACCAACACTTAGACATTACCAACACTTAGACATTACCAACTATCTGAACGTTATCACACAAAACCGAACTTCAGAAATCTCAAACAGAACAAAAGCAGACATTTTATACAACAATATCGTAAATTAACAAAACGATCACACCCGGACTGAAAATACTTACCAAAAGCCGAATCTAATCTGTTGATAATTTAAGAATACCGAAAGCTTGGGTTACATTTCCTACGAAATAAACATTGGACAATGTCTAACGGAATTTAAAAGTCAAAAGAAGTACAATCAAATTATTGAAACATGAAAGCTTTTGTGTAGCAATTTCAAATTTTTTTTATTATAATATCTTATTATATATATATATATATATATATATATATATATATATATATGTGTGTGTGTGTGTGTGTGTGTGTGTGTGTGTGTGTGTGTATTTAGGCAGCAAATTCTCTTTTAGGCATGTCTGATTAAATAAATTATAAACATGCCTGCTTATTTTTAGCATAATCCGTTTATATTAACGGATATTTTCCCTTGTTTTACAATCAAATGATGCAAGAAATGCACTCTAACAGTGAAAATCACTTTTATTTCCCAAGTACTGTCGATCTCTTTCTGAGATCATCATCAGTGATTCAACTAGTGAGGCAAAAACTATGCCTAACTATCATATTACTGATTTTTTTCTTTTTTGCGTTTAAATGCAACGGCTGACAAATATGTTTTAGCGTTCATTAGAAAGTGAAAAATTATCCATTATGGAATTTTTTCTTTCCCGTTGGAATGTCATGGTCAAGTGCGCATTAAAGCGTGGAAACTATTCCTTTTATAGGCATTTTAGAACATTATTAGAGTATTCGTAGCTGATTCTATTCAATATCAGCTTTAATTTTTAATGTAGATTGCTTCGAGGATCTGTAGTTATAATTTGTTATTTTCTTGTTGTAAGATAGTGTAGGATAGTTGTGTCATCAATCAGTATTTTTCTATACTGTGAATGTGGACAGGAATATTGGTGTAAATGTATCGGAATGGACGAATGGCCAGACATGTGTAGATTAAGAGGTCTTGATAATATAGTTGTCGTATATATATATATATACTATATATATAGTTGTCGTATATATATATATATATATATATATATAGTGTTTGTGTCTGTGTTGGAAAAGTGTTGAAACTTGACTAATGCATGGAATAATAATGCAACACAAAATGTACGAACAAAATGTATTGAAACAAGAAGTGTACACAATATTTACATATAGTCTTTTGTATATTCCTGGGAAGACCGTTCCTGGAGAATGTGTTGACTGAGTCGCAGTCGGGCAGAGTCTCTGGTTGAATCTCTTGATTCGTTCCCCTCTCTTCCCGGTACCAACCATATTTATATGGTCGGCACTCCACTATTCAAATTAGGTGGATCCTACCACAACAAAAAGAAAAGTATATAGTTAAAAGTAAATTCCATGCTATCACGCCAAATTTAGTGAAAGGAAATGCAAAATCGCGTCACCATTTTTTTTACTCATTTCACCCCAAGCAACGCAATAGATCCATTAGGATGCAAGGGGTTACTGCGTAATAGATAGTATTAGAAAAACTGCCATTAGGACAATAAAAGAGCAAGAATTAAGGAAGCAGAAGATTACGATAGATCAAACTTGGCCTGGAATCAAGAATCCGGAAAAGAGTTCCACAAGCCAGAATTGATATAGAAGAAATTGTGGTTGACCAAGTTCACCATAGTCTATGAATATAGAATCCAGCGCAGTACGTAATCTGTTCAATGAAACAACGTTAATGATTAACACTCACTAGTCAGACACCCGACAGAGTCTGACTATATCGCCAATACCACCAGCAGCTGTTCCGTAATTCTTCAGTCTTCGATATCAAAGGCTGACAGTGAATATTCCGGAAAAAAATATGGCCGCCTTTATACACGTAGTATTGAATATTTAGAGCCTTCTGATTGGTTAACGCTTCTATTGGTGAACTATAAAATGAGTCAGCTCATTTTGTCTGGCTCACTAGTATACCAAGGTACCCAAAAACTCCAACAACTGTTAGCATAGAACTTACGGTTACATCGAGCAATTTTAACTGTAAATTGATGAGACCTTATCGCCAATCTAGTACTGCGCTTAAATTCATAAAGTCATCTTACTATAGCGTTTCACGCTGCTTTCAAAGTATGACAAATAGTAAAGGTTATATCAGATCTAAAATTTTCCCAAACATATTTTGTAGCGTTATTTTTTTCCGATTCGTCTTCAATGTCAGGATCAGGAACACGTGCAACAGGGCAGTCGCGTGGTCAAAAAGAAGCCGAGTCGAGAACAGCAAAGGATCAATCAATCTCAACGTAGCTATCGTGCTAAATAGTGGGCCCCAGGTCCACCAGAATATCTGTGCGCAATAACCTGAACATTGCGTCATACACCACGATACCAAAAGCACGTCCTCATGGTATTTATGAAGGTCAGTGGACTGAAAAGTTTCAAGCTGGCAGGTAAATAAAAATTAATGCGTCCACTGTTAAAATATTCACTGACGAGCAGTGCCGGAAAATAATCTTTTGACGCCCCCAGGCTAATGTAATTACAGGGCACCCGTCAGACGGAGCCTCTCTATAAGTCGACAGCACCCTTGATTATTTTTAACTCATGCGATATTTACCTAGCTTGAATTAAACTTATAGCGAATTCTTTAAATGAACGAGAATAGATATCTTTTTTCCTGATTAAATTTCTAGGATGAGGGGTTATTGTCATTTACACTATTTGCATTCGGACTATTGTCCTCATCTTTATTGTTATTATCACAACAACAGGGTTCCGGTGATGCAGGCTATACTATCCTGTAGGATAATCCGGTCCTGCTGACGAGAAAGATTTCACAATGGACACCGAGATCACTGGTATATCACGGGGTCGGCAGTCGGTATGAAGGGCACTTTCTGCGGCAAACATCCTGTAAATGTTGTAGTTTTGGGTGTTGTTGAATAAACAGTCAGGAAAAATAGGTTTAAAGTGATGAACCTGCTGAATGAATAAATAATGATTTCATTACTTTATGAGTTGCTTTCTCTACGTTCGGATACGAAACGGAGCAGATAGGAAATTTCGACAATCTGGGATGGAATTGCAATACGCTTGGATCGGCGGGAAACTTCCTGGCCGAGTCGGCCGAAAGAACGCCGGCTCTAACGAAGATTACTTCTGCAAAAGAGGGCGCAGGTTTAAATCCTTTTTCTTTAATAATATTTCTCGAATATTCAAGGCGGTAAGGGAAAAATAAATATACGGAGCGTCTACTCAAATATGGTATGGTTTGTTTTGTTTTACGATATACCCGAGACGAGGATAGATAGATAGATAGATAGATAGATAATGAAAACAATGGGGTATGTAATGCCTACAAGACTTTTATTGCTGATAATATTTTTCTTCTAAAATGTATTCCTGGTAATATTTTTCATCTAAAATGTATTCCTGGTAATATTTTTCATCTAAAATGTATTCCTGGTAATATTTTTCTTCTAAAATGTATTCCTGGTAATATTTTTCTTCTAAAATGCATTCCTGGTAATGTAATAATATATTTGATTATTATAATTTTTCCTTCCAAAAATTTATTGATTGTATCAAAACCTATTTTTACACTTTCCTTTTGATTTAACCCTAGTTGGGCCTCTAACAGGCTATCAGCCAAGGTCAGGGTGGACCTGGAAACACCAGCAATTAAGAGGTGGTTCCACACTCCTCAAACCCTCCTGATCAGACGCCTTGCTGCTCGACGTAGTTCATCGTCTTACCGGGGACGCGGATCCAGTTTATCGTCTTACCCAGGACGCGGATCCAGTTTATCGTCTTACCCAGGACGCGGATGCAGTTAATCGTCTTACCCAGGACGCGGATCCAGTCTATCGTCTTACCCAGGACGCGGATCCAGTTAATCGTCTTACCCAGGACGCGGATCGAGTTTATCGTCTTACCAAGGACGCGGATCCAGTCTATCGTCTTACCCAGGACGCGGATGTAGTTTATCGTCTTACCAAGGACGCGGATCCAGTTTGTCGTCTTACCCAGGACGCGGATCCAGTTTATCGTCTTACCCAGGACGCGGATGAAGTTTATCGTCTTACCCAGGACGCGGATCCAGTTTATCGTTATACCCAGAATTGAACTCAAATATGTGTGTCCACTAAAAATGACGTTAAAGTGATAAAATAAATAAATATCTGTTAAATCTTTAGAAATTGTTGCCATTCTTATAAAGTAATGCAGTAAAAGTGTGTGTTCATGCCTGTTAAAGCGATATGATGTACGATGATCCTGACTGCGAAACTTCAACTACCCAGAGAGCAACTACGTGTGATAACAGGACAGTGTTTTCCGCCATAGGGCCAATATATTAATCAAAGCTAAATTAGCTTAGTTCAAGTCAACGGAGATCTAGTTATCCTCCAACTTGAAGTAGGCCATTATCGATGAGGTTTTTTTTCTTTTCACAACACACACACACACACACACACACACATATATATATATATATATATATATATATATATGTGTGTGTGTGTGTGTGTGTGTGTGTGTGTGTGTGTGTGTGTGTGTGTATATATATATATATATATGTGTGTGTGTGTGTGTGTGTGTGTGTGTGTGTGTGTATATATATATAGATAGATGGTTATTTTTTAAGCGTTTCACACCAAGCAAGGCGGGAAGCCACTAGCACGCAAGGGATTATAGAGATTTGGAGCGAGAGCAAATAGGAGTGATAGAGGAAAGTATGAAGAGAAAGATAGGGGATAGATCAGGGCATCTGGAGATGTCGATTGACATTACATTTGAACAGTTGGAGATTATAGCTATCAGAAAAACAAGAAAATGGGAGGGAGTTCCACAGGCGAGAAGTGCGAGACATGAAGCTATTGGAGTAGAAGAGACGACTACATTTTACAATTTCGACAGTGAAAGGGTGAGAGCGAGATGCCAGCCTAGTTGAACGCTTAAATTCATGAAGTCTGGGAACCAGCGAAAGCAGCTCATCGGAGTAGTTACCGTGAAAGTATTTGTAAAAAAGACAGAGGTTGCGATGGCACGTCTGTGAGAGAGCGACTGCAGACGAGATGCCAGATCAGGGCCAATTACATTGCATATCTGTCTGTGAATTTTATCAAAGACCTTGAGACAAACAGGAGGGGCTCCAGACCATATATGGTAGCAATACTCAATGCAAAGGCAAATGGTTGATTTGTAGATTTGGAGGATCGACTCCGACGAGAAAAATTTCCTTGCGGTTGACGAAGCTATTGATTCAATGTATTGGTTCTATCTCAGGTCAGCAGACAATGTGAGAGCGAGCAATCGCAAAGAGGTGCTCTCGTGGAGTTGAGCGTCAGACATTCTAATGGGAGGCAGGGACGGTTCTCTCTGGTGAGTCATAGAGAGCAGTTTTGTTTTTGAGGCATTCAAATTAACCAGCCAATTCCTGCCCCAGTCCACAACCAATTGGAGGTCCCTTTTCGAGACAAATGGCCAGATTAGTTTTGTCGGCCACATTAGATTTGTTCTGAGGCAGGAGTAAATAGTAAGTTTCATCCGCATAGATGCCTACTTGTGAACCTATGACATCAGGAAGGTAGATTCTGAATAAAGTGAGCTAGCTCGCTAGATAGATTCAGTACAATCAAAGAAAGAAAGAAAGAAAGAAAGAAAGTAACAGACTGAGATAGATAGATAGATAGATAGATAGATAGATAGATAGATAGATAGATATCAATAGACAGAGATAGATATAAAGAGACAGCGATAGATAGATAGATAGATAGATAGATAGATAGATAGATAGATAGATAGATAGATAGACATGAAAAAGACTGAGGTAGATAGATAGATAGATATGAAAAATACTGAGATAGATAGATAGATAGATATGAAGACGACTGAGATAGATAGATAGATATATAGATAGATAGATAGATAGATAGTTATGAAAAAGCCTGAGGTAGATAGATAGATAGATAGATAGATAGATAGATAGATAGATAGATAGATAGATAGACATGAAAAAGACTGAGATAGATAGATAGATAGATAGATAGATAGATAGATAGATAGATAGAAAAGGGACGGATAAAACCTATAAATATTTATTTATCCTTCCTTCCAAAACGTATGTTTTTCCAACAAGATTCAGCATCCGTTAACCTTTAACCCTATAGCGACGATCTTTTGCTCGTCTCTACACCTTTCTTTCCTTCACCTCTTTTAACTCTTTCAATCTACTCTTATTTAAAAGAATTCCCTTTGAAATCTCGCCCCTTCTTCGCCCAAAACTCTTAGAAATCCACCCTCTTGCCTTTGCTTTTTACACCATATTCCTGTGTCTCTATTAGTTTTCCTTCGTTTCACGCTTTCTTTTATTCATTCATTTGCACTCACCATTGTCGAGCCTAAATTTCCACTCGCTCATAAATTTTCTACGTGATCTTCGTTATTCGTTCAAAAAGCCCGCAGGGAATAAGAAAAAAAATGGCTACCAAAGTAAAAAAAAAAGAAGAAAGAAATGAAGACGTACTATTTTTTCCTTCGTGTTGCGATATCCTTCCGCCAGAATATCGTTCATCAATGATTTGTTTTTCTCGCATCACCTTTCACCCGAACTTTTTTTTTTTTGCTGTTTCCTTTTAGTACGTTATATGTTTTCTTCCCTTTTCATGTTCTTCGCGTTGATACACATGTTTTTTTTCCTGACACGTGTGTACCGAATAGAATGAAGCGTTGTAATAGCCACTTTCCTGGTGATAACGCAAATAGATGGTAGAATAATGGGAGTCCTAATTAGAGTTCGTTTTTTTAAAAATTATTACACCGCCGGAAAGGGTAATAAAGTCACTAAGACTCAAGGGGGTTACTGAGTGCTAAAGAATATGAGAAAAAATATAGCATTAATGACGACAGTAAAAAAGAACAGAAATTGAGAAGACAGAAGATAACGAATGGCATTGCATTGAAATTGACTGGAATGTATGAAGCCGGAAGAGAGTTCCACAAGCGAGAGAAGAAACTGTTAGCATAGGACTAACGGTTATATTTGGCTATTTCAACTGTAAAATGATGAGACCTAGCTGCCAATCTAGTAATTCGCTGAAATTCATAAAGACTAGTTACCATAGAGGAAATCACATCATAAGAATTACCATGAAAATATTTATAGAAAAGACAGAATGTAGCTACGTTACCGCGGTGGGAAAGTGATTGAAGCCGAGATGCCAGCTCAGGACCAATAACATTGCAGATTATTCTTTGTGTTTTAACAAGAATCTATAAATACATATCAGCAGCGCCGGACAAGATCCGACAGCAATATTCAATGCCTGGATGAACAGTAGAATTATAAATGTCAGAGATCGATTCTGGTGAGAGAAATCATCTAGCACGTCACGAAGAGCTAATATTCCTAGCAGCATATCTAACAGTTGATTCCATATGCCAGCGGAAAGCGTTAGCTCGAGATGATACAAGTAGTCATTCTCTTGGAGGTTAGCATCAGCCATAACTCTAAAAAGAATAAAGCTTAAACATTATTCTGTTATTTTCCTTCTGGGTATGAGTGATCATGACACTTCGAACCGTTTTTTTTATTGCCTCAATTAACTTTTTTACCCGTTACTCTATTTGTGCTTGTTATGCTATTCCCAAAACATCGTTAGATAGGTTACCGGTTTTACCCTTTGCTTTCTCTTGTTTTTAAGTTAATGTTAAAATCTCCAGCTCCTTTTTACTCATTATATTTTCATCTGTCTCATTCTGGTTGCTTTGCACGGAAATTCTCATCCAACTCAACATTCCACTCGTCCGGAGTCCCCACACCTGATTTTCCCTATAGAACTGATGCGGTATTGAGTGAGATGTACATAACCCCGTCGAAGGTATTAGACATCTTCTCTAAATTAGATTCTCATAAAGCAAGTGATGGTGAGAGGATACCAATCGTAGTCCTAAAAAAGATGTGCACTTTAGCTGGCTCCAGTTCTCTCCAAACCATATAACTATTGCCTTGCTGACTCTTACTTTCCGGCCTGTTGGAAGTCTTTTAAGAATTCTGGAAACCCCCGCTGACCCATCTAAGTACCGTACTATTAGTCTTCTCCCACTCTTCGGTAAGGTTTTCGAGGCTTTAATCAATGCCGAAATGGTTAAGCACCTTACATTCCATGATCTACTCTCTGACAAACAATATGGTCTCCGCTTTACCCGGTCGACCGCCGACTGCTTACGGCCATAACTGAATTTGTATACCAAGCTCTTGATAATAACGGCGAAGCTCGAGCTGCGGCTCTAGATAGGGTTTAGCATGCCGGCCTCCTATGTAAGCTTCAGTGGTACGGTATTACAGGACGATTATTTGATTTAATCCAATTATTGCTGTCAAACTGTGAAACGAAGGTCGTCCTAAATGGGTTCTCCTCCTGTTTCTTTTATATGAACGCTGGTGTTCCCCAAAACTCTGTCCCGGATTCCTACACCGTTTCTGATCTTCACTAACGATCTTCGCGATGTCATGAGGCGGACAAAATTAACCTGGCAGCTCAAATTGAAAAGGACTTCCAATCGGTTGTGAACTGGGGAGAGAAATGGATGGTCAACTTTAACGCCGCTAAAACAAAACTGCTCTCCATTAACCACCACAAGGATCCATCCATGCATCCCATTAGAATGTCTGAGGACCAACTTCTCGAGAGCTCCTCTCTGCGGCTGCTCGGTCTCACGCTGTCCGCTGATCTGAGATGGAACAAATACATCGAGTCAGTTGCATCATCCACCGCAAGAAAGGTTGGTTCCCTGTGCCGAGCCAGGAAATTTTTCTCCCCGGAATCGATCCTCCAAGTCTATAAATCGACCATTCGCCCTTGGAGTATTGCTGCCATATATGGTCTGGGGCCCCTTCTGGTTGCCTCAGGGTCCTTTGAAAGGGCTGTGGTGAAATAATTTATTATATGGAAACTTAAAGTAATCTGTTTTTATTTAAAATAAATATATATATATATATATATATATATATATATATATATATATATATATATATATATATATATATATGCGTGTGTGCATATTGACAACTAATATTATATATATATAATAAATTAAAGTCTGATGATCCGCGGTCCTTTAAAAGGGCTGTGGTGAAATAATTTATTACATGGAACCTTAAAGTGGTCTGTTTTTATTTTTATTTAAATTATTAGCTCTGATTTACATTGAGCTCTCTGGATTTTATCCTCCTTGGGTCTACCCCTACGGATTACCTAGTTTTTCGTAAACTAACTAACTATATATATATATATATATATATATATATATATATATATATATATATATATATATATATATATATAATTTACATATTCAGATAAACAAAATAACACACTTGATAATGTCTAGTGGATTAGCCGGAATTTAAACATAAAGTCTAACAAAAATATTTAAGCATATACATCAAATAAACTAAAATAGGATGCAGCTGTTAACTAAAGGATCTTTATATCGGATGTTAATAAAACTAATCACTGCAAAGTATCAAACCGAACGCCAATACATCTGTACTAAATGTTACCAACATTACTAGAAGATTAATGTAAACTTTTGTGGCGGACTTCACCACATAAATTTAACTTTAGATTAAGAAACAGGGCCGACGCAGAAAAGGATAAGCAAAAGACATTGTTACACATAAAATATGTATTTAACAAGATGTACAATATCAAACAACGATGTGAAACAAAGCATGCATTTAAATAAGGAAAGGTTGAATAAAACAAGAGTTATCTCTCTTTACCTGTTATTTTAATATTTCAAAGTTCACTGGAAGAATGTTTATGGGAGTTTCCTATAATGACTGTCCTCAGAAGATTTTGCTGTGTAAGAAAAGATTATGTGAGTGTATACAAGGTATGTTCAACGTGTGAGTGGTGTGTGTGAGTGTGAAGGTTGGCGCATGGTTTCAACTGTCGTGGATTCGTTTGGCAGTTAGATTTCTCACTAATTTGGATTAGAAAACTCTTGACTATGGGCTCCAGATCGCTGCGCGGGGAGAGTTATTCTTCACGCGCAGACGATCGCTGATTGGTCAATGCCAACCAATCTGCGAGCGAGCTTTGAGGAGACTTAAGAAAGCTTCAGCAATCCGTTTCTCACAAA
>OZ038503.1:78920826-78923326 GCA_964036315.1 Acanthosepion esculentum | reverse complement strand
CTCCGTTCTATGTTGTCTTGTAGATAAGATTTCCAGATTACGTCCTCTTTAATGATAGTCAATATCGTTCAACTTTATTGTTATATAAGAGTGAAGTGTCGCTGCCGACACTTGAGTTTGAACATGGTTTGCTTAGGTTTGTTTTGTTTTACAGCATATCAACCTCAATGGTTTATTTAATGGTGACAATTGTTTTTAGAATAGGTCCGGATAAATAGAATATGAATTCTTTGGTTTGGTTTATTTTTTATTTATGACATATCAACATCAATGGGTTATTTAATGCCGACAAAACTTTTAGAATAAGTCCGTTTAAATGGAATATGTATTCTTTGATTTGGTTTATTTTGTTTTACGGCGTATCGACCTCAATGGGTTATTTTATACCGACAAGAATTTAGAGTAGGTTCGTGTGAATAGCATATGTATTCTTTAGTTTGGTCTATTTTGTTTTACGGCATATCAACATCAATGGGTTATTTAATGCCGACAAATTTTTCTTTCTTGGTAATTGATTTTTTTTTACAAAGCATTTCTAGTATTAAAACCTATTTTTACACATTCATAGTGTTGTGACCCAGATTGGGGAGTTAACTATTTGCCCATAGCTGGGACGCTAACAGGTGCTACCACCCCGGTTCAGGTTAGACCTGGGAACACCAGCAATTAAGAGGTGATTCCACGCTCCTTAAAACCTCCTGATCAGATGCCTTGCTGTTCACGTAGTTTATCGTCTTACCCAGAACCCGGAGGTAGTTTATCGTGCTTCCCCAGGACGCGGATGTAGTTTATCGTCATAGCCAGGACGGGCAGCCACCGTAAGTGAAAGATAAGGAAAAAGCTTTTGAAGGAGCCCCATTCTAACACCCATCCTAAACAGGAAACAAGAGATACGCCGCTACTCCTGTTGAAAATACCTGGGAGGTGTGTGAACTGAATGATAATCAAATGTATCTACAAGGCAGAAGATTTTCTTTACGTTGGCTGCTGTTTCTTTCACCACTACACTGGTTGACAACCAAGGCTATAGGATCCAGTTTGTCCTGTTATTCAAGCCATAACTGGGAGAGAGGAAATGGATTCATACCATTCCCAAGGAAGATCCGGACTAGAAATCAAATTTGGATCTTCGATTTCTCAAACTGAGCTGATACGTAACGGCCGTCCAGTGATTTCTGCATTCTGTTGAGGATTTTTCTAGACTATGAATTACTATAATGATTTGCCTAAATCCCCAAAATTCTATCACTTGTATATCCTTGCTTGACCCAGCTCATGCTCTGCGATGGAGCGGTTCGGGGAAAGGAAAGACGATGCTCTTGGGGCACAATCTGAATACTTGGATGAGTATAACCACGGAATTTGTGAGTAGCGGTACTAAAACGCGTCTATTCAGTTTCTTCTTCGTCACCAATACTCGTTGGTAAGGTTGGTATGAAGCTTGCGTTGTATCAAAACGGTTCGGATTCGAATCTTCGTAGTGGATGCGCACTGGTAATGAGTCCCAAAAGAGTTCGAAAGGGCCATCTAGTGCATTCTGTTGAGGATACTTCTAGATGCTATGATTTGCTATAATGATTTGTCTAAATGCCCAAAATTCTATTATATATATATATATATATATATATATATATATATATATATATATATATATATATATATATATATATATATATGCACATTTCATTAAAAACGACTGACAAGGTACTTTTATTTAGTTTTTTATACAATTTCTCATGCGATCTAATAATGTTTTTCTTTTCGGATGATAAATTATATAAAAACTGTCCGAATGTTCTTTTTATCCGAGCGCTTTCGGCTATACATTTAGCCATTTTCAAGGATTATATTTTAACTGTTAGAATTAGAAATAGTTTGTTATATGTATGTTTTATAAAATGTTTCATTTTTTTTGCTTCAAAACACGGTCAAGATATTATGTCCATGTTCAAAGTTAATATTATTAAGTGTTGGTTTGTTTGTTTTTATTAATAAGGTTACATTGTCAGTCGTTTTTAATGAAATGTGCATAGAAAGAAGGATTGCTGCCTAAATACACAAATATATATATATATATATATATATATATATATATATATATATATATGTATATATAAATAAAAAGGAAAGAACAGTAAGATATAAAATCCGGTGTTCTTATAGATATTTTTATTTTTACACAATAGTGCTCTATGTAAATTTAAATTTACAGAGCATTAATATTATAAATTAATAGATTTAAAATATGGTTTTACCGCTACACAGTGATAACCATGTTTCAGAAATGGAAGCTAAAGCCCCTGAATTTAATTTTGTTATTAAACCAAAGACATTAGTTCCATTTCCTCATCAAGCGAATTTTGGAGTAACTACAAAATTCGCTTGATGAGGAAATGGAACTAATGTCTTTGGTTTAATAACAAAATTAAATTCAGGGGCTTTAGCTTCCATTTCTGAAACATGGTTATCACTGTGTAGCGGTAAAACCATATTTTAAATC
>OZ038503.1:78908326-78915826 GCA_964036315.1 Acanthosepion esculentum | reverse complement strand
GACAGGCACTCACAGACACCTTTTGCGTCCTGGGCATTTCACGGCTGAAAGCATGTTGGCAAAAGGTTTTGGATGCCAATCGGGATTACTTTGAGGATAAACGGTATGTCAAATTTACCGTAGACATTTTTTGTTCTTATAAATCTTGTACTTCGAGAAATGACAAAAGATTGTGGAGATTTTTGTTTAAATTTTCACGTCCGATGAGTGAAACCACAAGAGTGTCCCACCTCATTCATCTTCCTACTGCTTTTCTTTTTTATCTTTATTGATATTGTTTTGAAATATCTCACATTGGAATAGTAATAGTTTTCTTTGGAAAGACTATATAGTCCATGACGCTAAGCTCCGAAGTGAGTACATTTTTAATACATTTTCGTCTTAAAATAATTTTCCCTTTAATAATCATTTTAAGAATCTATATATTCTTTAGAATACCTATCTGCTTGATTTCTATGCGCTTGCATTTTGAAATGATAACAATTTTCTTTCTTTCAGTTCAGAGTCTCAAACACAATATTACAATAAATGCGATTATCAGTGTGTCACTGTGTCTGACTTTTTCAAATTTACTCCAAGAGTCCGCAGCCCAATCTATCATAGCATTTTAGAATCTGGCCAACTCCGTGAGCAAACTTTCCGGGCTGGATCTGGATCCGCAATGCTGAAATTTGGGATTCCCAAGTTTTCAATGCTGCGATTGTTTTCAGATTCGCCATCTTTGCTTCGACTGATAAAAACAATTAAAGGGATACAAAACTCTAACTTTCAATAGCTCATGTTCAACCGAAAAATTCTAATTATTTAATGGATCAAGTTCGAATTAATAATTCTAATTTTCAATAGCTCATGTTCAAATGAAAAATTCCAATATTCAATGGATCGTGTTCAAATTAAAAATTCTAATTATTTAATGGATCAAGTTCAACAGAAAAATTCTAATTTTCAATGGATCGTGTTCAAATGAAAAATTCTAATTTTCAATGGATCATGTTCAAATGAAAAATTCTAATTCTCAATAGCTCATGTTCAAATGAAAAATTATATTTTTCAATGGATCATGTTCAAATGAAAAATTAATTCTAATTTTCAATAGCTCATGTTCAAATGAAAAATTCTAATTTTCAATGGATCATGATCAAATGATAAATTCTTATTTTCAACAGCTCATGTTCAAATGAAAAAATTCTAATTTTCAATGGATCATGTTCAAGCGAAAAATTGTAAATTTCAATGGATCATGTTCAAGTGAAAAATTCTAATTTTCAATGGATCATGTTCAAGTGAAAAAAAATACTGTTCTAAAATTACAGTGTTTCAATATAAAATTATCCGTGTTTTCAAATTTACTCCTAGTGGCTGAAACCCAACAAATAACAGCATTTTGATATTAGGCCGTCTCCGTGAGCAAATTAAAAACATTCCTGGTCGGATCCGGACCCGCAATCCTGAAATTTTGGATTCGCAACTTTTCTCCACTGCAATTATTTTTTGTACGATAACAATTTTTATAACTTGGAAATAAATTTGAGAATAAAAAAAAATTAATTGCCAGGTCCAGTGAGTCACCAACGAAATATATATTATTGTTTGTACGAAAAGTAAGGACTACGTGCATCAAATTGTCTTTAAATTAAGTGGGTCAGAAGAATTACCTTTGAAATTTTAAAAGGTAAGCTTAAATATTAAGACAATACTTAAATGCAGTGATCAATTTTGATTTCTTCTGTAGTTTATTGCGACCTATCGCATCTACTCCTCCCTATATATTGTTACGAAGGCCCACTGAAGTGACCTCCGCAGGAGCTAATTAAATACCACCCGGTAGGGCAGTTTTAAGCTAGAATATATATATATATATAATGCGATGGATAAATTGTCCTTTAAATGACGCAAAACTGAAAATAACACTGGCATCTCATTTTAAAGTATATTTACCAAAATTACACAAAAATATCTTGAAATACTAAAAAGTAAATTCATTCAATCAAATCACCATTGCCTTCAACCCCGACCTCCGGACGACTTCCAAATCTCCGGCAACTCTTTTGGGCGGTCTTCCTGTTTCAGGTGGTGAATGCTGCCTTAATTCTTGTTTTCAGTTCAAGGGTTTTTATCGATTTCTCGCTCAACTTTGCCCATAGACAATACCAAGGGAGTTACAGTCTGGGGAGATAGGTCGTCAGATGTAAGGGATGTTGTAGACGCAGAGATTTTCTGACAGTTATCCTGCATGGTGCGAGTCCAGTTACCAATTGGTTCTTCCATCTGCCACCCTTTTGACCCAGGGAGGCACTTCCTCCTCAAGGCACTTGATGTAGGCCTCCGTGTTGAGTCTGAAACCATGTAGGAAGATGAACGGAGTCATAACATCGCCTAACTAGTGATCACTGTAAATACGATAGTGTTGACTGTATATATCATTCAACTCATTCCAAATCCTCTGAATTGTCCTCAGACTGGCATCCAAACACTCTGAAATGTTCGCATTGAAGCTTCCGGCATGAATGCCAAGCAGTACAGAATGTCGTTTCCAAATTTCTAGATGAGTAAATTGCGTCATCGTGGTCTTTTTCTCACAGACGGTACCCAACTGTTCGTATTATAGTGTTCATTCGACAAAATAAAATAAAAAAACAAATAACTCCAATACGCAAAATTAATATTTATAAACAGCGACAATTTATCCATCACACCCTGTAAAAATAAATACGTTTAAATTCACCAACGGCTTAGTGGTAGAATCCCCGACTGATGCCAATTCAGTCGGGTTTCGATCCTAGCTAAAGGTAACCGAATGTCTAGCCACACTGATGAGTTGTGTTACAGCGAAACAGTCTTCTGTGGATGAAAATATATATATATATATATATATATATATATATATATATATATATATATATATATATATTATGAAATGGATGATTGAAGTTTAAAAGCAGTAAATTCGACCTTGACTACCGAACGATCCTCTGTGGCCGAATCGGTAAAAAGGCACGTCAGGCTGTATAGGATACAGGTTCGATTCCTGTCGGAGAATGAAGATTTTCTATGAAAACTTCTCGGACATTCAGGCCAGTAAATGTCATTTAATACTGTTTATTATAAACAGAGCATTTACTTAAATATTTGTATCTATAAAAAGAATGTTAAACATAAAAAAAGCCTTAAAATGTGTGTGTGTGCGAGTTAATAGGATATCGAATCCGGCCAAAAGTGGAGAAACAAGACACAGTGGGAAAACATTTTCGTTAATGACAGCAAGTTTTATTTTCTGTTTGGCACAAAGACGAAACGCGTTGTCACTAAAATCTTTTACACACATACACACCCACACACACATATATATATGTGAGTGTGTGTTGTGGGGTCTGTATGACGGAAATATTATCATTAACAATGATTTACTTTTGTTTTGTTTGTCAAAGTTTCAAGTTTTCCTAATTTACCGTCTGATTTCCTCTAAATTCCTTGTTGTTTCGTCGCCATCTTGTTATCTAAGAAGCGTATATATCATTTATTGCCGGGGCTATAAAACTACCATTATTAATAAGATCTTCTGTTTTTTCTGTCACCAGATACAAATATATCAATAGAAAAAATGGACAAGGGCGGGAAAATAGTGTTGAGAAAAAGAAATGAAGGAAAAAAAATAATAACACCAAAAACAACACGAGGAGATAACGCTGTGAAATCCGCGCTTGCATTTTCCCTCCTTTTGCGTCAAAATCCAGACGATAATATAAATGAATAAATAAATAAAGTCAAGAAAGCAAATACAATAAATAAATACATAATATACTAGACAACAAATAAGGGGAAAGCAAAACACACGCTCAAACTCTGCAGACCTGCAACGATACGTCATGCAAACAGACGGCAATTCTGTGACGTAATATTCTTTGGTTACACCCTTGGAATATTTTTCATTTTTTCATTTTATTTTACTGTTTCTTATTCGTATCTTATTTTATATTTTTTCTATTCTTTATTTTTACATTTATCTATTAATGCTTTCTATTTTTTTAAGTGGATATCATTTTTTTGCCACTTGTATTCGTCTCCGTAATGCCAGCCAGTATTCGTGTGTTGATTGATTCGATAGCTACTTACTGACAAGTTACATTGATAAATTAGTGGATGCGAACGCTCCTCGATTGTGCAATGGTTAGCAAGTTAATGCTGAGGGACATTTCCATTTAGGCCAGAGCAGGATGTACTTCCCAAGAGAGTGCAAAAATATTGTCAACCCTTTTGAATTCTATATGATACTAGCAGCATGGCCGGCGTTTACCGTGCTTGATTCAAAAATCGTACGACTCATACAGCAATCGCTATCACTTGACTTAAAATATTTTTGCCCTTCCTTGCCTTTAAAGGAGTGCCCTTTGCCATCTGATGTTGCTACATGCCTTACTTCTTGCCTATCTCACACTGCGAATTTTTTTTCTAAGCTCTATACTAAACATTAAATCTGTTACGAAAAAAGAACTAAACAAAATGAACACAAAACGATCAGCTTTAAAAAAGGACTCGTAACTGGAAAAACCGAATGAAAAAATAATGTTAACAACAAATACCTTTTCACACCCAACCCAGTTCTGCGGAATCAGAATCAACGTTGAGTTTAAGCAAGCGAATTAGCCAATTGGAGTAAAGTGCCATGCAGATTTAAATTTTTCCCACTTGTGACGAATGCAGCTATCGATTTTTTTGCATGCTAGCATGCTAGTTAACATTAGTGTCAGTCAGCTGTTGGCTCTCACACGGGTCAATAGAATCCTCCTGCCTATTCGTGGCAGCCAGCTATAGGCTCTCACTCTGGCCAGTAGAAAATGGCCGCAAACTACATGAAAACTGCCGTAGAAGAATGAAAAAGTCGATTATTTCCACTATCGATGGGAGTTGGGAAATGCAACGTCAGTCTTGGCCTTTTCAATTACTTGGAGTATGTGCATCTGAATTATGGTGCAAATCCGTCGAAAATTGCGGCCGTGCATTCGTTACACACACACACACACGCGCGCGGGCGCACACACACACACACACACACACATACTGCCTTTTATAGATAGAGATAAGGGCCTTTGAAAAATAAGCGTAATGACGTCACAACGTCGCCGCCAATCTATGGTGAACCTAACACATTTAATTAGGCATAATATTTAGTGTGTTTGAGTTAAAACGATTACTTTTTAACTATGCTCTCAGCACCATGTAGAAATTATTTATTCGGGGATATTTTATTGAATTTTATTAGTGTCCTTGATATTTTCATTCAAATATAAACAACCCAGATTTTGGGCATGAGTGATAAAGTTGTACATCAATTTATGGAAAAAAATTCTGAGTCAACAACCCAAGGAAGAAATAAGGTTGAATGGTCGGTAAACAGCATCTAGAATTATTTTATCAGTATTTCTTTTATGGTGTTCGGTAAGTAATTACGTATTTCGCCGCTATGAGTAAGGTTGGATGGTACGAAGCTACATCTAGAATTGCTTTATCAACTTTCGATCCGGTAATGTGTCGTTTTTATTCCATTTACAAAGTATAATATGGTGAAGGATGTTAACTTTCAAATATAGTCCTGTGTATAAGGGTGCAGTGAATTCTCGCTCATGTAAACTTGCACAGTAAACATTAAAATGGCTATTGTGCCATTAGGGCTAGTCGGATTTGGAACCATGTTATTGCCCTCAATTTGAAAGTTTAGCATAATAAATAATGCTTGGGGTTTGGCATAATAGATAATTAAAGTTGGTGTGTGACATAAAAAATAATAAAAGTTGGGGTTTGGCATAATAAATAATGAAAAATTGGGTTTGGCATAATAAATAATGGAAGTTGGTGTTTAGCGTAATAAATAATGAAAGTTGGTGTGTGGCATAATAAATCATGAAAGTTGGTGTGTGCCATAATAAACAATGAAAGTTTGGGTTTTGCATAATAAATAATGAAAGTTGGGGTTTAGCGTAATAAATAATGAAAGTTAGTGTGTGGTATAATAAATAATGAAAGTTTGGGGTTTGGCTAATAAATAATAAAAGTTAGAGTTTGGGATAATGAATAACGGAAGTTGGGTTTTGGCATAATATATATCGAAAGTTGGGGTTTGGCGTAATAAATAATGAAAGTTGGTGTGTGGCATAATAAATAATAAAATTTTGGGGTTTAGCATATTAAATTATGAAAGTTTGATTTTGGCATAATAAATAATGAAAGTTGGTGTTTGGCGTAATAAATAATGTAAATTGGTGTGTGGCGTAATATATAATGAAAGTTTGGGGTTTGGCGTAATAAATAATGAAAGTTAGGGTTTGAGATAAGGAATAATGAAAGTTGGGCTTTGGCATAATATATAATGAAAGTTGGGCTTTGGCATAATATATAATGAAAGTTGGGCTTTGGCATAATAAATTATGACATTTTTTTTCAAAATTGCTGCAGTTTCTGGGGAAACGAGATTAAAGATTAATTTTAAGTTCAAAATTGGAGCGTTGGAATTTCATCCTGGTGATCCGTAAAAGATTTGACGCTGTCAAAAGATCTCGTACCCTTATGGAAAACGAATATTTAAATGTTATTTAATAAAATGTTTGCCATTTACAACATTCGCCTCGTTTTGAATCAATCAAAGAAAATAGATCAGAATTACGAATAATATAAAAATATTCATTTTATAAAGAAAAAATTGAAGATTATTTTGTTTGTGTCAAGCGATGAAAATGAATTCCTTTTTTTTTTCTTGTATGGAATTTAGCTTTGCTATTTTTCAGTGGAAAAGAAACCTTCTAAAAAAATGAAAGAGGAACACACTATAAAACCTCTATAAAAAAAAGAAGAAATTTCTTCATTTTAATCAACAGTAGTAAAGTAAATATATTTCGTTTATGAATCTTGTCCCGGAATTTTCTGTCGATGGGTATTATCTAAGTTCTCACCGTTATAAACATTTTCAGTTATTTTTATTACATTCGATATTAAAATCTATACCATTGTCCTTTTCTTACGGCAAAATTAATTAGTTTTGTATTTTTATACAATAGAGTTAATTATTTGAAACTGAAAATAAGCATTTTGTTTAATCGAAATAATTTTATATTTTCGAAGTAACTGGCGTTTATTTAAGACGTTGGTTTTATTTCTATGGAAGAAACTATATTTTCATTTAGGTAAATAATACTGTTTAGTTTTTTCTTATTTCAAATTTACCTTCGAAATGTTATTAAAATAGCGTAATGTTTGCAGTTATCTTCCACACAAGAAGGTAATGTTAATTATATACTTGTTTTTCAAGAGAAGTGAAACTTCGGCGCATGTCTAATCGAGGTAAATGTATGTAAACACTGCCAGTAATAGCTTGTGGTGGATTTCCACCACATCTATTTAATTTTGACTAGGAAACCAATCTGATGTGAAGAAAGGGACAAGGCAAAGGTATCAATATATATAAAAATTGTATTCAATAATACATTCAATAAAGAATGTATACGAAAA
>OZ038503.1:78885826-78903326 GCA_964036315.1 Acanthosepion esculentum | reverse complement strand
GATACAGAAGATGACGATTGACGATTGATGTCGCATTTAAATTTTTGTAGATTGTAGTTGACAGAATAGCAAGAAGATAGACGAGAGTTCCACTGGCGAGAAATGCGAAAGAAGAAGATGAACGTACGGTGACACTGAGCAATTTCAATAGAAAACCTTTGATACCTAGCTGCCAATCCAGTACTGCCATTAAATTCATTGTATCATGGTTAAAGTCGACGTAACGAAGATAAATCTACTTTAATGTTTCTCAGGCATTTGATTTCGTTATTGTACATCAAAAGAAAACAATTGGAGGCCACACTGCATTTCTTTAAAATGAATTCCTTAAAATTAGATGTTTTTTTTGTACTTTTTAAGGTAAAAGGTAAAATTTCAGAAACTACAGTGTATTTGTTTTTTGAAAAAAAATTAACTCTAAAATATTATCATACAAGAAAATTATATTTTCTTTTCATCAATAAAAACACCAACTGTTTTTATTATTGCTTTGCAATTCTTTAGCAATCTTTCCAACAATTTAAAAAAAAATAGATTTCAGACTTTTCCAAGTATTCTTCAAACACTGAAAAGGCTCATTCTCACTCTTTGAGTATTCCCTTTGAACTTTCCGATCCAATTTATCCCATATTATTTCAATGAGAAAGAGTTAAGAAAATTGTGACAAACAAGTCATAATTTCCAAAATTGTATTCCGTTTATTGACTCGAGGTAATTTTGACATAATTTAGAAGAACGTTTTAGATCGTTGTTTTGTCAAAAGGTGATTTTTTTCAGTCATGCGTAAACAGGATGTTATAGAATGTATTTGCGAAATCGAATGATAATGTTCTTTCTTTTTCATCATTCACTTGACCTGAATCAAGTCTCCATCCCTTTTGGTAAATTCAAAATGTCTGCTGAAGGGTTAATGGTGAGAAAAAATATAATGTTTGTAATAAAAAGTATTAACAATGTGCCAAAATGCATTGTGGACAAAACAATCCCAATTTGAACTATTTCGTAGTAAGATGTGTCTGGAGAAAGAATGAAAAATAAAAGCAAATATAAAGTTTAACTATACATATATATATATATATATATATATATATATATATATATATAGATAGATAGATAGATATATAGATATATAGTTGTAGAGAAGATAAATGAAACAGCCAAATATAAGCAGACGTGTACGCGTGTGATGTTGTGTATACACAGGCAAGCAAATAAATAATCGTTAAATTTATGCGTGACGTGTAAAAGTAATATTGCTCAATGCGGTTATACAGAGAAAAGATATGTATTAATTAGTAGATATACGTGTACCTACGTTTTCGGCGTGCGACTATATTTTCACTGGGTGGTGTTCCCAGTTCGTCAGGCACGGAGTAGACCCCAAAGTAGACCTGTGTCTGACGAACTGGGAACAACACCCACTGAAACTATAGTCGCACGACGAAAACGTAGGTACACGTATATGTACAAATTAATACATATATATATATATATATATATATATATATATATATATATATATATATATATATATATATATATAATAAAAAGGCTAAAACACTAATAATCCATGGTTATAATTTATTACATTGGAATCGTAATCACGATCCAATTCCCCAGACCTACAAATTAAAAGAGATTTTTGAATTTGTAGGTCTGATAAATTGGATCGTGTTTACGATTCCAATGTAATAAATTATAACCATGGAATATTAGTGTTTGAGCCTTTTTATTATATTCTTACTCTATCCTGGACTTTGAGTTCTACCTGGATTCTATCCTCTTGAAAATTCATATATATATATATATATATATATATATATATATATATATATATATATATATATATATATATATAAAAGTGAACATAGAATTCAACACTTAGAGGCGACAGTCTGTTTCATGCTAGATGCAATCATCGGGCCCGTTGATTGCATCTAGCATGAAACAGACTGTCAAACACTTTTATATTTACACACGCTCTATCTCTGATATTGAGCACTTTATCCCATAAATATAGCACACTTTAAGACTATATTTCTTCATATATATATATATATATATATATATATATATATATATATATATATATATATATATATTGACCACTAATATTATCAATATACATATATATATATGCTGCAAAAATATACGGGACTTCGCAAGTCTGTATATATATGCTACTACTATTACTGGTGGACACTCCCATCGTTTTCGACGTATGAGAATCAAGCAATCGGTTCACAGACCCAACGTCTAGTCTGGCTACTACCCGCACGTTTTATCTGTGGGACCACCCCCCAAAAATTAGGGTCTGCAGCAGATATTAATAATGCAGATATATATTTTTATATATCAAGAACGATATTGGGGAAAAATGTCTGACAAAGTGTAAAAAGTTTACTTGTGGCGCGTTTCGTCCTTTAGGACTTCATCGGAATAAATTTATGTTGGTGTGACTGCGCATGCACAGGAATGAGGGATCCTGGGATTTTTGTTTTTTAATCGAGACAATTTCATTTAGTTTTTTTTTTCCTTTTTATTTCCATTACATTTGTTAGTAGATATTACACACTATGATAACACTCTTCCTGTCAAAGCTTCTATTGGTAAGAAATTGGTTTTTAATGGTAGCCACGCAATTAGTTTATCAACATAGAGTGGAATTCGCGCACATAGAGCTGATATACCAAATAAACAAAATAGTATTGACACTAGATAAATTTTAGTAGATAACACCAAACTTTTAGATCGGACACAGTAAAAAGAAAGACTCCAAATTCTTACGGCTGTTGTAATAAAAGAGAAAGAAGCAACATTAAATAAGTTGTTTTCTATGTTTATTTCTTTCATTTATTTCCAGTCTAGATTCATTGACTCGTCCCTTTAGCTCTTTCTTTCTTTCTTTCTTTTCCAATCTAGATTCATTGACTCGACCCTTTAGATCTTTCTTTCTTTCTTTCTTCCATTCTCTCTTTCTTTCTTTCTTTCTTTCTTTTCCAATCTAGATTCATTGACTCGTCCCTTTAGCTCTTTCTTTCTTTCTTTCTTCCATTCTCTCTTTCTTTCTTTCTTTCTTTTCCAATCTAGATTCATTGACTCGACCCTTTAGATCTTTCTTTCTTTCTTTCTTCCATTCTCTCTTTCTTTCTTTCTTTCTTTCTTTTCCAATCTAGATTCATTGACTCGTCCCTTTAGCTCTTTCTTTCTTTCTTTCTTTCTTTCTTTCTTTTCCAATCTAGATTTATTGACTCGACCCTTTAGATCTTTCTTTCTTTATCTATTTTTTTATTTCTTTCTTTCTTTCTTTTCCAATCTAGATTCATTGACTCGTTCCTTTAGATCTTTCTTTCTTTCTTTCTTCCTTTCTCTCTTTCTTTCTTTCTTTCTTTTCCAATCTAGATTCATTAACTCGTGACTTTAGCTCTTTTTTCTTTCTTTCTTTCTTTCTTTCTTTTCCAATCTAGATTCATTAACTCGTGCCTTTAGCTCTTTTTTCTTTCTTTCTTTCTTTCTTTCTTTCTTTTCCAATCTAGATTCATTGAATCGTCCCTTTAGATCTTTCTTTCTTTCTTTCTTTCTTTCTTTCTTTCTTTTCCAATCTAGATTCATTGACTCGTCCCTTTAGCTCTTTCTTTCTTTCTTTCTTTTCCAATCTAGATTCATTGACTCGTCCCTTTAGATCTTTCTTTCTTTCTTTCTTTTCCAATCTAGATTCATTGACTCGTCCCTTTAGCTCTTTCTTTCTTTCTTTCTTTTCCAATCTAGATTCATTGACTCGTCCGTTTAGATCTTTCTTTCTTTTTTTTTCTTTCTTTATTTTTTTCTTTTCCAATCTAGATTAAATGACTCGTCCTTTCAAATGATTTTCTTTCTTTCTTTCTTTCTTTCTTTCTTTCTTCTCGCATGATAATATAATGAACCGGAAATTTCTAAAAACGAGCTGCGATCTATCACTCCACCGTGACTCCATATATATATATATATATATATATATATATATATATATGTGTGTGTGTGTGTGTGTGTGTGTGTGTGTGTGTGTGTGTGTGTTCTAATTATTTTTTTAAAAATATGATTCCTTCGCTACATAAGAGTTCTCATGTTTCAAAAACGAGAGCCGAAACCCTCAATATAATTATTATTTAGATTCCTATATTTTCGCTTGAGGGTGAAACAGGGCTTGATAATTTAATTTGATTTAATTTTAATAATTATATTGAGGGTTTCGGCTCTGGTTTTTGAAACATGAGAACTTTTATGTAGCGAAGGAATCATATTTTTTAAAAAATAATTATAATTTAAGCACTAATTCTGTATGGACCACTGTTTTTTTATATGTGTATATATATATGTATATGTATATATATATATATATATATATGTATATATATATATGTATATGTATATATATATATGTATATATAAGTATATGTATAATGATATATTCTCCACATGTGACATTAACTGACGTTATTTTCAGTTAACTGTTTTTTGCTTTAAGAAAATCCACATTGGACGAAACGCGTCAGCAATTAATAGTGTTTTCCTATTGTCATTCATATTTATAAAGATTGTCTTATCTACAGTTTAACTCTGAGAAATTTTCATATATATATATATATATATATATATATATATATATATATATATAATTTTAGTAGATAACACCAAAGTTTTAGATAGGACACAGCAAAAAGAAACACTCCAAATTGTGGTGGCTGTTGTAATAAAAATAAGTAACCAACATTGAATAAGTTGTCTTTTTTTTCAATGGACCATCTCTTGAAGTATGTCTAATCTAAAAGGAAGAAACACACATATAATAAGATTCAGTTTGACTGTTTAGGTGATGTCACCCTGGGTGATGGAAATTGGTTCCATCAAACGGGAGAACGACGGTATTCAAAAGCAACTGCGTAAATAAGCACAGAAAATTCCTTGAAAACGAATCGTGTAAAATTCGAATGTACTCAGGGAAAATATTATAAAATAAAAGCTATTATGAATTTTAGCAAAATTTACTGTCAACATACAACAACTTATTCAGAAATTTGAAAGATTTCATAAAAAATTGAGAAGTCGAATTTCTCTCTCTGTCAATATATATATATATATATATATATATATATATATATATATATATAACATCAATAAAATCAGCAACTCCTAATGGGATTTTACTTTTTAACAAAACGTGTTAGCGAGAATTCCTGCTGCCTAAATACACCTTATTTAAATACATATATATATATATATATATATATATATATATAGAGAGAGAGAGAGAGAGAGAGAGAGAGAGAGAGAGAGGGAAAGAAGCATGGCGATATAGATAAAATGACTTCTGAGGCTAACTATTCTTCTGGCGATAGATAGACGTTTTTTATTACATTATATCCATTTTTGTATTTCCTTGTTCTTTTGTGTTTCTAATCTTTTTTTTTAATTGTTTTTGGCAACTGACTGATCTCACATTTCTGTAAATCTCACTTTATCACTCCGGGTTCTGTGTTCATTCTCCCTTAACATTCCTGTAAATGAAATGCTGTTAACGGCCTCCTAAATAGCACAGAATCGCCAACACAACAAAAGGGAAAAGACCGGACGATATTAAATAATATACCCACGCTTCAGTGAACCAGCAAAAGCCTTCCACTGGCCGCATATACGGGCATACCCAAACTTCCATGCTGTAGTTGATATTCCCTTAGTAATCATGAGGCAGGAGCTTGCATACGCGCGCACAGACACATGCACGCGCGTGCACGCCCTCTCTCACACACGCATATATATATATATATATATATATATATATATATATATATATATATATATATATAATTTACATATTGCATTTATAAACGTCATATGCTTCGTGAGTGTGTGTGTGTGTCTGTATGTGTGTGTATGCTTCAACGGTGGAATTAATGTCTGCCGGTCTAGAGGTCGAAATCTTATTAAACAAAACGTGCCTCCGAACAGGAATCGAACGTGTGTTCATTTTTATTTTAATGAACCACTTATTAATAATGGAGCGTTTCTTTGCCCTGATGACAGCCCGTAGCTGTATGATAAATCATGCTCGGATAGAAAGTGATTTAAATTAAAAAAAACAACGATGTCTATTCAAACACAGCTAAGAGCTAAATATATCATTCATATAAATTTTATCAGATTAGAAACTCCATTAACTGCTCCGAAATTGCTAACATATATATATATATATATATATATATATATATATATATATATATATATATATATTGAGGCAAGCTTCATTGAATAACTTAGACAATTTTTGTCTGATAACTTTCAATAGAATCCGTTCATATTCTCGGATGAGCGGTTTGGTTTTATAAGAGAAAAAATTACCGTGTTGATACATATTGTTTTCTTCCGAGTACTTTCAACATTAACAGAATGTCATCTTCAGGACGTGTTATTGAGACAAAAATCTAATGTTCATTATTTCCAAAGTCAGAATTGCTACATTCCCCATAATATTTATGTTGGCCATACTACGACCACGTTGTCTCGACTGACAGCAATTCCTCTTTGATACAAGTTTCTTTAAAAAGACTGACAAAGTAATGAATTTAAATTTTTTTATTTACTTTTTTCTTGTGTTAAAAGAAAGATTAGATTTTAGTAAAAAGCGATCAGTCAGTGTATAATAGATTTAAGGCAAGCAATCTTTCTAAATAATTTCCCAGAATTCGTCTATCACACTCACAAAGGTTTGGATAGTATATTTACAAAACTCCTCACCGGAACCGATAATTGGAGCACTTTATTTTTCGATCGCTACGTCTATAGACCAAAACAAAATGCACACACACACACACACACACACACACAAACACACACACTCAAACACACACACACACACACACACATATATATATATATATATATATATATATATATATATATATATATATATATATATCATGCTCAGACACGCACGAACACGCACAAACACACACACTATGATAGGAATATAAAAAAACAACCTCCCATTAATGAAAAGTTCATATATAAATGAAAAAACGAGAAATATAAACAGTTCATTGCTGACAGCTTCAGACGAGTGGACGGAGTAATTACTGCAGTGTTCTTCTACGAAATTTGGAGACGGAATTCTGAAGGTAGCACCTGTTATCTAAATGACAAAATTTGTATTTATATTAATCATATATATATATATTTATATATTTATATATATATAGTCCGTCTGAAGTTATTATGCAAATTATATATTAAACAATAAAAAATATTAAAAATTAAAATCTTCAAACACACTGGGTTGTAAATTAATATTCTTTCGTTTTTATTATTATTTCAGTTTGTTTCCTCGACTAGTTTCAGCCAACATGGCCGTCATCAGGTGAAAAAAAAATTCTGGTAGCAGTGAACTGCAGAAATTTGTCTGTAGATTTCATTTTTTTTTTTCACATGAATTTTGGTCAGACCTTGTGTTGGTCAAACAGTTGTTATTTATGATAAGTGCTGGATGGATTCATGCTGTTCTGAATTCACTTGATCCTTTTGACAGTTTTATTGGTTCCTGGAAAGGGGATGTATATATATATATATATATATATATATATATATATATATATATATATATATATGAAGAAATATACACTTAAGGTGTACTATATTTATGGGATAAAGTGCTCAATATCAGAGATAGAGCGTGTGCAAATATAAAAGTGAACATTGATGTCAACACTTAGAGGCGACAGTCTGTTTCATGCTAGACGCAATCGTCAGGCCACGAGTGTTGTTTTTTTCTCGGTTATTTATATACATTGGTCAGTGGGTAGTCTATTTTGGGGGTTATTTTACCGGAAGTCGTTTATTTTATTTATTTATATATTTAGGTTAAATTATTGTTGTGAGACCAATACTTCACTACATCATGGACTCTTCCAGTGCTATATTATTATATGAATCATGAGGAGGAGTAGCACCAGTAATGCGCAGCCGCGTACGATACCAATATCGGACACCACTGGATAGTAAGCTCTGCTTACACTATTCTTTGTAACTTTTCTGTTTAATATATCTTTCTTACCTCTAACCCGTGTTCCGTGTTTTCCTTCCGTGGCCCCTACTTCGGGTCCACATCAGTGGCGACAGAGGATTCGAGACACGCACCCACACCGAAACCCCAATGCCCCAGTCCCACATCAGTGGCGACAGAGGACTCGTTTAACCCCACTGGTTCCCACATCAGTGTTGAACTAGTATTTGAGCTGGCATTACTACATCAGCGAACGAAACGCAATAAACGAGCAACCAAGTATCGAGAACGACTGCTTACAAAAAAACAGCTTGTTCACAAAACAAACTGACAAACTCAAGAGCTCGAAGTTCTACGGTTGACTCAAGTTCGAAAAACTATTCACCACTTTGCGCATTTCGCAAAGTGTTAAAAAAAATTATGAAATTGATTTGAATTCCTACAAATCTTGTGCATAAAATTACCCTCCCCTCAAATTGATTGAGGTGAGTTTTTTTCTAAAAAAAAAAGAAGCAAAGCAAATTCTCCCAAAAGAAGGAAAAAAATACAGTGAATTTATTTATTTTTTTTTTTTGCTGTCTAAGTGATATTTTTCTCCCCACACTTCTAAAAAAAAATATATAATAAGTGTGGAGAACATTTAAATGGTCACATTGAAATTAACGGAACAATGGTATCTCGAAAGATCTAAACCAGTAAGTAATTCTTATTAATTTTATTAATTGACTACTAGATTTGGTACACGGGTTTTCAAAGCAACAGTAATTGCTGTTATTTAGTTATTTAATTATTTATTTATTTCTGTTTTGTGTGCTTATCATTACTGGCGTACTTGGCGAAAGTTAAAGAAGCCGACCCTATTAAAGACGGATAAAACACCAAAATCCGTAACTGGCGAGAATATTAACATCTTAGGCCAGGTGATGCTTACAGTAACACTAAATGGAGTTATCAAAAAGCTGAAAGCCTACGTACTAGAAAATTCAGATAACCTATTCGGAACAGATTGGATAGAAAAATTCAATCTATGGGATTGTCCAATGAGCACTTTTTGCCGAAAAATAAAAAGTACAACGTCCAATTCGGAAAATCTCAAAAAGGAACTCAAACAACAATTTCCCCAGGTTTTTTCTGGCGGCCTTGGGAAATGTTCTAAATTTAAAGCTAACTTCAGGGTGAAGGACGGTGCAAGACCAGTTTTCAAAAAGAAACGGAATGTCCCTTTCTCTGCTCTAGAGCAGATCAACAAAGAATTAGACTCGAACAGGCGGGTATTCTATCAAAAACAGATTTTAGCGAATGGGCAGCACCTACGGTCTATGTCCAAAAAAATCCAACCAAATACGGGTATGCGCAGATTTTTCCACAGGGCTAAACGATGCTTTTGCAGGATCATCATTATCCCCTCCCAAGCCCTGAAGAAATCTTCAACAAATTGAATGGTGGAAAAATCTTTTCCAAAAGAGACCTCTCAGACGCATACCTTCAGATAGAGGTGGATGAAGAGAGTTCTAAATTGCTCTGCATCAACACCCATAAAGGTCTGTACAAATATAACAGACTGGCTTTTGGGGTCAACGTTGCGCCTGCAATCTTTCAACAGGTCATGGACACCATGCTGGGCTACCTTGACTACGCAACAGCCTATTTGGATGATATACTGGTGACCAGTAAAACGTCGGCAGAGCACCGGAACCATATAATAAACGTATTCAAGAAGTTACAAGAATACGGGCTTAAGGTTAAGGAAGCAAAGTGTGATTTTTTCTTACCAGAGATCAAATACTTAGGTCACATTATAAATAGAGACGGTCGTCGGCCGAATCCAGAAAGAGCCAATGCAATCAGAAACATGCCAGACCCAGTTAACGTTCAATCGTTACAAAGCTTTCTCGGCCTTGCTAACTTCTACCAAGGTTTCCTTAAGAACATGCAGAATTTGAGAGGACCTCTCAACGAACATTTAAAAAAGGATAAAGCATGGGTATGGACCCCTGAATGCCAAGACGCGTTCGAGAAGATCAAGAAAACACTTACTTCGGATCTCTCTCTCACCCACTACGACCCTAATCTCGACATCATAGTCGCAAGTGATGCAAGCCCATACGGCATCGGTGCTTGCATTCTCCACAAACTGCCAGATTGTTCGCGAAAAGCCATAGCACACGCATCTAGATCTTTACTACCATCAGAGAAAGAATATTCCCAAATAGAGAAAGAGGCTCTAGGGATAATATTCGCTGTCACTAAGTTCCATAGATACCTACATGGAAGACGGTTCATACTGCAAACGGACCATAAACCTCTAATAACAATTTTTGGTTCCAAGAAAGGCCCACCGGTCTATACGGCGAATAGATTACTTCGTTGGGGAACGATTCTTCTGAATTACAATTTTAAGATCGAGTTCCTAAAATCTAAAAGTATTTGACATGCGGACAGTTTATCGCGACTCATTCCTAAAAATACGAAAGTTTTTGAAGACCCCATCATTGCTACACAAAGGACGAATTATGAAATCAAAAATATGATTGCGAATACAGTTAGAGAACTCCCAGTTACTTTGGCCGACATAAAAAGGGAGCCTCGAGATGATGAATTCATCCAAAGTATCAAAAACAAATTTCGCAACAAAGACTTAAAGTTTTCTCCCTCTGTGAGGATGTTCTATTGTATAATGACCGAGTAGTGATTCCAAATAGCCTACAAAGAAAAATCCTTAAGGATTTTCATATGGGACATCCGGGGAAGAACCGTACGGAAAGCCTCATGCGCTACTACGTATATTGGCCAAATATGGACAAAGACATAGCAGACATGATAGAATCTTGTAAGGGATGCGTGCTTGCAGCAAAATCTCCGACCACGACGTGAAAACCATGGCCAAACACAGACCATCCATGGCAGAGAATTCATGTAGATTTTGCAGGGCCCATAGACAACATGTACTACCTTATTGTTGCGGATAGCCACTCAAAATGGCCTGAGGTCCTGCAATGTAAAAAACCAACCACCAACTGCACGATCGGTTTTTTACATGAGCTATTCGCGCGTTTTGGCATGTAGCTCGTGTAGTGACTGATAACGGCACTCAATTCACATCAAGTGAATTCAGAGACTTTTGCAAGTCGTATCAAATGGACCAAATTACGACGCCTCATATCACCCCAGGTCGAACGGTCAGGCCGAGAGGTTCGTGGACACTCTAAAAAGAGCTTTAAAAAAGGCACTAGGCACACCGACGGATAGAGCATTACAACAGTTTCTGCAGGTGTATAGGATAACCCCTAATCCTAACACGCCTGTGGGACGCTCGCCTGCAGAAACAATGTTCGCAAGAAAAATCAAGTCCGTCTTTGATAAACTCATTCCACGGCAAACAAAGTTCAAGAAAACCGTCTCGCTTCCTAAGAAATATTTTAATCCTGGCGACAAAGTCCTTTTTAAGGCTTACAAAAAACATAACATTCTGGGAAGTAGGCAACATCAAACAGAGAATTGGCGAACTGGTCTATATTGTCCAGGGACCGAAAAATACCCACAAACGCCATATGAACCAGCTCAGAAAATGCCGTTTGAAGGAATCTGAGGAATCACCACAAAATATCTGCCAAGAGCCGATCGACGTAATATTCGAACATTTCGATCTTGACACGCCCCAAGTCTCTCCGGAAATACGACGCCCGGGAAGAAAGAGAAAATTTACTCAACCACTGGACGTGAATCCCAAGAGGAAGAGGTATTAACAGTTTTACTTTTTTTTTTCTTCAAGAAAGAAAAAAAGAGCCGGAAACTCTTGGAAGGGGGGTGTTGTGAGGCCAATACTTCACTACATCATGGACTCTTCCAGTACTATATTATTATGTGAATAGTAGTATCATCAGAGGAGTAGCACCAGTAATGCGCAGCCGCGTACGATACCAATATCGGACACCACTGGATAGTAAGCTCTGCTTACACTATTCTTTGTAACTTTTCTGTTTAATATATCTTTCTTACCTCTAACCCGTGTTCCGTGTTTTCCTTCCGTGGCCCCTACTTCGGGTCTACATCAATTATTTTGCTTGTTTTTATTTTTTATTTTTTTTAATATATATATTTTATATATATATATTTCACATATATATGTATTTAATATATATATATATTTAATATATATATGTATTTAATATATATATATATATATATATATATATTTGTCATCTACAGACAGACTGTTTCGCTGTTTCACAGCTCATCAGCTAGTCCGAAACCCTACTGAATTGGCGTCAGTCGGAACTTGTACCACTAAGCCGTCGGCTCACGGAAGTGATGAAGGTGAATTTTAGCGTGTTTATTTTTAGATTTAGATAAACACACAGTGACTGACAGTGACTCAATTCTGCCGAAGAGTCGTGCAATATTAGCTTAAATAGTCACTGTTTACAAACTCACACCTCAAACCAAAGAGCTCAACCGAAATTAATTTTTATAGATAGATAGATAGATAGATCGATGTGTGTGTGCATGTGTTTTTGCGTTTATGTGTACATACAGGTGGCTGCTGAAGTGGGTATAAAGTAAGTATTCTCTCTGAATTGTCATTTTCATAATAGTGGTTCGAGGTTTCATTTAATACTAGAATAAATTTGATACATTAAACGCATTTCTAAGATTTTTATTTTCATAATTTTTACTATAATTTTTGTTTATTAATAAATAATAATAATAATGATAATAAAAATAATAATAATAATAATATTAATAATAATAATAATAATAAATGTTTTGCAGGTAAACTTGCAATTTAACGTTGCCTGGCAATTTAACGGACGAGGAGCGCAAATGGCTTTTCAAAGAGTGCTGGCAAACATTATTATTAATATGTGTTTTGTTTTTTTCATTACCGTATATCCACATTTGCATCTTATTATTATTATTATCATTATTATTATTATTATTATATGTAACATAATGATAATAATAATATTAACACAGTCCGACTGAATTTATTATGCAAATCACATAAACCTCAATAACTCGAATTTACTTTGAAAATTTTTTCTCAGATTTTAAAGATTAATTTAGACTTCAAAACAAAGCTTGAGTTAAATTTTTACGCAGTTTCAACATGTTTTATTAAAGAATATTACATTTATTATGTAAGCTGCCAGTCTGAAGTTATTAGGTAGATAAACTAATGTTGGCCTCTGAAATTTCATAATATCTATTTTTTTCATCTGTTAAACATGAATAATGAAAAGGATCTAATTAATGCTAAAAAAGGAAAATAACAAAGTTATTGAATGAGTGAGTGGCCATATTGGAGGTCATTGAACGATAAAGAGAGTTGTTGAATATAGAACTATGTTGAGAACTAAAATCAAAGGAAAAATGCGTTATGAAATTGTGTCCCCGAAGGAAACGCAAAGTAAGGCGAGTTATAGCGAAACAAACACTTTGACCAGTGCTCAAATTTCTGAACAGGCTGGAATTCAGAGAGTCCAAAAGAAAAAAAGGTGTAGAATATATCGCAAATTGGGATCTGTTATGTAATCTCCTAGGCAAACTACTCTCAAGAATGCAATTATTTTAAAGCGTCAAACCTGAGTTAAGAAATAGATGAAAATTGACTTTTCTAATGTAATTTTCACGGACGAATCGCGAGTGGCACTCGTTGGACTTGATGTATGAACAAAAAGCTGATCAATGCATCAATTATATATATATATATATATATATATATATATATATATATGTGTGTGTGTGTGTGTGTGTATGTATATATATATATGTATATATATATATATATATATATATATACTTCTATATATATATTTATATATTTATATATATTTATAGAATAGAGTAGAATATTTCTTATATATATATATTTATATATATATTTATATATATATATATATATATATATATATATATATATATATTAGAAATATTCTACTCTTCCGTCGAATTCGGCGTATGAGGGTCAGTTTCTAGGAAACCGACAGCCCACACACCAGCACATATGATTTGATTATAGTGGTGAAGGTCTTGGGCAGAACGAACCACACTTTTTGAAGGGAAGAATACAGAGTCCTGGTGCACTACGTGCTACAGGGTCCCCAAACGACACTCCGCACATTTTGAATTCAGAGTTGTCCTTCTCCTAGACCAGTTGCCTAATCTGTCCTGTTATTTTCCTGTAGCTGGAGGGAGAAGAAGAGGATTCATATCTTTCCCATTGGTTAGTACACGTAATTTATGTTTAGTGAATGTAATTGACTGGACTGGAATTCGAACTCGGTTCTCTCATTCCTCAATCCAAGCCACTATCGATTACGCCACCGTGCCGCCTAAACATACATACATACATGTATGTATGTATGCCATGGGTAAATTGTCACCATTTTATATCTTTAATACGTTTGTTTTTGATTTTGTCAACTGCACAGTATAGTCGGGTCAGTTGGGCAACGTCTGTGAGAAAAGGAGCACCACGACGAAAATCAATATTGGAAATGGCATACTGTACTGCTTGGCATTCGCACCGGAAGATACAATATGAACATTTCAGAGTGTTTCAGTGCACGTCAACTACAAAGAAGATGAATCACTTAGAAATATCATAAAGAAATACACTACCCCAGTTGACCCGAACAAAAACAAATAAATTAATTATCTATTACAAAAAAATTTAAAACCGCTAACCTTATCCTCAAAACATAACAACATACCTGCAAATTTAAAGCTACAACGAATTAACATTATTTACAAGTTCAAATGCTTTAAGGGACTGTGTTCCTAATCAAACCAAACTCATAAAGAATTACATAGGTCACACTACTACATGCCTATCCAGACGATTTACGTTACACCTATCCGACCGCAGCTACATTAGAAAACATCTAAATACACACACAAACCGACCAGACTGCATCCGTAATATGCTAGTAGAAAATACATGAATAATAATCTCTTCCACACGTAAAAAGATTAAAGATAATGGAAGCCTTAATAATAAAAAAGAAAAAGCCAACACTCAATGTTAACTAGGAACGCGGCCACAATGTGCTGACTGTGTTTGGAAAATAAATCACCTCTATAACACTAGATACATACACACAATCCACACATCCATTTAAAATAAAATCATCCTTGATAGTGGCTAAAAGTATAGCCGAAAGCGCTTGGAATAACAAAACATTTGAACAGTTTCTACACACTCTGTGTCCAAAAAAGAAAATACTTATTCGAACAGAAGAATAATTAAATAAAAAGCTTAATCACAATAGCTTTTCTGTTATCTTTAAGAAACATATATATATACACACATTGTAGTGGACTTATATTTGATTGGGTCATCTGCCTAAAATCAAAATTTTGTTTCCCTCGTGCACTTTTATCTGCAAATGGATTAAAATAACTCTGCATTTAGTAAAAATTGTTAGATAAACTTTTAGCTTCATCAAAATTGTATTTTGTTTAATATTTTGTTATTACATAAATTAGTAATTAGTTCATTTTTTCATAAATTCATTTTAATACTTAATACTTATTAATAATTCTGATGAATCATTCAACAATATATTTCCCTTCATTGTTTACGACCTCCAGCCAATTGTTCAATGTCTAACATTCGACATATTCATCAAGCTCCGGTTTTATGCTCCATGTCGTTGTTGAAGGAACGACCCCTTAAATTTTCAGACAGCAACCGAAAACGATGGTATTCTGAAGAGCTAAATCAGGAGGATTTGGTAGGTGTGTCAGATCTCCCAACAGGGTCCTTTCTTTGTATCCACGTGTAGTCTAATAACCCACGAGCTGATTGGCGGCAATGGAGAAGCTCTGGAGTTTCTTTCTCTCGGTCAATGCGTGTGGCACCCATGTGCCATAAGTGAAGATGTCGAGCGACAGTAGCATGAGAGTTTCTTCTTTAATCGGCGCGTGCAATTGATTCTCAGCAAACTGAACAGGTCTGCCAGAACACAGAGAATCTGTAAATTCAAACTTCCTCTTCATGTAAAGGGGAACGTTTCTGTGCCATTCTGTTGATAATTAAGTCATCTTCGTATACAGTGCAAATATCTGGAGCAGTTTTGTTAGTTTTGCAAAAAGATGATGTCGTACATCGTCATTCTTGTCTACTCGGCATTCTATCTCAAAGGGGTGTCTAATCGGAAATAAAACTTCAATCACGTTAGACAGCAGTTTCACCGGATGACCAGATTTAATAATAAGCAAAAAAAACATGCTACGAATGATTATTTATCGATATCATTCGCAGAACATCAGAAAAAAACGAACCACTGTATGTGTAACAACTTAATATTTTCAGAGACAATGGCAAAATATTTTTACAAGCTTGTGTTTTTAGCGTAAATGGCGCACTTAGTTTCGGAAGGATGCTTGTCCCAGTGCTGTAATTATTAACTATTATCGATGCAGCTAAATACTGTTGTGAAATTTAGTGTGCTCTAAATTGTTTACAGTGTGCAAAAGTTTATATCGGGAAGACATCACGGGATTTAAAAACTCGTATCTACGAGCACAAACGTGATTTACGCTTAAACAAGCTTTCAAACGCTCTCGTAATAATTTTGTTTTTACTAATAACACCGGAATTAAAAAAGAACATAATTCTTTAAGGAGAAAGTACTTTGAGACACTAATAATAATAGCAATATTACCAACTATAAACACTCGTCAAAAACATTACATTACACCACCAACCTTTATTGAATCCATTCTTAAACAAATTAATGTATGCGTATTTAAACAAATGTTATGAACGTAAAAACTTTTTCAAATAAACATGTAGAAAAAAACAAAAATAATGTCTAACACACACACACACACGCACACGCACGCACACGCACACACACACACGCACACACACACAATTACGGATATAATTTTTTTCCGGATTCCCCCAATGGCAATCTAGAATTTTTATATACTTACATGCCTACAGTAATATGTAGGCGTTTTCAGACAGGCTAGTATTCCATTAATTTATTGAAAATTTGGATGGACGCGTTCAACTCTTCTTGAATTCGGAATACTACAAATTCTATTAAGATTGGTTTAAAAGCGTTGACTGCGCGTAAAACATGATTGACCAATGAAGATCAAACTACACAAAAGAGAAATATACCAGAATGTCTTTCTTCTTTTTCTCGATATCTCAGTCTCGAATGAAGCTTTAAGATAAGTGAAATATATTAGATTGATAAACCTTTTCTATTTTTTTATTTATCCTTTCATATATATATATATATATATATATATATATATATATATATATTGCTATCAATATTCATACAGTTGTGTGTGTATATATATATATATATATATATATATATATATGTGTGTGTGTGTATATTGCGATCAATATCCATACAACTGAATATATATATCCATGCAACATACAATATCCATACAACTGAATATATATATATATATATATATATATATATATATATA
>OZ038503.1:78875826-78880826 GCA_964036315.1 Acanthosepion esculentum | reverse complement strand
ATATATATATATATATATATATATATATATATATATATATATATATATATATATATATATATATATATATTTACTCTTAAGGTGTGCTATATTTATGGGATAAAGTGCTCAATATCAGAGATAGAGCGTGCGTAAATATAAAAGTGAACATTTAAGTCAACATTTAGAGGCGACAGGCTGTTTCATGCTAGATGCAATCGTCAGGCCAACGAATGTTTTTTCTCGGCTATTTATATATACGGTTCAGTGGTGCATTGTGGGTAGTCTATTTTGGTGGTTATTTTGCCGGAAGTCGTTTATTTGTTTATTTATTTATTTATTTGGATTGTTTTTATTATTTTGCTTTTTTATTTTTCATTTTTATTTTTATTTCTTATCTTATATATTTATTTATTTATTTTATTTTAATCGGTGTTTTATTAACGTAGTAAAATTTGTTTATATCGCTTATTTAATAGTTTTGGTTTGGTTTGGGAAGATAATTGATGCTATTTATTCAATTTTGGGGTTTATCGCTGTAGTTTATTCTAACTATTATTATGGCGGGAGTAGTTTTTAATTTGTTTATTACTTCATTTTTTTATTTGGATTGCTTATCTTGCTTTTTCTAACGGTTAATTTATCGGAATCGGTTTGTTAGTTTGTTTATTTATTGGATTAATTTAGAGTAATTTATTTTACTTCACAATTAAAATAAATTAACCTAAATTAATCCAAAAATCAACACTCGGGCCTGACGATTGCATCTAGCATGAAACAGCATGTCGCCTCTAAGTGTTGACTTCAATGTTCACTATACATATATATATATATATATATATATATATATATATATATATATTAAGCATTTCACCCCAAGCAAGGGGGGAAGCCACTAGCACGCAGGGGGTTACAGAAGATTTGGAGCGAGAGCAGATAGAAGTGATAGAGGAAAGGATGTGGAGAAGGATAGTAGATAGATCAAGGTAACTGGAGATGTCGATTGATATTACATTTGAATAGTTGGAGATTATAGTTGTCAGGGAAACAGGAATAGGGAAGGGAGTTCCACAGGTGAGAGGTGCGAGATATGAAGCTATTGGAGTAGAAGAGACGTCTACATTTAACAGTTTCAACAGTGAAAGGGTGAGAGCGAGATCCCAGCCTCGAAAGACGCTTGGATTCATGAAGCCTGGGAACCAGCGATAGCAGCTCATGGGAGCAATTACCGTGAAAGTATTTGTAAAAAAGACTGAGAGAGGCGACGGTGCGTCTGTGAGAGAGCGACTGCAGACGAGATGACAGATCAGGGCCAATTTATATATATTCATTTTATTATTTAGATTTTTAGTTTTCCAGCGTTATTACATATTTCTGACTGGTAGGATTATTGGAGTGCAAAAATTCTCAATGTTGTCCATAGTTCCAAGTGCTTTCGCCGAATTCTTCCGCCATTTTCAAGGCGGGTTGTTTGAGGTGTTCATTTCTCTTCGTGTTTTGACTGTTTAATATGTATTTTATTTTCGTGTTGTTTTAAATACTAATAATAGCGTTTATTCCCAGCCTTCACACACTGAGCGCGTCTGGGATTCGAGTAAGCGTCTTACCATGTTTTTAAAAACTTTCAACACTCCGCTACTGCTGTTAAATATATTTGAACATTTTATTGATGCTACAAATTTAAATAAGCGACATAAACAAACAATAATGCCACTAATAACAAAAGAAAAAAAAAGAGAAACAATTATCTAACCGGTTTCGAACCTCGCTCAAAATTGCTAAATCGAGGTTAATAAATAAGTATACATTATCAATAAAAGAACTGGAGAGTATGTGAAAATAATTATTTAAATGGAAATCAAATGGAGGCCAGGGACAGAATCTATAGTGAGAGACAGACAAACACCGCTGGGTGAGGTTCTGCGTGGCATGGAAAGATTCTTTATTGTAAAGATTTGGATAGATGGAGTAATGCCAAAAGATTGTAGGGATGCAACAATGATACTTATATATAAAAATAAAGTTGCCCGGGAGTTATGCGGTAATTATAGAGGGATTGCTCTTCTTTCTTCGACAGGTTAGATCTTAGCCTCTGTCACAGTGTGGTTTCTGCCAACATAGAGGGACTGCAGATATGATTTTCACAGCACGACAAATCCAAGAAAAGAGCTGAGAACAACAATTGGATCATTATCAAATATTTGTAGATCTGAGGAAGGCTGTTGACACTGTTAATCGTGCTGCTCTTTGGAACATCCTCTCAAAATTGGTTTGTCCTCCCCAGCTTTCTCAAGATTCTGAGTTCCTCCCATGACAGACCCATAGTGGTAGAATTTGATCCCCAACCCGGGCGAAGGTCTGTGTAGCCTAGAGGAACTCAACATGGGCAGAGGTGTTGGAGTTGATGACCTTCCTGCTGAGAAAGTCCGTTACAGTGGAACACATTTAAGTCAACTTGTGCATGATCTTATTGTAAAGATTTGGAAAGATGGAGAAGTGCCAAAAGACTGGAGGGATGCAACAATGATACTTATATATAAGCGTAAAGGTGCCCGGGTGTTATGTGGTAATTATAGAGGGATTGCTCTCCTTTCTTCAGCAGGTAAGATCTTAGCCTCTGTTCTCCTATTAAGGTTAAACCAGAAAATAGTTGACAATATACTGCCTGTGTCAACGTGTGGTTTCGGCCAACACAGAGGGACTGCAGATATGATTTTGACGGCACGCCAAAACCAGGAAAAGAGCTGTGAACAACAAATGAACCTTTATCAAATATTTGTAGATCTGAGGAAGGCCTTTGATCCTGTTAATCGTGCTGCTCTTTGGAAAGTCCTCTCAGAATTGGGCTGTCCCCACCCCCCACCCCCACTTTCTGAGGTCCTTCCATGGCGGTATGGTAGCCTGCGTCAGTTTTAGCGTTATGCTCACGGGGCCGTTCAAAGTCGAAAATCAAGTCATCCAGGAAGATCTGGCTCCCTCACTGTTTTTTATCTACTTTGCAATTGTACTGCTTGATGCGTTCTGGGAATGCCATGATGGTATTATGATAAGGTATATGTCAACTGGCAAACTTTTCAACATATGTAGGTTTGCAGCAGACAAAAGCATTTTTTTTTAAATTAGTGCGCAACCTTTTCTCTGGCACGCACAGGAGTTCATGGATCAGCTATCAGGGTCATGTAAGGCTTTTGGACTGTCCATCAGCCTTGACAAGACATTGGTGATGTATCAACCGGCCCGAGGAACCCAGGATATAGAGCCATCAATTTATGTTGATGGTAGTCGACTTGGAGTAGTAGACAAATTTGTATACCTTGGTAGCATCCTCAACCGCCACTGCTCCCTTGATGATGAGATGGCATTATGGATTAAGAAGGTCTCTGATGCATTTGCAGTTCTTACGTTCCGTGTCTGGAGTCAGAAAGCATAAAAAAGCAGACAAGAATTAAAATATATAATGCCTGTAATGCTATATTCACACGAGACATGTGTAGTCTATCGCAGACATCTGAAGATACTGGAACGTTTTCATCAACGATGTCTTCGGTCTGTGCTTGAAATCCGCTGGATGTCTCACACCCCTAGTACTGTTGTTCTACAAAAGGCTAATTCACTGTCTGTGGAATCAATTATACACAAATAAAGATTGCAATGGACAGGCCATGTTATTCGTATGGCAGATGACAGAATGCCAAAACAATTAATGTCTGGAGAATTGGAAATGGGGAAAAGACCGCAACACAAGCCAAAACTTTGTTACAAAGATTGCCTTAAAGAATCATTATACAAGTTCTGCCACATTGGTCTGGATAACTGGGAGACTCTAGCTGAAGACCAGGTTTCTTGGAGAGCTGGTATTGCTGATGGTGTCAAGATCTTCCATGAGACATCACAAGAATATGCAGAACTGAAGAGAGGGGTTCAGAAGGGAACCCTGGATTGCCATGAGGTGCCAATCTGGCCATGTGCACAATGCAGGTCTGCTCAGTCACCAGAAACTGGACATGTCAGGGGGGGGATTTTAACAGATGGACTATACTTGTCAGTGATGGTCATACTCGCTTTGTTAATCTACAGCCACTACACTCTATATATAAGCATGTATTTAGACAGCATTAATTCATCCAAACGAGTCTTATTGAATTTCACCGTTTAATCACTTTTTATTGTTTCCAATTTCTGAATAGTTGTACATCGGGATTGAAGTTACGACTAAATTGTACATATTTCACTTTATTTCCTTTTTGCATTCATAAACATTAACTTTCTGTTGTCTTCGTGGTCTACTCTAAATCAGTTCTCTGGTATCGGTTCTTCCGAAAGGTGGGGATGGTACTGTGCTAGTCTTCACCAATATAATCAAATCATATATGGGCGTGGCCCAGGCATGTGTTGATAGTGACAGAACTATTTCACCATACTGGGAAGCAGAATTCTCTCTACATTCGAAACAGCGCTCATATACAATTGGAGAAATAAGGAAAATTAGTCAAATTACGTAGGCCAACATCAAACAGATTGACCCATACGGTAATGACTGAGAAATAGCTAGACGAACAATATACACCCTTGTGCAAATTAATTATACAAGTTTTTAGACCCACTGTAGAGACAGGGTGTAATTGATTTCTATTTTTTTCCTCAGATTCGGTCATTTGCAAAGGTGTGCAGTAATATGAATCTTTTTTCGGGGTGTATGAGAAAATTTGTTTGGCTTTGAAAATATTGCGTCATCCTTGATTGCATCAAATTTTTATCACACCTAGACACTACTGTCTCGGCCATTGTATGCGATGGACGCTACTCCAAGGAAGCGTACGAAAATTGTGACGCTGCACGAACACACTGGCAAGCCTTACCAGTGAGCAAATCAAAGTACTATAGACTAGCTCGGAAACTCACCTGATTTAAATCCAATCGAGAATCTGTGGCCATTCCGCAAGGAACGACTTTGTGGAATGGTCATACGAAGTACTAATATGTGCACTGGTTCATGTTTCATTGGAAAAATATGAAAAAAA
>OZ038503.1:78858326-78860826 GCA_964036315.1 Acanthosepion esculentum | reverse complement strand
CACACACACACACACACACACACACACACACACACATATCATGCTTTTTATAAATAGAGATATGGTGATTTTCTAAGCGTAAATATATGGGGCACCCAGTGTGGATCGAACTCACAACTCAGTCATAATTAATCTAGCGGAACAAGCTTGTTAGTTGTTATACAACGTTGAGGCATCCCAGTCATTTACTAAGCGTAATTAGTTGTGACACAAGGTCGAAAGTATAGAGCACCCAGTGAAGATTTAACTCAGTGCTCAGTTACAAGCTTGCTAACCAATGGAGCGCGTCAAAGAAACTTTTCTTGATATGAATAGGCACGCTTTCTTTTTCTCGAAGAAAAGCAAACAGCGCTTTTGTTACATTTTTTTTTCTTCAGTCTTGTAATCCAGTTCAAAACAAAATGGTCAATAATTTATACCTGAGGCAATATCCAACTTTCAGGCACGTTCCAGTTCTTAAATAACGCGAGGAACAAACAAAATCACAAGATTTCGGGGTTCTTTGGGATTTTATTGTTGTTGAAGAGGAATTGGTAATACTTTCTGAAATGAGGAGTTATCATTATTTATACTACTTATATTCGGACTATTGTCCTCATCGTTGCTGTTTTTTCGCAACATTACGGCCGTTGTGATTTACGGCCTTCCGCATGTGTATATCGATCTGCGTAACCGACAAGGAATTCTTGTAAGAACTAGTTGATATGCGTAAACATGAGCCGTGGAACGAGAACAGTCGAGTCTGTAGATTAATTAAAGGGTTCAGTTCGAAATTCTCTATAGGTTACCCAGATTGACATACACATGAGGAAGACCGGGAGTCACAATAGCCGAAATGTCGTGTTAAGAACAACAAAGATGAGGACAATCGTCTGGATATGAACAGTGTAACTCATGATCCCAAAAATTCAGCCAAAAAAATAATGAAAATTACTCTTTAACTGGCTCCACAAATCGATTTGAAGTGCTTGCTCATTTTTGTTCTTAAATTTTTCGCCTTTTTCCTACGCCTTTTCCATCGACTTTAGTATAGTTTTATATCCTGTGCTGATTAAACTAAATACTACAAGTTATCTCCCCTGGCAATGAGGGCAACCTGAGTCCAATCTATTAAATAAAAATGCTCGGTTTAAAATTCCGAGAAGGTTACCGATAAGGACTGATATTTGTAGAAGGCTGTAGAATAAAATAGCCGAAAAATTTTGATCATAACAACCAAGATAGGGACACCCGTTTCAATTAGATAATAATGAATAATATTCATTTGCACTATTTACATTGTTCGGGACTGTTGTGCTCATCTTTGTTGGCATATTCACGATGTTTCGGCCTTTTGTACACTCTGGCCTTCTTCATGCGATTGAAATTTCTAACTGAACTCTTTATTTCGTCCTGTTCTAGTTCCACGTGCCATGCCACTCCTGGATGTCTAAGTTCCTTCCATTTAACTTAACGCTGCAAGTTTTTGTTCACCACCTCAGTAGCCACGTACTGAACTGAAAACACTTTGGGCCAACTCACTGGATGCAACCAACATTTGCCCAGTGGATAAAAGCGTTTTTGGGGTCCAGTGACTTAACCCAAAGAGAATTGATGCCTTTAAAAAAATGGATTCAAAGTGGAACTTTCTCTTCTCTTTTCTAATGCGCCATGTTATAAGAAGCACTCCTCTACAGTCGGTCACGTATGTAGCACTTTTTTTTGTTTCAGGATGTAGACACGCAATCGCTGCTGTTAACGGAAGGTGTGCCATGTCAACAGACAGATTTTACTCCTATTTTATGGGAGAAAAAAAACTTAACTCGTCGTGTATTTTGCGTTTATAAAAAATAAATAAATAAATTTCGCTATTAATTACAAAAATTCAAATAAAATACGGTATTACTTATCAAAATTAAAATAACAACTGGTATTAATTATGTTAGGGGAATGTTAACTTACACCCCTATAAAGGACAATAAGTCAAATTACAATTGAGTTACTTCCCTTGTTCGCTAGTCGGGGCGGGCAGTTTTGAATCCAACATGGTGACAAGCTGACACGCCATTCATGGTTTAAATCCAAACTAATCCTTGCTGTTCTCAGACAGTAAATGAATAAAAGTTATTTTATTATGTGTTAAAATGCACTTGTCTCTTATTTTCATTCGTTTTTGTTCATCCCAACAACCTGGGATATAGCAAATTATTTTTTTTCAAAAATCGCCTTCAGCAGCTGAAGCATAATTCTTTGAGCGCAGATCCATGGTCTGTCGAGACTGACGCATGCCACATAACATAATTTAGACTAAAAATGGAGCATATACTTTTATGCCCACCAGCACGCCAGTCTAATATAATAATAATAATGATAACAACTCAGCGCGAAAAATATAAATAAATATACAACAGCGCATAGATAAGCCGGTCAATGTCAGCAGAATTGGAATTAAATTAAAATGGCGCATTTGCTGATTATTTCGATAGAAGGACGGATTTTGCTTAATTCTTCAGCTCATCCA
>OZ038503.1:78803326-78853326 GCA_964036315.1 Acanthosepion esculentum | reverse complement strand
TCTTAACTCAGCCACGTTTTTTATATTTATATTCTTCTTTTATGTACTGTGTCCATTCAGGCCTTTGGCGATCATGGCTCTCCACAATTTCCTGTCATTTTTAGCTCTTAATAAATTTTGTCTTTTTGTTATCTCTTAAAACTTGTTCCTCATCCATTTACTCCAGCTGTCTAGGTAAGTAATTCCTTGTTTTCCTCCGTTCCTCTTGCTTTCATTCTATCCTAGGTGCATCAAATTTTCCAAGCTGTGTTTCGTCATTATATTCCTTCAGAACGTTGGCGAGCATGGCTCTCCACAATATCCTGTCCTTTGTAGCTCTTAATACATTTTGTCTTATTGATACTTCTCCTCGACCGGGGTTCGGCAAAGTTTTACTATCTGCCGAGTTAGGGTTTTAAAATCATTCAGTGTGCCAACAGCATACGTATTTTTATACAAGTCAAGGTCAATATACCTGTTCTACAATATATTTTATATAGTAATATATAGTATATATACTTTAGTATATATTAAAATTGAAACAGCGAAATATCTTCTTTGCGTTGCTGTAGTTATTGGTTCGGATTTCGTGATGTCATTTGCGGCTGTGTGACATTGGAAATTGTTTGGCGTGGCACGGGTACCGTATGTTGCCGACCCTTGATCTAGTATGAATGCGTAGAGAGAAACCGATCACTTACAAAAAAAAAAGTTCCATTTTAATTTATTGGCTTGCCAATAAGCTGCGTTCAGTCTGAATCTCTGGGATTTACAATGCGGGCTTTTGCTCTTATCTTTGTTGTTGCTATCAAAATATATCGAGTGTAGTGTCATCCCGCTTTCAGCCAGGGTATATCCATCCGGTTAATCTACAGAAAAGTCCAAACTGAACCCTTTATTCAATTTACGAGGATAAACAATTCTCAAAGTTCTCGGGATACCTCGCCTAGTTCTCATCGTTAGTATTGCTTCGTTATTACTCGTTCCGTTTCAACAGAGACAAAATAGAACATTTGATGATTCCAGACCCCCAATGGATTTTCCAATATGGTCGCATACACCCTTCACTTGACTGTCGAAATAATTATCACCAATCCTATTATTTGCCAGTATGTCTTCCAAATATTTCAATCGCTTGAATTTACTTTACTTTAGATATGGATTGCTAGGAAGAAAACATGAAAAAAAAAACCATAAGCATTGATAAATTTATTATATATTTTTTACTGAAAGCAAAATAAAGTTATAATTCAGTTTTATTAAACAAGAAAAAGGAAGAGAACATAAATGTGTAAGATTTTTTAGTATCTCGACTACATAAAACAGACTTTTACTAATCTAGTGAGATATTTGCTGTTGTTTTTGTGCAAAAGAAGCATTGGATCGTGCTACAGTTACTGACAAAGCTACTCGCATGTCATCTGACACATCAAGTCGATTTCTCCACTTTGATTTCAGATTTAATAATGCAGAGGATCCTGTTTCACAGAGATACGTAGTTGTGAAGGGAATCAAAACATGCATTGCCCTAATTGCCAAACTTGGGTAAGCAGAGATTTGTTCACACCAAAACTGTTTGACATCCATCCCAGCCCTTTCGAAACACCCAACATTTGATTCCCATACCCCCAAAGGGTATGGATACCCCCGGTTAAGAACCCCTGAAATAAGCTGTCGGGTCCAGGCATTAAACTCACGATTGCTAGATTACCCGGATTGGCATATATCTGATGAAAGCCGAGGGCACTACACCCGAAACGTTGCGATAACAGCAACAAAGACGGGGATAATAGTCCTCATGTAGATAGTGTAAATAATGATAACTCCTCATCCCAGAAATTCGGACGTTAATTAAATTTTTGTCTGTAATTTTTTTTTACTGTACCAGATTTAACTTCCTTACGATAAATAGTGTGACATACATGCAAGTATACCACTACATTTTCGGCTAAATGTCCGTTCGGCGAAATATTCCTCGGCGAAATATCACTCGGCCAAATGTTCGATTACCGTTGTTCAGGGAAATCCAAAGGCTTACGGCCATATTACGTTAAAACACCGGTTCTCCTACGATCACTAAAGTTAGAAACGTTGATGGGTAACCATTTGGAAAGACTCGGGTGAACGGGTGGATAGCGGTTTGGAATTGAAAATCGGTGAGCCATGTTCCAGTTCTAGTCGGATTCGTTAACTTCACCTGAGAAAGTTATGCATCTACCTATTCTCCCCAGCTATGGGTTAATTAGTAAAACTTGTATCAGCAAAAAATTATTGTCTCCAAAAAGGTTTTTTTTTACAATGTAAAACATTTTCTGGCTTTAAATAACCTGCAAAGAGGTGATAAGCCGTGAAAAACCAAATCAATCAGGGAGATTCAAGAAAAAAGAAAAGAAAACATGTTGAAAAGTTATCGCTCTGGTCTTTGATAATTAAAACACTCTTTTGGCGTGGGGTAATTTTCGGCGCCCTTCATATCGTTGTTCACGTAAAACTTGATTCGGCACTTTCTGTTTTTACCAAAATAAACGGTTAAAGGCATTTGATTATTTCTTTGGCGTCTTCTCTCAAAAACAAAACTTACTCTTTTAATTAATTCCATTCCTCTTTGGTAGTTTAAGATTTCTTTCCTCGGCGTGAAGTTTTGTCGTTCATTTTATGCAATTTACATTGCTACTACTCACCATGTTGACCAGTGTGATTAGAAACTAATAGTTTATTATTTCTCGTTTATAGAATTCTCTACCAGCTTCCTACTTCCCAGTCAATTTTAATCTTCAAAAATTTAAATGCAATGTCAATCGCTATCTACTGTCTTCCTGATTACACTTCTATTGTTCTCGCTCAATTTTCGCTTGTGGAACTCTCTTCCGACTTCTTGCTTCCCAGTCAACATTGATCTTCAAACATTTAAATGCAATGTCAATCGTTATCTACTGTCTTCCTGGTTACTCTTCTATTGTTCTCGCTCAATATTCGCTTGTGGAACTCTCTTCCGGCTTCTTGCTTTCCAGGCAAATTTGAGCTTTAAAAATTTAAATGCAATGTCTTCTTAATTCCTGTTCTTTTAATGCTCTCTCTCTCTCTCTCTCTCTCTCTCTCTCTCTCTCTCTCTCTCTCTCTCTCTCCTTAATAGTGTTTTTATCATATTCTCTAACACACTTGCATCTTAGTGGCTTTATTGCCTTACTTGGGATGAAGTGATTTTTTTAAAAAATCTTACAGGCTTGTTCGTATCTTGGAAAGTTCATAACTTGAATGCTTGTAAGTAGAACACCTATGTTTAGCGATATTCTTTAATCGAAGTCACCCCAAGTATGGCGGTAAAGCCACTAAGACATAAGGGTTACTGTATGGGAAAGAATTAGAAAACAGTATATTATTGAGAAACGAGAAAAATAGAAGAGTAATCAGGAAGAGAGCGGATAACGATTGACATTGTATTTACATTTTTGAAGACCAAACTTCAGTGGAATGCATGGAACCGGAAGAGAGTTCCACAATAGAGAAGTGCGAGAAAAGAAACTGTTAGCCTAGAACTTACGGTTATATCTAGCCAGCTCAATTGTAAATTGATGAGACCTTGCTGCCAATCTAGTTCTTTCTTTCTATATGTGCCGTATCCTTTCATGATGTAGGCGATCATGGCTCTCCACCTTCTTCTATCCTTTGCAGCTCTCAACAAGTTCCTTTCCTCTGCTACCTCCCCCAGACCATGTTCTGTCAACCACTTGCTTAAGGCCGCTCGGTATGTCAGGCGTTGTTTTGCCTTGTCTCTCTTTCCTTCTATTCGACCCGTGAGTATCAGATTCTCCAGGCCTTCTATCTTCATTATGTTTCCCAGAACCTAAAACCTTATATCGCTAAACCATTATTATCACCAAAAAATCCTACAGTCTAAAAATAATTCCTGGTTGTAAATAACACGCAAAGGGTTGATAAGCCGTAGAAAATCAATCAATCAATTTTCGAAGACTAAATTATGCTATTTCGATCCTCACGGACGCCTCGTATCTCGTATGTCCATGTGCCAGACTGTATAGGTTACAAGTTTCTCATTATGTGTCCCAGGAACATCAGCTGCCTCTTCCTGATGTTAAGTATCAGCCACCTCCTTGTTTGTAACCTCGCTAAGACCTCATCGCTGCTCACACGCTCGGTCCATAATATCCTTCTGTAAAACCACATCTCCGTCGCCTCGAGTCTCTTCTTCATCTTTGAAGAAATCGCAAATTGATAAAGTGTAAGTACCATAGCGAAGAGATCATCTGAACAATTACCATGAAATATTTATAGAAAAGGCACAGGGAAGCTTAATTACGGCGGTGGGAATGTGACTGAAGACGAGACGCCAGGTTAGGACCAGTAATATTGCTGATCCTTCTTTGGATTTTATTAAGGATCTCTAAATAAAGAGAAGACGCAATGGACCATATGTGGTAGCAATATTCAAGTCATGGACGAATGGTAAACTTATAAATATATAAGATAGATTCAGAAGAGAAAGATTGTCTAGCACGACATAGTGAAGCAACTTTCCTAGCAGCAGACCTAGCAATGGGTTTGATATAATCTTTCCATTTTTTTTATTTTATTTTTCTTGTAACCACCAACATGATCAAGATGTCTTTTTTTTTTGCAGTCGTTCACAAATCGAGCAGATAAACGCAAAGTTTTTTTCTTCTTTAATCGGTGTGTGTACTTGTTTGCCCTTTTCATAAATTACGTTATGTTGATAAGTCATGATTGGTGGGGATTTCTATGTGTCAGGAGGAGAGTCCCCTCGCCAGTCCTTACCTTGATATTCTCATTAAGGTCATACCTCATATTTATTTATCTATTTTTTTCTGTTTTTGCCTTTTTATGCCCTTCTGGGGTTTGTAACATGTCAAATTTCTTAGTCTTCCCGAAGCCTTCAAGAAAGTCTTCCATATAATGGCTATTGCGGTTTGGAATGCTTACGTCTGAAAATGAAACGTTTTCCCGTAAATAATCGGCGGGGAGGGGTTAAACGGCGAGTTTTGATGTGGCGAGAAGTGCGAGAAAAATTATCTCTATCCAATTCCAGTGTGAATTGATGAGACCTTGCCGTTAATATAGTACTTTGCTTAAACTCATAAAGCCTAGGTACCATAGCGAAGAGATCATCTGAACAATAACCATGGAAGTATTTATAGAAAAGGCACAGCTATATTACAGCAGTGGGAAATAGACTGAAGACGAGACGCTAGTTTAGGAGTAATATTGTATTTTTTTTTAAAGGTGCATTAATTATTTATAACTCATAAAACCAAAAGTTTGCAGATTTATAAATCATTTATAAGTCTAAGGGGAAAAAATGGCCGATAGTTGGTTTTATTTTTCTATTGACATTTTCCCCAATACTGTTTAATTCTTCAGGTTTTATTTTATCCGCTTTAATATTAGTTTTATTCTGATCTTTCAAGCCTCCATTCATTAATATTCTTCTTGTTCCTCATTCCTGATGTCTTCTGCGTCCATGGCATTTACAGAAAAAAAAAAAGCAAAACACGTTCGGTTAATTCGTTCACTCACTTTATTTATATAATTTTTTTTGTTTTTGTTTTTTTGTTTGACGAATTCTTACTCGTCGGCCATCTTTATTCTCTGAATCCGACAATTTAAAAAAAATGTTTAATCAAATGTTTCAACATTCTAGAGAATTTGAGCCCACATTTTCACGAATACAGCCAGTTCAACACTAGCCTATACAGATTTATATATCGCAATAACCTTCTGTACAAACTAAATACAAAATATGTAAATAATTTAATATTAATTCGAATAATAATAATTTTTTTTTTTTGATGGGAAATGTTTATAATATTCAGCTTCGGAAATTTACAAGTATATGAATGTACTGACCACAGCATTTAAAATTTTAAAAATTTATGTATATTTATATAAATGACTTCCTTTGTTTGAAGTCGATACAGCCACATCGACATCCAAACAAATTCAAGATCTGGAGGTGGACTTGTACAACAGGCACTTAGAACAGAAAGATACTATGTTGCTGTTTGTTTTTCTCACATTACTATAAATGAAACCATAATGTTAATAGGGGGTCTACTTTGCTACGTAAATTCATTATAAACTGATGCCTCTACGGAAATCAAAACAAATATGCATATATCACGGGATTTCTTAAAATCTAAAAACAAAATGATTTATTTTCAATTCGAAATCTAGAGATTTTTTACATATTACTATCGATTACGTACTCTAGATTTCGAATTACTTTAAACCTTATTTTTAATGGATTATCTTTGAGTGGACGCGTCCCGTTCATTTTAAGCAGTACTTTATTTCATCTACCGATCTACACACTCGAGAAAAAGTAAATACACTCTCCGATAGTATTCAAATCTGCGTCCCCCATTTGCAGGAACAAACGCCACTTAATCCAACGTGCCTTGACCGCTCGGCCACGAAACGCTTCACAATCAAGCACGGTTTTATTAGAACGACGTAAACCGCTGTTTCTTCTACAAAGGGAAATGTAGGTTCGAATATTACTGGAGGGAGCATTTTCTTAAATTAGTTTTTTTTTCGAGTGTGTAGTCCGGTAGACAAAATAAGATACTGTTTAAAATAAACAGAGCGTCTACTCAAATACGGGCATCCACTAAAAGATGTATACTCTATTAAAAATATGTCGGATTAAAAATATGTCGGATTAAAAACATGTCGGTTAAAAAATAAAATTCAATATGTGACGTGTGTGTGTTTTTTTTTTTTGTTTTAAATATGCATTTAAGAATTCAGACACTAAAGTTATATTTGTTTTTATTTAATTTTGATTTGTTATGTTCTATGAGTATTGCTTCAAGGATTATAAGTCTGTTTTTACTTTTGGATTTTACTAGTATTTTGGTATTGTTAATGAGTAGTTGTCCAATGTGACGATGATACTTATGCTGCTTATTAATGTGTTCTCTCATTAAGAAAACACGGCGTGTGCTCATATTTGTTTCGTCTTGAATAGAAGGGGTCAATTTACTCTGTATTTACGTAGTAAACTGGACCCCTGTTCGGGAAGGGACAACACAACACCGCCAACTCAACACCGACGACTCAACACCGCTGACTCAGCACCGGGGCAAATCAGGACTGAGACAACTCAGAAAGGAGATAATTCAGCACCAGAAAAACATGATTTTTTATAACCGAATAAAAGTAATTTATTAAGGTTTAAAATCGTGAATATTTTTTTTAATTATTTTTAATAAAGTAAATTGTAAAGAAAGTTCTTTTTAATAAAGTAAAAATATTCACTTATTAAGGTTTTAATCCATAGTAAAGTTATCGGTTGTAAAAAGAAAAAAGTTATGTTTTTCTGGTGCTGAGTTGTCTCGGTTCTGAGATGTCCCGGCGCTCGGTCAGTGGTGTTGAGTTGGTGGTGTTGAGTTGGCGGTGTTGAGTTGCCTGCACCCTCATACCAACTTTAAAAAAAAAGATATTCGCGATTTGGAGTGCTTAATCTATAGTGATATAAAAAAGAAAAACGGAAAAAGTACTTCTTTCTGTTCGTAGTGCCTATTGAATAATTTCACCGATGTCTTAGGAAGATGTTCCATTGTTATCACGAGATTCGTCCGGTTGAACTCATAGGATAGGATCAATTTCTCCTATAAATTGCTAATATTTTACTTTGAGAAAAGTTGTTTTAAAAAATAAAGTCTTTTCTCTTATATGTCTTTCTAAAATTAAATCAATTTACAGATTTTTTTTTTTTATTTAATATCATGTTTGTTAATCGATTCAAACTTCCATGATGTCCGACACTGATGTTGTGAGTTCATGATGTGGTCTTTGTTTTTTGCCGAAGCTTATTCGGACGATGACGATGATTATTTTAAGCCGTAAATCGTTCATTTTTAATCTGGCTACTTCAGCCAAATACATCTTTGCACAACTTTGTCTTTTGAAGAATTCGTCCCCACAGCAAAGTGTTCGTGTTGAAGTTAAGATTCGTTTGGATCTGTGATATGAGAAAACTTATTCTGAAATTTTCTTTGTTGAATTACAGAGAGCGATTTTATAATCACTTTTATTTGAAACGAAAAGATGTGGCAAGATTAAAAAGATGTAATATTGCACTTTCCAGATGAAGAATTTCCCGTGGAATGTGCTAAATTAAATAGCGCCATTCCATTTTTTGTCTTTTTTTTTTCTTTGATTTTTTTTCTTTTACATTGTGTTTTTGTGTTGGTGTTTCTTCTTGTTAACAACGTAGTAAATAGTCACTTATTTTTATATTTGTATAGAACCATAAGTATCTTAAAGTCAAGTTTAAAATGGTTTCCTCCTTTTTTTCTTTTTGCTTTTTTGTTTTGTTTAAAAAGATGGCTTTGATTAAACCTTCTTTCATAATGATAGAAAATCCATTCTAAAATAAAGAAACAATTTTAGGAAATCTGAAAACGTATTTCCTCATGAAAAACATTAAGAAACTTTTTCCGGAAATATTAAATTTCCAGAAATATTGGATGTTAGCTAAACATTAGAAGTCTTTATATATATATATATATATATATATATATATATATATATATATATATATATATATATATATATATATAATGTTTGTGTGTTATTTCTGTAGAGTTAGTTCTTTTGGGGGCATCTGGTCTGGGGTTTTATTTTCTGAAAATACAGTTCTATTGTCCAATCTCATTGATTGGATTATTTATTATTTCTTTGTATTCTCGGGTGTTGTCGATTTTTTCCGTCTTTGATAGAACCTCATTCGGCCCCCTCCTATCGATCATAGATCAGTTTGTATAACAAAGAATATAATCTTTTTCACCGAATGTGATATTTCTCAAATAGTTTTCGCTTTTCCTTTATTTTTTTATCTTTTCCATTCGATCTTTCTCCCTTCGTCGTTGCATTCGATATGTATAAAAAAAATGTCCAATCACGTGGAACTCAACAGGTGTTTGTCCAAATACAAAATGCCCACACACCTGCAAAAGAAAGAGATAAAAAAAACTTAGGCTTTTTGTTCACGTTTACATATATTTTTATTAAACTTCATATAAAAATTCACGGTTTCTGACGAATCGTAATTCTTAAGTTAATGATTGAATAAGCTCATGGCGAATTCTACGACAATAAAATATCCATAGAAATTACCCTGTCGTATCGTTAACTATTTAAAGTTAACAACTTTAACAAAATATTGCAATAACAATCATAAATATGAATGCTGGTCGTTATTTTAAGAAGTAACGGGTAATGGAAGGATTGAAATGGGCAATTTTTCCATTTCACTGAAACAGCCGTTTAAACACTTCTACCTTCCCTTCTTTCGTGTTTTCTTTCTTTCATTCTTTTTCTCATTGAAACCAAGTAGCGTTTCTGTTACGTATTTTCCGTCTTTCCACGCGATCAATACGGAATGGTCCATTATTTATGAGGTACTGACAGGGCGTAACGGTCGTGCTGACTAAGAGAAAGACGAGCAGAATTATAATAAGATTGTTGTATATACTAGCAGAGGGAGGACGTGTACAACAGGACGACGTATTTTCCATGTGGATTGGTACTTATGCCGAGGATCATGGCCCATGGGCCCTCTGACTAAAATCAAAGAAGAAATAGTGTTTACTCGTCTCCCTCCCAACTATGGCAGCAGGATAGAGCACAAGGCCTGGTTAAAGTCAGGTCCACAAATGTGTGTAGATGGGCCAAGGCCAAAAGTGAGTAGTTCCCTTTTCGCTGGTCATGAGATTCCACCGATAAACCTCCTCTTTGGTGTAATGTGGGAGGTATTGCCGCTGCGTTGGAATCTCCGGAACAGATCAAAGAGGTACTTTTGCCAGTTACCACTATCACATCTGTGTGCTTTGAAAAATGACTTCATATATCTCTCTCTCTTTCTCTCTCTCTCTCTCTCTCTCTCTCTCTCTATATATATATATATATATATATATATATATATATATATGAGGCTGTATAAATTATAAATAGATGGAAGATAGACTTGGAAGAATAGGAAGCTGCGGAGGGCCGTGATCGCCCATTATCTGAAAGGACATATATATAAGAATAATAGGTATATAACAGTTAAGATTAATGTTAAGTGTATAGTAGATACGTAGATAAATAGAAAAGGAAGGTATGTTTTTGTTATACAGGGTGTCCATAAAGTTCAACTGCACTTTAAAAAAATTGTAACTTTATTTGTATTTGCGATAGAAATAATCTGTAAAAAATGTCATAAAGTTTAATGGACCTAGTTTTAAGTATAGCTAAAATAACTAATGTGATTTCAGGCATTACTGTAAATCAGTTGGCAAATGTTTTCCGTGAACTGCAAAATCGTATTACCCTTTGTATTGCTAATGATGGAGGACATGTGGAAACTTAAATAAAATTTCAATGAAACCTTAAAAAATATAGATTTGCTTCTTTCTAATCCTTTTTACAAATTATTTCTGTCGCAAATACAGATAAAGTTATAAATTTTTTAAAGTGCACACGAACATTATGGACACCCTGTATTTTTCTTGACTTTATTTACCTGTTGAAGTGATGTCCTCAGTCAGAAAAAGTATCTCAGATCACAGTAGTTCATGGCCGACATCCTTCAACCAATGATGCCCCTTCGCGTTTTACTTCTTCGGGTACCAAATACGGGTGGAACCTGTGTGAACCACCTATGAAATGTGACGAATTGTCTGAAGACGTGAGTCCCGAATAAGCGTTAGCAGCCGCAGCTGCGTTTCTCAGTTCGCGAAGGTTGTCGGGTAATTGTAACGGGTGGAGTCCAAGATTGGGAAAGACAATACCGGCTGCCGCAGCTGCTGCGGCCGTGGCGGGAAAACCATACATGCTACCGTACCAGGCGTACAACCGTTGGTCGATATTCGAATAAGCGGCTGGCGTACTTCCGGCCGATAACGAGGGGCGCCATAAAGCCCAGTGGGGTAACATCATCGCTCCATTCTTATCCAGACCCTGTTCACCAACTGTTCAAAAAAGATTAAAAAAATAAATAAATATATATATATATATACATATTTAAAAAAAAAAAGAAATTGCAACTGTGTACAGTGTTAGAGTTTAATTTAAAAAAGGCTACACTTCCTGAGTTGAAAGTGGTGGGTGTGCGTAATTGATATCGGATCAGATTGAGAAATCGTAGAGTCGAGCTCGAATTCCAGTCGAGTTTATTACATTAAATTTCGTACCGATACCCTTGGAAAAAGTCTGAATCCATAACTTCTCTTCCCCCTTCCCCACACCAGCTATGGTGATACCATTTGATATGAATTCAAAGAATGAGTCCTTCCGCTCCCAAAACACAATTTCGATTTCCCTGCAGGACGTAATGCCTTCAACATATTTTGGCAGTGACACCTTTCCATACACATACACTATTTTCCAATGAACGTTTGCAGCCATTTCTCCTTTATAATAACAAACATTCTACGACATCTCTTTGCTTTTTACGTGTGTCGAAATTGTTGGCTCGTTGGTTTTTACGACACGTCACGCTTTGCTGCATTATTTCATGCCGAAGTTAATATAGGGGCAAATAGGGAGTATCAAATCGCTACTCAGGAGTAATGACCTACTAGACCAGCGACACTAACCATTACAATAAGGGGAGCTAAGTGTAGCCAGATGTGAGAGCCTTTTTAAAAGATGAATAAGAAAAAAGAAAGCAACACTAGAAATGTTTCGTTATGTTTTCTTGCAAATGCAGCAGAAAAATATAGGAATTCAAAATTCTTTTAAAATTTTAATGAAAATAAGCGTTGTCTTTTAAACAAACTCTTATATATTTAATACAGTTATAAAAGCGGGTACAACACCAACTTCCACGCATCGCTTATATGTTAAGATTTTTATTGCTGGGAATATCTATCTATCTATCTATCTATCGGTTTGGTTTGGTTTGTTTTCCGGCATATCAACCTCAATGGGTTATTTAATGCCGGCAATATTTTTATTGCTGGTAATATTTTTTTTTCAAAAAGAATTTTTGGTAATATCTTTTCCAAAAATGTATTGCTGGTTATCATTGTTTTCTTCAAAATTCATTGCTGGTAATAATTTTTAACAAAAATGTATTGCTGGTATTAAAACCTATTCTTACACTTTTATAGTGCTTTGACCCCAGTTTTGGGGTTAACTATTTGCCCATACCTGGGACCATAACAGGTGCTACCACACCGAGTCAGGGTTGGGTTGGAAACAACAGCAATTAAAGGTGTTTCCCCACGCTCCTCACAACAACCTGATCAAAGGCCTTGCTGCCAGATGTAGTTTATCGTCTTACCAAGGACGCCACAAATGGCTCAATATGTGTATCATTTGTCTGTATTCGGCTCTTCAAAAAAGTGCGATTCGTTCTGCACAAGCCTTCAGTGGCTGTTCATTTCTAAGAATTGAATTGACGTACCCTCATACAGTAAAAGCAACTGGAGAGTCCAGTATATATATATATATATATATATATATATATATATATAGATAGATAGATAGATAGATAGATAGATATTTTCCAAGGTAATGCATTTTATATATCAAGTCGTCTGATTTTTATCACATTGAACGTTATTTTTAATGGATACTCATATTTGAATAGACGTTCCATTTATTTATTAAACAGTATATTTATTTATTTTCGTCTATCGGCCGGAATATTCAAGAAATCGTACTGAAAAAGATGCTCTCTCTGGTAGAACTCGAACCTGAAGCGTTTTTTTAAAGCGAAATTCAATGAGAAGGATTTCGCTAAAATATTCTGGCTGAGGAACGAAAATAAATAAACATGAATAATAGAGCGTCTACTCAAATATGAGTATCCGTTAGAAATAACGTTTAAAGCGATTATTCACCCGTAGATGTGCAGTTAGAATGCACGGAAACCAAGTTGCATCTTAGTTCTGAGTAAAATGGTTTTGTCTATATGATAAAATTATAATATATATATATATATATATATATATATATATATATATATATATATATATATATACCTTGATAATTAGTAGAGATAATTCCAAGGAGGATATAAATCCAAAGAGAGCTCAATGTAAGAACAGAGCAAATATAATACACAGATTTCAATATAAGGGAAAGGCAGTGAGAAGGGAAAAGAAATAAACTGGACTCAATTTATTTTGTAAAACTTGGTATGAAGAGATGGACATCTGAGTCCACGCAATAAACTATCACCTGAATGGATTTTTAAGGATTCTGTATTCATTATATATATATATATATATATATATATATATATATATATATATATATATATATATATAATGAATACAGAATATATATATATAATGAATACGGAATATATATATATATATATATATATATATATATATATATATATATATATATATATATATATAATGAATACAGAATATATATGAATACAGAATATATATGAATATATATATATTTATATATATATATATAAATAATGAATGCAGAACATATATATATATAAATAATGAATACAGAATATATATATATATATATATATATATATATATACATACAAATAATGAATACAGAATATATATATATAATGAATACAGAATATATATATATATAAATAATGAAACTAGAATATATATATATATATATATATATATATATATATATATATATATATAAAGAGAGAGAGTGTATAACATATATATTTGAAGGTATGCCATACTTTTGAGTTAAAGTGCTTAGTATCAGTGATAGAGCGTATGTAAATTTAAAAGTGAATATTGAAGTCAACACAAAGAGGCGACAGTCTTTTCATGCTACACACAGCGATGGCTTGATGATTGTGTTTAGCATAAAACAGAATGTCGCCTCTGTGTATTGACTCCAATGATATTATTTGGTATTCCGTATGGATAATTCCAAAGAGGATATAGATCCCGAGAGAGCCCAATGTAAATAAGAACAGAGCAAATGATAATTATGGGAGCGGAGACTTTAGAAACGCCTGGTAATATTTTATTTCGCAAAACCGATTCTTCGGTTTCGTCTCATCAGACAATATCAGTTTCAACAATATATATATATATATATATATGTGTGTGTGTGTGTGTGTGTGTGTGTGTGTGTGTGTGTGTGTGTGTGTGTGTGTGTGTGTGTGTGTGCGAGTGTAAATATTCTCTTCGGTAGAATTGATAAAATGTATGAAAAGAGACAAGAGGAAAATCTATACATAGCCGACGTGGTTTTCTTCTGAGGGACTTCATCAGAGGACGAAACACGTCGACTAAGTATAGTTTTTCCTTTTGACTTTACATATATATATATATATATATATATATATATATATATATATATATATATATATATATATATATATGTATGTGTGTGTGTGTGTGTGTGTGTGTGTGTTTTTAAGTGTGGAAGATGGTGGCTTCCAGAAAGTTGAGAAATACTGATGCTCAAAGGATGAACTGAAAACCCTCTTGATCAGGTTCTATGCACAGAATCATTCTTGATTTAATAAATTCAACAATAATACTGTGGAGAGTGCTGGAAATATCAACGACAATTTGCAGTCACGCTAATATGCATGAATAAGGAGCCGTACCTTTGGAAAATGAAGATTCGCGGAGTTTTAACGATTCTGCGTCGCTGTAGTCACCATCGCCGTAAGAGCGTAGCGGGGAACGTGCATACGTGTGGTGCTGTATCAGGCCTTCCATACTTTCCCTGTAAAACAGTTGTTCACTGTAAAAAGCAAGCTAATTAAGAATCATGAATAAAGAGTCAATTTTGCAGTACGTCATAATTACAAAAGTTAATCATCAAATTAATTATGACCGCGAATTAAGCTATCGAATTAAATAACGTTCTATGTTTCTATTAATTGCATCCGTATGTATGGAGATCTCATCTCTCCTTATTGAAATTATACATAAGCAATTTACAGAGGCGTGCGTATTTTTATTTATTTTTTTTTTTTGAGTAGTTACACGTCTACTTATCATCTCTCAGTTGCGTCTCTGTCCTTGGACAGAGGCAGAGTGCGCTCAGGGGCTTCTCTGTCAAAGGACAGAGAGGCAACTGGGAAAATAATACTGAAGAGGTACCCAGCCCTAGAGAAGAGCTGCCCGAGGCCGCGACCTCCCATTGCACCAGAGGCAGGGATCGGTGCTCGCACCGGGGCCATCGCAACCGACGGTTGCTGGGGCTGAGAGGAATTTTTGTTCCTGTCCCGGGCGTACGCGCTCGGGTCCGCGCCTAAAAATAGACCTTGTGTCACATCTCGTCCAAGTGGGGCGACAGAGTAAATATTGCGTGCGTATCAAGAACCGTTTGTCCATTTGTCAGAAATATTTTATATACAGATATTTTTAAACGGTTTCATATCATAAATGCGGCTTAAGTTTTGAGATTTCAAGTATCTCATTAGGTTCGAAATAGGAGAAGTTTATCTTTTTGTTCCATGTTTTGGATTTCGTTTCCGTTTTTTTTTTCATCTTTTTCATTCTTTTTTTATTCCGGGTAGCCCTTTGCTTATTAATTGTTTTCTCGCCTTGATAGGGGTGAATTGATTTTAAATACAAATATTAAAAATACTAAAATTTAAAAATTTTAGTTTCAATGCAAGTATGTTTAGAATATTAATGCTGTCAGAACTTCGTAATGACCACTCTGTGTTGAACGTAAGCAAATTCACATCGGAATACTTCTTTTCTTGTAGTAAGGTTCACCCTTACAAGACTCGGCGGCCACTCGATGTTGAGGGTTATGTTAAGGCAAGTTTATTTGGATAGGAGGGAAAGATAACGGGTAACTCTATACTAGATTGTAGTGATCTGGGAAACATCCCCGCGGGAGGTGGTTCCACGCGTCAGTGACTCGTAGGAAGAAGCTGGTTGTGTGGAACTTATTTCACGCCGATGGAATACGGGGGTGGGGGAATATGGGTAGTTTGCTGCAATGTACGTGGCATGGCGGATCTTAGCCGTAAAGGTTAGACCTGACGAAACCAAAGAATGTAGTTTGTCTGAGCATTTTCCATGGCTGAGAGAGAGAGGTTACAGGGTGGAAAATAATTATTATCCAACAAGAACTCGGAGACAATTTTGTACTCTATCAAGACTGGAAAGAGATGAGCGAGCATCTCCCGCCCAAATATGTCAACAGTCCGCCATTTTATTTTTTTATTTTTTATTTTTTGTTGGCCTGATCTGGTTATTTTAAAAGTTTAGGACTAAATAAAGTGTTAAGTATTTACTGGAAGGGTCGAGGGAGACGATCATTTTAACCACATCTTTAGCGATGGATCGTATATTCCTTTTTTTAATATTTTACGTATAGACGCTTCTTTTAATATTATTACAGGAAATGATTAAAAAATATTTTTGTATTTTCACTTAAGAAAATACTATAAAATGTTTGGTTAATTTAATATACTTAAATCACAGTCATATTTAATAGATTGTAAGGAACAACAGATATAAAATATAGAAATATATGAGCATTTTATAGAAAAGTGTAACTGACATAATTTCGATATTGCGTGAATGGAATTAAAACTCAATCATAAGATCTGGAAAGAAATGGTAGGCAAAAAAAGAAAAACGAATGTATCAATCAGTAATAGTGTGAAAACTATGTATATATATATATATATATATATATATATATATATATATATATATATATATATATATAAATATAAAGAAAGAACATTTATTTTTACACAATAGTGCTCAATGTAAATTTACAGAGCATTAATATTATAAATTAATTGATTTAAAATATGATGCGAAAAAACCATATTTTAAATCAATTAATTTATAATATATATATATATATATATATATATATATATATATATATATATATATATATATATATATATATATTAAAGATGTATCAAAATTAATTTTGCAAACTTGGGGGGGCGGGTTCTTCGTACCAGAACCAGGAGAAAAGTCGATATAAATATATGTCCGCAAATCCTTCGTTTTTGAGTTATTAAGTTTTAAAAAAAGTTTATGATAGATGGTGCTGTATTTAAATATAGACTGGATTACATTTGTCATTCGTGTACATTTGTGGCTAGTCTGTCTTCAACGTTTAACGTGTATTATAGTTAGTTAAATGAGAAGTGTTTCGTTTAACAAAGGCAGGATATTCATATCGTGAGCATATGTTTATATGTTTTTGTCCTTTTTTGGTGTGAGGAACTCACCCACAAAGTTTGTAATATAATTTTTGATACACTATATATATATATATATATATATATATATATATATATATATAGAGAGAGAGAGAGAGAGAGAGAGAGAGAGATAGATAGATATTTGTTACTTCAAATGTTGTTATAGTGGATACTCGTATTTTAAATAGACGCCTCGTCTTTATTTCCTTATTTTAAATGGTGTGCATTACGTATATCGGCCTGCGCACTCGAGAAATCTTTACAAAGAAAATGTGCTTTCTGGTAGTGCTCGAACCTGCATCCATCTTGGCAGGAGAAATAGTTTGTTTTTTCGTTGTTTTTTTTTGTTGTTCGGAGTGCTTTACAACTCGGCTACAGAGAGTATCATAGTTCGGCAAGAGCCTGTTTTCCCTTTTAATGAAAAATCACTTCCTCATTCGGATATATCTTCCTCGAAAAGACCATTTCTCCGCAAATTCATATCCGAAACGTAAAGCCAACTAATTTCTTCATGGATGTATTTTTAATTTGACATTTTTATGAAATCAAACGGTATTTTAATGGATACTCGTATTTAAAATATACGCTCCTGTTATATATATATATATATATATATATATATATATATATATATATATATATATATATATATATATATGTTTGTGTGTGTTTGTGAGTGCGCGGATATGCTTGTATGTTCAAGTACCAGTACACAGACACATTTTTTACCCCCAAGTATGGGTTAATTAGTAAGGAAAAACCTAAAAATATTTAAATAATCTACAGTGGGTTGATAAACCGTAAAAAACGAATCAATCTAATCAATCATTTTACTTATCATCTAATCAGACAAATATAGGCGAGATATGTTAATCAACTTGAATTCGATTTCAGAGCATCGTGAAAACAATTACGTACCTTTCGAAATCAGAAAGACGACTTGAGTCTCTGAATCCCTTTGCGAATGGATTGCTATCAATCTTCAACTTTGTGATCTGAAATGTAACAGAAAGCCAAACGTTGTAGAAATTGAAAAATTTCGGAAAAATCGAGCAACTAGGAAGAAATACACCTAAGCATAAAAATGGAAAGACAGCGTCAAAATCACTAAAACTTCTGGAGAATTCTTTGAAAAACGCCCACCACAATAATAATAATAATAATAATAATAATAATAATAATAATAATAATAATAATAATAACAATAATAATAATATTGATAATGATGATGATAATGATAATAATAATAATAATAATAATAATGATAATAATGATAATAATAATGAAAATAATAATAATAATATTAATAATAATAATAATGAAATAAGTTAAATACATAATTATTTGATACATGTTGTATGTTGTAATTTAGTAATAAATAGTGCTTTGAACTGAAAAATCGGAGAGCCGACATCGAATTCCATTCATTACATCTGCCTACGTGCTAATACACTTGCGAAAGGTATGAATCCAATTATTCATCCAGCTATGGTAGGACAGAATGGATTCTATAGCCTTGGGTAGCAACCGGTCTAGGATGAAGAAACACTGAATTCAAAAATGCTGTATTGTAGCCCTGGCGAAGTACATTCTATGCAGGTAAGGAAAGGGCCGTTCTCCATGATCAAGACTACGGTCGAAATAGTGTTAACAGTTTAATGGTAGCCAAAATGAAATTGATACGAACGTAGAATATATGCTTGTAAATAGCAGAACATCCTGGTTTGCAACCAGTGTACGAGAATGACACCTCTTACCCACACCGTATTATGTGGTGTCCTGTGTGAACTTGGAGAGGAGATGGACGCTGCCAAACCATCTGTGAGCCTACGATCACGCGGAAGAAGAATCAGAGTTTATTTCTTCTGCCATGAGGTCAAGGGTCGAATGATGATGTTAGGCTTTTCAAGGGTTCCCCGCATTTGACTATTTTCGCCAATTTCTTTTATTCATTCTTCTCCTGCTTTAAGATGTGTCCTTCAAGATTTAGGCTATTGTGGCTCTCTACAATTCCCTATTCTTTTTAGCTCGCAGTAAGGATTCTCTTTTTGCTGTCTCTTCTAACCCCCGTTCAGCCAATCATTTACACAAGCTCGTTAGACATTTTATTACATTCTTGCGTACCGCTTGCCATTATTATTTCCTGTGAATATCAAATTCTCCAAGCCGTCTTTTCTTATTATGCGCCCTAGAAATTTCAAATGTCTATTCCTGGTGTTAAGTATAAGTATCCTTCTTGTCTCTATTTTCTCTAAAACTTCGTCGTTGCTCACATGTTCAGTTCGTGGTATCTTTTGTTGAAGCCTCGTTTTCATTTTTTTTTCTTCATTCACTGTGATATTGGAGGATTGATATTCCTCTTGACTCAAGTCTCTTCTTTTTGCTGAGCTAGAAACATACTGTCTTCTTTTCAGTTTGGAACATGTGTAGATATATATATATTTGAAGAAAGCGTAAGCTAAGTCGGTATTACCGAGTGTTTTTCTTTTCATGCATAACTAGAAAGAAAAAAAAATGGTTGATTCAGAAACCTAGCCGTTAATAAGAATGGAAGTCCTCATACATTTAAACATAGATGTATTTTACGGCAGGGGACACGCATCCAGCCGTCAATGAGAAATACGGTGTCATGCATAGAGAGATGAACAAATAAAAGCCGTGTAATTTTTACTGTAAGTAAAACTAAAATAGAAAATAAGTTACAAAAGAAGAAAAAAAAAACATTATGAAAATGAGAAAATGCGAGAAAGAAAGAGAAAATGTCTTCTTGTCAGAATGATAACGACAACAATAAAAACCAGTCCGCAAAGAAAAATGTCTTCAAGAATGAAACAAAAAAAAATTCTCCCCTATTTTTTATTTTAATTTCTTTCTTTGTTTTTACCACAGGAATCGTCTATTAAAATGATGGTAATTTCTTCCATTTTTGTTTTTAAAGAAATCCGCATACCCCCAACCTCGCAAAGACAAAAAGAAATCCTTAGGAACACAAAATAAATAAAAGCGCAAAAGTAAACCAACTCTTTATAGAACAAAGATATTTGTTTCTTGAATTTAACGCTCTTTTGTGCCCTGAACGCCCATAAACAGTACACTTCTCCCAGTGTTGGCATATCTTTATTGAAACAGTTCCACGTACGCACTTGCTTGAATTTGGTTAAATATATTTGCATATATTGAGATACACGACTTATCAAGACACAGAGCATGTAGATATATCCTACTCTAATATACATATATGTTTATCTAAGAGGAAAAAAAACTTGAATATGACAATCAAGCAAAATAAATGCACACAGATGAAGTCAAAATAAGCCTTTCCTCTTTCCCTCCCAAAATAAAATATTTGCAGCCGATCTGCATGTTAGCGCATAAATCCAAATTTGTGTCGAACTGAGCTTCCAAAGACAAGCAGAGCTTAGCGTCCAGAAAGTTCGATTTGACGACAATATCTTGTTTCGGTTGTCTGCTTTATGCCGTCCGCCATTTTGTTGAAATGTCTTTCTGGTCGCTTAGTGCATTGTAAAGCCAGGTCCCCGCCCAACCGTCCCTCCCTAAAATCTTGTTCTACTTAAATTGACTGGTCCACTCTTAAAAGTAAGAAAATATTTGTTAGGGAATAAATTTTGCAGATTAGCATTTATCAGATCTTTCCCAACCATATGTGTCGTTGTGAGTATCTGTGCTTATGAAGGAAGATTTATTTTCTTCCAGAAGAAAGCTGATTGGTGGGATGATGATGAAGCATTGTAAGCGTGTTAGGAATTTCGGCACTACTTAAAATAACTGGTCCGCTCGTAAAATAAAAGGGGAAAAAAATTACGTGGGGATAATTTTTATAGATTAACGTCCATTAGACTTTCCTCAAACCACGACATTTCTAAAAATCGAAAAATATTGATTTTTTGTTATCAAATTAGAAGTGGTCTCCTGTTCAGAATATAAATAGTGTCAAATCGATCACTGCCTTTTTAAGGAGTTACTTAATTTTATTTTTTTGTTTTTTTACAAATGTCATGTCTTTATCTTCACACCTCATCTCTCAGTTCACCTTAAAATACATTTTGGAATATGAGTCCGTAATAGTTTCAAATTTAAATGAATTAATAAATGTATATATCCTTTCTCTCGTTTTTCATGATAAATAATTATTATCCCGAAATAGTTTTGCAAATGTGTCGGAAATTATTTTTTTTAAATCGACTTCAAAAAATTTTTTAAATTATTATTTAAAAATAACTTCAGTAAGTCAATCGTAGATATCAATGACGTAAGTCAATCATAGATATCAATGACGTAGGTCAATCATAGATATCAATGACGTAGGTCAATCATAGATATCAATGACGTAAGTCAATCATAGATATCAATGACGTAAGTCAATCATAGATATCAATGACGTAAACATAGTTTCGTAGGACATTTGTAATTGAAAATTAATACATCTAACTTACTGGTAGTCATAGCTCGATCTGATAGTGTATTTATATTAGGAGCATCTCTCCATCATATCTGAATTAATAAACATCTTTTTGGGGTTTTTTTTTTGTTCTAACAAATATCGTGGCATAAGGAATATCTCATGAGAGATAATCTACAAAAATCATTCCTGTGCAAAAATGTTCTTATTTTTTTTTACGAGCGGACCATTTGATTTAAGTTGTGTCACAATTCCTGATACAATCACAAAGCATCATCACCCCCTCCAACCAGCTTTCTTTGGGAAGCAAAAAAAAAATCCTTTCAAATGCATGCATACTCAGTGGCATGAAAAGAAGACCGGAAAAGGTGATTCAAATTGGAGTAACGGAAATGCTTACCCACCTGCGCATGCGTATTAAGCTAAACGATTCCGCACGGTCGACAGTGAACCATAAAAGTGTCCACGAGGAGAGAAGGAGATAGAGAGAGCGTCATTTCACTTAGAAGTAAGAGGAGGGAGCGGGAGAGAAATACTTACAAGTTGGTTCTGGTACGCAGTCACCGCAATAAAAACTGTTTCCGGAAAGACGAAAGTTCGGAATTCTTCAGCATCTAAGTTAGTAATGGAAGTGGCTTCGTTAATATTGTCTCGCTTCTTGACGATGTGGATTCGTGGCTGGTACTTGTGCATACTGTTTAAAATGATCTGTAAACAGACAGGCATAAAAATGGCGGTTAGAAACGATGTCGAGAAAACAACAACAACAACAAAAAAAAAGGAGAAAGTTAAGAAAGACAGAGGCGGTGGGTAATGAATGATAAAACGAGACGCCAGGAAAGGACGCTAATCTAGTCATTCGGCGGAAAACGCGATGACGACAGGCGGAAAATGCCGAAGGAATCCTGATTTTATGGTGTATCACTAACGCGGCCTGGGGTGATTAGTATCCATTTAAGGACGACGAATAGAGGAAGTAATATTGACGAAGTAAAGATGGCGGTCGAGAGAAGGTGAAAAAGAGCGGGAAAGAAGGCAGTAAAAGAAGACAGAAGAGGGGGAAGATTAGAAACGGAAGTAGAAAATGACTCGTTGAAGAACGACAGAGTTCGGTAAGAGATTCGAAAGAAGTAAAGATCTGGAACTAGTCGTAAATGAGATGAGGAATGGAGCGTAAGAGACGCAGTTGCGACAGAATAAGGATCCGCCAACAGGAAACGGGAAGCATGAAAACAGAATGAAGAATGGAGAAGACAGAAATAACTTTTCCATTGAAAAATAGTTGTCAACATGATAGTTACCCATCTACCCACTAAATAGTATGCTATGGGACATGAAGTCGGTTGGATGTTGGGTGCCTATACACATACATATGGGTCAAGTGCAAACTCAGCCAAGCCCTTGCAACAATGACAACTTTGACGTCGGTATCCACTAACTCTCTCTCTCTCTCTCTCTCTCTCTCTCTCTCTCTCTCTCTCTCTCTCTCTCTCTCTCTATTTCAATGAGGAAAGTATTGCCGCAGACTTGGAATTTCCGGAAGTTTCCATAACTTCCATAGTTTAGAGAATAATATATACATATATATATATATATATATATATATATATATATATATATGATATATGCGTGGTACATATGGGAATATGCTCAATAGCAGTGATAGAGCTAACATATTCAGTTGTATGGATATGATGATCGCAAAAGCGTGAAACCCAGGTTACAAACTCATATCCATACAAGTGAATATATATATACTATATGTGTGTGAGTGTGTGTGTGTGTGTGATAAAATAAAGAACAAATAGGAAACATTTATGGATCTAACATGTTTCACTCTAATTAAAGCTTCATCAGAGAAAATAATAGTAAAGGATCTTAGACTAATAACTGTTTCCCATTTCTTCTTTATCTGATCATATTTATCTGATCATACATATATATATATATATATATATATATATATATATATATATATATATATATATATATATATATATATATATATATATATATATCTGATCATATATATATATATATCCCTCCAGCTATGGGTAAATAGCAGGACAGACTGGGTTCTATAGCCCTGGATGGCAACTAGTCTGGGAGAAGGATAACTCTGAATTCAAAACCTGCGAAGTGTCGTTTGGGGACCCTGTGGCACGTAGTGCACTAAGTCTTTGTATTCGGCCCTTCAAAATGTATGGATGGTTCTGTACAAAAACTTCACCACTATAATCAATAATCGTGAGCTGTCAGCTTCCTAGGACCCTCATACGTCGAATTTGACGGGAGAGTCGAGTATTTATTACCTACACTATTTACATGTGGACTACTGCGCCTTTGATCTCCTTCGGGTGTATGTCGAACCGAGTAACCTACACAGAATTTAGAAGTGAATCCTTTATTTAATCTACATCTGTAGAATGTTCGCGTTGGACTGCCCACGTGTCCTGCTCAGTTATTGCTAACACTTTTCTACTGAGTCCAAATACACTGCCCCGGTCTAGGGGCTGAACTCAGAGTTACAATGATACCCGGATCGATATACAGCTGATGAAGGCTAAACGACCGGAGCATCGGGATAACAACAAAGATGAGGACGATAGTCGGCATGTAAATAATGTTAATTCCACATTGCAGAATTTCAGACAGAATCAAAGATACATACATACATATATATGTGTGTGTGTGTGTGCGCGCGTGCGCGCAGGTGTGTGTGTGAGAGAGATAGAGAGAGATAGAGAGAGAGTTCTTTATCCGATATGTAGTATTTCATTGACCAAACCAGGCATTGCCAGAAAGCAAGGAAATAGAAAATGGAGACAAAATTCTAAAGAAGAAGAAAAGAATGTCGATAAAACGGTTACGTTATTCGACTAAGTATTTTCCGCCCTAAATTTTGAGCGAGACTTTTATTTTATTTTTATTTATTTTATTTTTATTTATTTATTTGTATTTTTTTTATTAGTATCTTGATGATACGACTCTCAAAGTAACCAGGTCCGGCTGGTGAGCTTCCTACTTTCAATGAGACGTGCCGGGACTGAAGGCAGGGCAAACAACTAATTTTTCGACATGAAGGCGGGGTTACTGTAACCCCCAGTCCCCATGGGCTTCTACATCATCAGTGAACCAGCTGACATGGGGAGTTGCTCTCATTTACAAAACCCAAACTCAGACCGATTCCAATACAAGTAACATGGGTATGGGGCTATCTAACATTTCAAATAGATCTTTATATTCACATCACTAAGTGCGCAGACGAGATCAAATAATCCGACCAACAACGCCTCGATTTAAACTCGACGATAAAAAATTTTACAAGCACACTCTACATGCGTAACGATTTGATTTTCGTTAGTATAAAAATGTTAACACTATTTCGACCGAAGTGTTGATCATGGAAACATTGTGAACGATCCTTTACTTAGCTGCATAGTGTTTCACCAGAGCTACAATACAACTTTTTGAATTCAGAGTTTTCCTTTCTCTAGACCGGTTGCCATCCAAGGCTATAGAACCCACTGTGTCCTACTATTTAGTTATTTGTTCTTTATCTTATCATCCTGTTGAATTCCGATCCATATTTGATCTACATATGATCATTAACTTATACTATATATATATATATATATATATATATATATATATATATATATATATATAGTTTACGAAAAACTAGGTAATCCGTATGGGTAGACCCAAGGAGGATAAAATCCAGAGAGCTCAATGTAAATCAGAGCTAATAATTTAAATAAAAACAGACCACTTTGAGGTTCCATGTGATAAATTATTTCACCACAGCCCTTTTAAAGGACCGCGGATCATCAGATTTTATTTCCAAAGGTTGAAACGAAAAATGAAAAGAAATTTACACATTTATGACCGGCAGTAATAAGTAAATTAACGAAGTGAGGGGGTGAGGGTGGTAGAGAGACATGATTGAGTTAGATGTAACATTTCTATTCTTTCAAATTTAAATTTTAATTTTTAGAGGAAATCCAGACATTGACACATTAAATCTGTTAACGGAAGTTATATATGGATATGGGAGGGGGATAGGAAAAAAAGGCATAAAGAGAAAGAGAGAAAGAAGTTGTGATAAAGTGTCATTAACTTTCTTTGGAATGGACGCTGTTTTTTACTTTACTTTTATATATATATATATATATATATATATATATATATATATATATATATATATATTAAATAAAAACAGACCACTTTAAGGTTCCATATAATAAATTATTTCACCACAGCTCTTTTAAAGGACAGCGGATCATCAGATTTTACTTCCAAAGATTGAAACGAAAAATGAAAAGAAATTTACACATTTATGACGGGCAGTAATAAGTATATGTAAATTAACGAAGTGAGGAAGTGAAGGGGGGAGAGAGACATGATTGAGTTAGATGTAACATTTCTTTTTTTTTCAAATTTAAATTTTTAGAGGAAATCCAGACATTGACACATTAAATCGGTTAACTTAACGGAAGTTATATATTGCTATGGGAGGGGGATAGGACAAAAAGGTATAAAGAGAAAGAGAGAAAGAAGTTGTGATAAAGTGTCATTAACTTTCTTTGGGATGGACGCTGTTTTTTGCTTTACTTTGAGAGTTCATAAATATTATAATTTTTTATATAAGTTTGAATGTTTAAACAGTCTAAGGAATTTAATTATGTTTGTTAAAGTTGTTTTAAAAACTTTATTACAAAAGTTTTGGGGATTTAATATGAAATAGTCGATTAGAAAAATATTCATAGAATTTACATTAAAATACTAAAATTTTATTTTCAAATATAAATTTACTTCTAGTTGTAATTGATTATTAAGGTGATATCTCTATCAGTTTGAATTTTATTCATGAATTTAATTAGCGACTATTTTTAGATTGGTAATTTCTCTTACTTAAAATTTAGTTTTCAGTTAATATGGAGTGATATTTGAAGGTAATATTAGAGATCTTGCTCTATCATATATTGTAAACTTCATATATATATATATATATATATATATATATATATATATATATATATATATATATATATATATGTATATAATTGTTTATTTAAAAATTATATAATTGTTTATTTAAAAATTATATAATTGTTTATTTAAAAATTATATATATATGTATATAATTGTTTATTTAAAAATTATCCACAACTTCAATCTGCAGTACTCTTAGAGGAGCATACAAAGCCTTTACCCCATTATGAGACCACAAGTGCAAGGCCCCCTTCTTCAAACTAAAATCTCCGCATTCGTAAATCGTAATACTAATATTAGCCGTTTCCCTATAAGGAAACATTTGGCATTCATTCACCGAGCAGCCAGTACTGATTTCGGTTGGAATTCATAAAATCTTTCTCTTAAAACAAATTTTCCGGAAAACAGGTTTCTCAAGTCCTGTGGCTGTTGTCGCTCTTTCCAGTATTGATGGGGTTTCCCTTGCTAACATTAAGTCATTCTTTTCTCTTCGTGTTAGATGTGCTAACCATTTTAGCAAAAAAAGAGTAGTAGAAAACGTGATAACAGTTCTATTATAGTCATAGCGCCACCTAGCGAGTGTCTTGGGGGAATAAGTGCGGATAATCCACGCAATGAGCTACCCTGTATATGAAATCATAAATCTAGAGATAATTTTTAGAATATTTCCTCTTTCTCTAAATTAGACTTCGTTGATTGAAATGTAAAAAAAAAAACAAAAAAAAAACGAAATCGTCGAATAAAACAAACTCCTTTGTGGCTTCCATACTCTTACAGTGTCTTTCCTGTTCTACCATGAAAAGAAGATCGTATATCATTTTCACGTCATATATTATATTTTATTATCGCGATTAAATCGACAGTTTAAGCTAAGTTAACTATGATAGCCAATCAAGCGTTGATCTCTGGCTTCCCTTTTGTGTGTGGAGTTTGTCGGGGCTTTCCAAACAGTAGGGCACGAACATTAAAGAAAAAAAGACTTTGTAAGAATGAGACGATTTAGATCCTGCAAAAACCATGTCTCCTTTTTATCAAGATGAAAAGTTGAAGATCAAGGCACGAGTCGGTAGGTCCCGTCGGGGAAAAAATGGGCTTGAGGAATGAAAGCTGTTAGAGAGAAGAGAGACAGGAAGGGAAACAAACACACACACACACACACATATATACATATATATATATATATATATATATATATATATATATATATATATATATATATAAAAGTGAACATTAAAGTCAACACTCAGATGCGAAAGGCTGTTTCTTGCTAGACGATTGCGTCTAGCATGAAAGAGACTGTTGCCTCACACTCTAAGTGTTGACTTACCCTCTATCTGTGATATTGTGCACTTTATCCCATAAATATAACACACCTTAAAACTATATATATATATATATATATATATGTATATATATATGATGGACTCTCCCGTCGAACTCGACGTATGAGGGTTAGACAGATCAGTTCCCAGAAACTGAAAGCCCGACACCCACACAGGATTTGATTATAGTGGTGAAGGCCTTGTGCAGGGCCATCCACACTTTTTGGAGGGACGAATACAGGGACCTGGTGCAACGAATGCCACAAGGTCCCCAAACAAATATATATATATATATATATATATATATATATATATATATATATATATATATATATATATGTATATATATATATGTATGTATATATATATATAGATATAGATATATGTGTGAATGTTTGATAAAATATAGTTATAAATTTTTTACATATGATAAAAATATGGGTTATAGTTTCTTTATATGATAGAAATATGGCTTTAAATTTTGTATATAGGCTAAAAATATAGTTTTAAAGTTTCTATACATAATAAAAAATTGTTTTATAATTTGTATATACAATAATAATATAGTTTTATAGTTGTTATATATGATAAAATATTGTTTTATAATCATTATATATGACAAAAACAGTCTAAAAAATTTTATATATGATGAAAAATTGTTTTAAAATTTTATACGTTATAAAAAATTATTTTTCAGTATATATATATATATATATATATATATATATATATATATATATATATATATATATATACTGATAACTGGAAACGTAGAGCAGCTTTTTAACGACGTCTCACTATTTTGCTGATTGAGAAGAATCGATAACCAAATTCGCTGTAAATCGAACCGGCTTTGAAATGGAGGGTCAGTGAGGTCATAGCGAAAGGCAAAAGTCGCTGGATAATTACCTAACATCACCGAAAAGGTTTTTTTTTTTATGCGTGTGTTTTTTTTCTTTTTGTTAAGAGAAACTTACATGTCCGTTTTTATCCAAGAGGTTATTGGTCAGTTTTAATTTCTCAAATGACACTGTCTGCTTTTGTAGGTTGAGTCCGGAATGTGGTCCATCTGGGTGCATATATAAGCGGGTGGGAAGGGGTGGGTCAGCCTTTCCTGCAACCAACCACGATGACTTGTGATAAGCGTACCGGTACCGCTTGCTGTCCACGGGAACGATGTCCATCAAGACAAAGTAGCGAGTGTCGGGGTCAGTATTCCGGAACGACACACGGAGAGTTGGAAACATGCGCCTACAAAATAAAAAAAGAAATAGCAAAGGTAATAGCATGATAACTGATTCTTTTAATAATCATCCCCCCCACCAAACAAGGCAATAAAGCCGCAAAGATTCAAGAGCTCGGAGAGGATATGAAAAAAAGAAAAAAAACATTATTAAGAGGCGAGAACAATAAAAGAACAGGAATTAAGGAGACAGAATATAACGGTTGACACTGGCTTTAAATTTTTGAAGATTAAATCTGAGTGTAACGTAAGAAGCTGGGAGAGAGTTGCATGATCGATAAGTGCTACAGAAGAAACTATTAACATGGAACTTACGGTTACATCAAGGCGAAATGTCTCGATTTAACAGTAAGTTCTATGTTAAGAGTTCCTTCTGAAGCAAAATTGTAAAAAAATCCAAACGGAACATATAATAGGGGAAGATGAAGACTGGCGTAGTCGAAATGGCGAATATTTCAATATTATAACTGTATAGGAATTTAATGGTTTTGTTTTCAGCTGTTTGAGTTACAAACGATCAAGAGCAAAAATAAACAATTCATAATTTATGTAATAATGGTCAAATATGCTCTCTGTGATGAAATATAGTTTTAAGGTAGGCTCTCTCTTTCTCACTATCTATCTATCTATCTATCTCTCTCTCTCTCTCTCTCTCTCTATATATATATATATATATATATATATATATATATATATATATATATATAATAGAAAGATAGAAAATGTTAGGAGGATTTGATAATTATAATTAAGAAACCTCAACAGAATGCAGAAAGCACTGGACGGCCGTTTCGTCCTATATTTGGGACTCATCAGCAGTGCGCATCCACTACCGAGAATTGAAACCCTGACAGTTAGGTATGACGTTTGCTTGACAACCTAACTGTCCGGGTTTCAATTCTCGGTAGTGGATGCGCACTGCTGATGAGTCCCAAATTTAGGACGAAACGGCCGTCCAGTGCTTTCTGCCTTCTGTTGAGGTTTCTTTCAGACTCAATGAATTACTTAATCATATATATATATATATATATATATATATATATATATATATATATATATATATATATATATATATATATATATGTCTGTCTCTCTCTCTCTCTCTGTGTGTGTGTGTGTGTTAATTCAATTTAAATATATAAATTATCCCAGGTAACATCAACGTACACGTTGCCCAGAAGATCGCCCTATATACTAAGAAAAGTGCTGTCAGTTAAATGACAAATCTCACATAGGGCCTAAGGTACATAGTTTGGACCCGGCTCCACAGGGTGCAAAGCAGGAAAAATAACATACACAAATAATAGTAGTATTTATATATATATATATATATATGTGTGTGTGTGTGTGTGTGTGTGTGTGTGTGTGTGTGTGTGTGTGTGTGTGTGTGTGTGTGTGTGTGTGTGTGTGTGTGTGATACTGACATTTTACAAAAATTGGTGGAAGCAGCGTTTAGGCTAGTGAACATTTGGGCAGTCTTCATTTCTTCCTTTTTCTTACATTAATAAACCACACAGTAACCGTCTACCTTGAGTGGCTCCTGGGCCTCGTCACGTCACTTTAAGTGTGTTACCCTCGCAGCAAGCCACTCATACTTTTAACCTCGACAGGGAGTCAAATACAGAGTATCGATCTCTTCATATATATTTCTCCCCGTCCCTCTTTTGCCGAATTCCATTTTCTCATCCCGGTTAGCTCATAACAATTTCCCCTCCGTTTTCTTTCATTCGTATACTAAAGCCACTCTTTAGATAAGCCCGATTCTCGTGGTGTTCTCCCTTTCAAAAGTTATCTAGCTCATTCTCCGGCACGCACTCTCACGTCACTTCCAGTCCTACGCACTCTTTCTCTCCTCGCATTTACAAAACCTTGTTCGGCTCCTCACATACTTTGCGCTGCCTCATCACCGATGATTCGATATCTCTCCGCCTATCTAATCTTATTCGGGCGGCAGTGTTTATGACTTTTCAGATTATATAGCAAGCACCTCGCCATTTCATCTGTTCATCTGCCGTTGAGCGTTTTTATATCCAACACTCATGGCGTCAGTTGGGAAATAAAGGTACACATTTAGTGGTTAGCGGAAGGAAAGGAAAAAAGCGAATAGACTGATTTGAGTTGGATAAAAAGTAGAAACAAGTGCAAAAAAATATTAATGAAAAACGGAAAAGATTATAATAAGGGAATTATTAAAACGTTTCCTTGTATTTGTGACTTCGTAGACAGAAGTGTTTTTATTTAAATTTAACGTATAGTTTTTTTTTCAGCTTTAATTAATACAGTTCCGTGTCATATTTACATAATGTTGATTTGTCTCGATTCCGGATGTGTGCAACGCCTGCCATTTTATATATGCCATACTCAATTGTGCTAGTTCAAACCCCATGACATTTAAACGCACTGGTTGTTCTTCTTCTGACCACAATTGCGACTTAATGCCAGTCTGATCGGCAGAGAAAAGGATTTACTACAAAGAAAATGCATTGAGAGTGTGATAATCTCGTAATTCTTGAAAATAAACCTAAGACCTTCACCATACATAATAACACCAATCATCGCAAAAGCATACGTTATACAAGTTGATAGAGAAATAAAAAAAAACGAGATCTACACGGAGTGGCTTGATTGAAAATTTAACACACACACACACACACATATATATATATATATATATATATATATATATATATATATATATATATGCACATTTCATTGAATACGACAGACAAGGTGCTTTTATTTAGTTTTTATACAATTTCTCATGCGATCTAATTTTTGTTTTCTTTGTGGATGATAAATTCTATAAAAACTTCCGAATGTTCTTTTTATTCCGAGCGCTTTCGGCTATACATTTAGCCATTTTCAAGGATTAAATATCTTAACTGTTAAATGAGAAATAGTTTGCTGTATGTATGTTTTATAAAATGTTTTCATTTTTCAAAACACGGTCAAGACATTGTGTCCATGTTCAAAGTTAATATTATTAAGTGTCGGTTTTTTAATAAGAATAATTTATCATCTGAAAAGAAAAAATTAATAGATCTCATGAGAAATTATATTAAAAAAAAACTAAATCAAAGCACCTTGTCTGTCGTATTCGATGAAATGTGCATGGAAGAAGGATTGCTGCCTAAATACACAAATATATATAAACAGAGCATTTACTTGTATCTATAAAAAGAATGTTAAACATAAACATAAAAATGTCTTTAAATAATTGTCGGACTTTGTCCATTTCATAATGTGTGACGTCATTTGTTTACATTTGATGAGCCATGAGCAGTTATGAATGTATGTGAGAGATTCATGGAAGATTGAAGTTTATAAGCAGTAAATTCGACCTTGCCAACCGAAAGGCACCTCAGGCTATATGATGGTTCCGTATAGGATACAGGTTCGAATCCTGTCGAAGGACGAATAATTTCTATGAAAATTTCTCGGACATTCTGGCCGGTAAATGTTATTTAATACTGTTTATTATAAAAAACATTTACTTAAATACTTGTATCTATAAAAAGAATATAGAAATGAGCTAAATAAAGAGATATGATCAAGTATATATGTGAGCGATTATGGTGAATGTCCCAAGTTTGCACAGAAAGAGTGTAAGCGACGAAATGACCAGGCTCGACGTTGGCTTAAATTCGGATATATAAATATATTCACGAAAATAAACCTAAGACCAAGACCTTAAAGAATATCACCGATCAAAAGCAATAATAAATAATAGAAAACTGCGACTGTTTATATTCGTATAACGCCTGATCTCGCGTATCGTGCGACCCCAAAATTTCCACTTATAAAATATGAGCTTATTATGTATCATACGATTCAGTTAAGTAAAATCATGAAAATAGTCCATATTTTAAATGCTGATGTATTTTTTGACTACAGTCAAGGGATATATAGTTTGGTCAACGGCGTAGCCAGGGCCAGCACTACATACGCTAATTTTATATGTATGATGCGACCCTCTTAAAATTAGCTTCAAAAGTCGCATGATACGCGTGTATGTATATATATATATATATATATATATATATATATATATATATATATATATATATATATATATATATATATATGTATATGTATATATATATATATATATATATATATATATATATATATATTAGATAGATAGATAGATCGTATAATCTGAGATAGATATATAGATAGATGTGAACAGAATGAGATAGATAAATAGATATGAATAAACTTAGATACATAGATGTGAATAGAATAACATAGGTAGATCATGAACAAGCTGAGATAGATAGATAGATAGATAGATAGATAGATAGATAGATAGATAGATAGATAGATAGATAGATAGATAGATAGATATGAACATAGAGATATGTTAAGAGATTGATATAGATATGAAGCAAGAAAGAAAGAAAGAAAGAAAGAAAGAAAGAAAATATGTTCCGTCTCTTTTTTTCTTTTTCATTTTTTTAACCACCCTCTCTGTCGGTCATCCCGCTCGTTTTTCCCGCCTTTTATCCCATTTCTACAACCCGAAAATACTCAATTAAATTCTTGCACACAAATACACAATCATTCTGAAAGCGACAAATTATCCGCCATCCTTGTAGCAACAAATCTCCAACTGGAAAAGTGTAGACGTTGATTTAAAAAAAAATATAAAATAAAATAAAATGGCACTGATTTCACAAGGAAAGAACCAAAATAAAAAGAAAAGAACAGCAATATTTCGGCTTAAAATGGAAAAGTGCTAGCAAAAGAGAAAAAGAAACTTAAATGGCAAAACGAACGAATTTGATAAGACGCGTCTTTTATGGCCAGTCGAGATTATAATGCTATGTCTCTAAAGACAGTTATGATAGACGCTTGTGAGAAATAGCATATTACTGGAAAGTCTTTAAGAACAAAAAAAAAAAAGCCAACGATGTTTTAGGGTATTGATGTAATAAGAAGGAAGAGGGGAGAGAACTCTTTCCTATGATTTTTTCTTTCTTTTCTAATGTTATTTTTGTCTTCAGATAAAATTAAATGAAAAAAAAATAGTCTAATTATATCCCACTCGTGTCGGTTGAAGTGGAAATCGCTAAAAGTTGCCTAGTTCCGGGTTCATTTTTCACCTCTGTATAATCCGAGTCTCTTATCGATTTAAACATAAACGTAAAAACCGAATCGTTGAACTGGCTGTGTAAGTATGAAGATGCTAGTTTGGCAGGAAGGGCGTGCTCTCGAAATAAAACTAATTGCGAGTCAAAGATGAAATTCAAAATTCCTGTAATAGAAAGCCTAACAGAGATATAGCTGTAAGCGTTTATAGCGTTCTACAAACAGATCATGAAAGGCCGTCCGGTGGTATTTGTCAGTTTGGACAGACGAGTAGAGAACACATAACGTTGTCGCTCTATTTATCGACAAGCTAAGTTCATTGTCACATTACAATCAAATTGATTTTTTCAATTGAAGCGTGAAGAAAATCATTGCTATAATTTATTCATGTCGTCTTTGATTAAACTTAATTAACCCTTTCCCAGGACGTGACGTGGGTGGGGAGTTTTCGCCTACGTACAACTTTCAATTTAGAGTCGAATCATTTGAAAGTAATGGATACGCTACTAAAACTGGACTGTCGTGAAAAAAAAATGGCGAGTTATTCTAAAGATAATTTTTTTCCATCGTCATCGGCTTTATCTCGAATCCAAGAATTTAATTTCTTTTTTGCTGATCGCTTCCTTTATGATGACAGCGTTGATGACTAAATTCGCCGCCAACGTGTAGGTTCAGGACAAGAAGCTTCCATACATATTCTAAATAATTAATGGATTTATTTTAAGCCAACATTTTTATTACTTATAATGAGATTTTTAGTGAAATTAAAGAACGTGGAGTCTATTCAAACAAGTGTATCCGATAAAAATAACTTCTGAATTTATATATATATATTAAGACATTTTTTTATGTTTATACGTTCTTTTTATAGATGCAAATATTTAAGTAAATGCTCTGTTTATAATAAACAGTATTAAACAACATTTACCGTTCTGAATGTCCAAGAAATCGTCAGAGAAAATATGCATCCTCCGAGAAATCGTCAGGAAAATATGCATCCTCCGACATGCAGTACGATGTTGTCTTTAACATTCAACACAACATGTTTAATATATATATATATGTATATATATATATATATATATATATATATATATATATATATATATATATATATATATGTATATATATATATATATATATATATATATATATATATATATATTCAAATATGTATATTGTTAAATATATATATATTGTTAATATATATATATATATATATATATATATATATATATATATATATGATAAACTGGAAAGGTTTTCTGTGACGCGTTTCATCCGTTAAGATTTCATCCGACTAGGCTTTGTTGACCTTCCCACGTCTACACATGCGCACGAAAAGAAAGACACAGGTAGTTTCAAAATTTTTGAAGGATATTTTTTTTCCAATCTAGCCAAACTCATCCTATTTGTTTTTACACCTCCCTCCACCATCCACGTCTCCGAAATATCCAATATTAACTAAAATATCTTTCTTCATATGAGATCGTATATTGAAATGTATCTAAAAAATATGTTTGGTACATGGTTTTACATTTGACCGTCGAAGATGACTTCACCTTTAATTTTGTTAAAGCGAAGATGAGACGCCTGACACCTCTGAAACTACAACCCTACTCAGATCTCCACCATTTGCCTAAAAAAGGCAAAATAATAACACTCGTTCCTAATTGTATAGGTCTACAGCGAATTAAAAAATGGCGGCCCGAATCGAGCAAGTCACGTACGAACAGTATAAACTACTGTTTATTTGGAGGGAGCTTCTTTTTCTTTCTTCCTTTTTTTTAGTGTTTTTACGAACCGGAGAAACAGACTCCGAAGTGTCTTCAGTATATATTGGACCGATTTTGTGGCCGCTCTTATAAATTCGTCGACTTGAGCCCATGATTGTCTTGAACCGCCTATCATAAGATCAATAAACCTATTTCAGATAGTTGAGCCGGAAGCCATAATCAACTGGGCATGATGCAGTAATACTTTTTCAAATAGCCATTAAAAATGGCCTTTTGTTTTCTTTTACTTGTGGGTCGAGATGGAAAGTTCCAGAGAGCGGTTTATAAAACGTCGAAAGAAGTAGTTGAATCGTTCGTAAAGTAAGTACCAGTTTAGTGACGCTAGTTATCAAGAAGCTAGCTTTATAAAAATCAATTTGTTCTACATATAAAACGTTGAACGAAGACGTTGAATAGTTCGAAAAATAAGTACCAGTTTAGTGACGCTAGTTATGAAGAATCTAGCTTTATAAAATCATTTTGTTCTGCATATATTTTCACTGTTAAACATGGATAATAGCGTGTGAATGGTATATATGTTCATAATGATAATGGTAATATTAGCTGTTACCTTATAAAGAAAATTTGAAATTTATTGCCAGTGGTAATCTCGGTTGAAATTTATAAAATCTTTCGATTAAATCCATTTTAAAGGAAAATATGTTCCTCAAGTTCACTAAGTTTTATCATTCTTTCGGGTATTGCTGGTGACTTACTTCCTAAGCTTTCGTTCGAATTAGTTTGGAACTTCGACATCTTGATTATGCCATTATTTCCTCTTCGACTTACAAGTGCTGTTAATTTTAGCTGTCGTTAAAATTCCTCAAGTGATATTGATAGGTGTTACTCAAAATGGCGGCGATTAGAAGCTGAAATATATTTTTTACACTATCTGATAATTTTTTTCGGTATTCTTCTGACTATAGTGCAGCAACATTCAACTTGTCTTTGTTGTACAAATACTCAAAGATAGATAGATAGATATGTATGAATAGAGTGAGATTGATAGATATGAATAGAGTGAGATAGATAGATATGAATAGAGTGAGATTGATAGATAGATAGATAGATAGATAGATAGATAGATAGATAGATAGATAGATAGATAGATATGTATGAATAGATTGAGATAGATAGGTATGAATAGAGTGAGATAGATAGATAGATAGATAGATAAATATGAATAGAGTGAGATTGATAGATAGATAGATATGAATAGAGTGAGATTGATAGATAGATAGATAGATAGATAGATAGATAGATAGATAGATAGATAGATAGATATGAATAGAGTGAGAAGGTGGTTGGAATAACGGCCGAAATGTTGTAATAAATATGGCGACAAAGATGAGGACAATAGTCCGAATAATATAAATAATGTACATAATACCTCATTTCAGAAATATAGACAGATGCATTGCGGTTCTTAGTTTTATTTTTTTCACAAGACATTTCAAGCTCTGTTCTGCTGTCCATTTATACAAAGTCGTTAGGTAGGTTAGTTGATATTTTTCTCTTATTTTCACTAAGTCCTCTAAGTGTCAAATTCTCCAAGTCCTCTTTCTTAAGTAAGTGGAGTAGAAACTTCAATTTTCTCTTTAGAATAAAACACTGAGATATAAGTATTTAAAAATCAAACCAAACAAAGCAAACTGTTGAATCTGACTTGAAATCACGGCTCACATGCTAAAAGAAATGGTGATGACAGCTGACGTGATTCGTAAATATTTACATCCCGTCAAGGGCCCAAATAATAATAAAAAAAAACGTTTCGTTTGTTTTAGGGTTTAATTAAACAATGTTTGTTTGTTTGTTTGTTTAATACGTGGGTGGGACTTGTAAAATCGTTTGTTTTGTTTGTTTGTTATTTTACTACGGGTATCTTTGTAAAAGGGCTTGTTACATGTTTGATGTAAACTCCCTCGGGTCTTCGTAGCCAATTTAAGACGGGGCTCAATGGGACTATTTTTTTTTTTTTTTGCTCAAGCGCTGAAAAGATGTTGCTTAGACGATAGAAGGAAGCCATAAAAGCAAAAAGAAATACTGAGATTGAGGCAGAGGATGAACGATGAACGAGTGATATTGGTGGGAGAAGATGAATTACATTGATTCACCTTGAAAGGAAAAAAAGCGGGAAAGACTAAGACAGAAAAAGAAAATGGCGAACGGCCGCTTTTATGGAGATAAGAAAATTAAAATAAATATAACGTCAAGCAATTAAAAAGAAAAAGATGGAGAAAATCTGGCTTCAAAAAGGGAAGAAAATACAAATACAGCAAAAAGAAAAGGAAAGTATATTTTGTCACTCTCTCTCATTCTTTCATGCTACCATTTCTTCGTTTGCCTTTTTGCTCCTCTCCCCCTCTCTCATCCAACTTCTGCTCCCTCTGTGTCCCTCTCCCCAACTCTCTCCCTCCCTATCTCTCTCCCTTTCGCCCCCCTCTCTCTCTCTCTCTGGAATTCCGACTAAATAAAGGGTCGGTTCGAAATTCCAACGAGTACCAACTGAAGAAGGCCAGAGCGTAAAATGGCAGAAACTTCGTGAATATGGCAATAGTCACATAGTAAATAGATGATACTGATGACAACACCACATGGCGAAAATCTGTTTCATTCTCAAACACAATCTTCAGGCAATGTTTTATTTTGTGCGGAGTTTCCGTGTTTCCAGGTTTTATATTTACATATTGAGCACTTTCACCCGTTAATATAGCATACCTTACAATACACACACACACGCACGCACACACGTACGCACACACACACACTCATACATATATATATATATATATATATATATATATATATATATATATATATATATATATATATGAGTTGCTCTAAAGGAAAGACGTTTTTTTTTTACGATGATACATTCATGACGAGATAGCAAAATGTACAGGATTTGGTCTAAGGTGAAGTAAAGCAGATGTATCGAAATGGAAATAAGTAAATGATCCCTTAATAAAAGAAAAATAATAATGATGAAAAAAAAAAATATATATATATAAAAACAAAATGGTGGGCTTTGCAAATGTCAGTGTTTGGGAAATGATGGTGGCTGTGTGTGCAAGGAGGCGTCATTCACAATGGAAGGATGAAGGACAGATAAGAACCAATGGTGGCAAGTGTATTGTTCTCTGCCCGCCAGAGAATTGTTGTTGTCCGGTTGTCTTTGGATTTGATAAATGTTCGAGCGGCAAACAGTAATTCAGCAAATATGGCCGACACGATATAATTTCCTCTCCCATGAGCGCCTTTCCACAACGCTGAAATTAGTTTGCTCTGACTGTATGAAAACTACTTGACTTTCAATATTTATTTTAAATTCATTTCGTCACAATTCAAATTACTGCTGATACCGACAAGGGAAAGAGGAGTCAACACACACACACACACACACATATATATATATATATATGTGTGTGTGTGTGTGTGTGTGTATGTATGTATGTATATATCTGAATAGTGTCGTTGCTAATTTAATTTTAATATCGATATTACCCCATAAAATATCGCTATGGCCGACACTTAAGTTTTTGCGTTATAAGTTCAATTGTTATCATAATACACACGCACACGTATATATATATATATATATATATATATATATATATATATATATATATATATATATATATATATATATATATATATACACAGACACAGATATTTAAATATAGAAAGAATAGACAGAAATAAACACTGCACTGCATAGGCACTCACTTTCACGCCACATGCAATATTCTAATGGTCTGCAAATCGTGTGTTAACGTCAAACTCATAGTCACCGAACAGCGTTGATTCTATGTCCACTCGGTCCATTTATCTATAAAAAGGGTTGTCATAGGAATAAACACTCGATTAAAACCATAGTGTGAAGATAGCTACAAGTGTGAAACAGTCATCAAGCATTCCTATGTCCATGAAGTATATATATATATATATATTTTTGAATTGGACAAATTCCGACAATTTATTTAAAGACATTTATTATATGTTTAACGTTCTTTTTATAGATACAAGTATTTAAGCAATATAAAACAGAGCATTTGCTTAAATACTTGTATCTATAAAAAGAACGTTAAACATATCATAAATGTCTTTATATATATATATATATATATATATATAGAGAGAGAGAGAGAGAGAGAGAGAGAGAGAGACATATGTCTCTCTCTCTCTCTCTGTATGTTTGTTGTGTGTACTGTGTTGGGGTATAGGAATCAACACTCAACGATATGTTTTGAAGTTCGTTTCAAGTGTGAAATGGATCGTCGCCATACAATGTTGATTCTGATGTACACATTTTATCTATCTATCTATCTATCTATCTATCTATCTATCTATCTATATATATATATATATATATATATATATATATATATATATATATAATGTGAGGAACATTTGTCACTTTGCTGGTTGATGTTATCATCAGCATCCTGAATCTAAACTTTCGTAGACGGACATGTTCGTCCTCTCTTTGCAGGTATCAGCAATTATATATATATATATATATATATATATATATATATATATATATATATATATATATATATATATATAAACAATGTGAACATAGAAATCAACGCTCAATTAACGCCATGGTCTGAACAGCGTTTAAAATGTGAAGTTGACGGTCACTATGCAGTGTTTATCCCTACGTTCACATCTACGTCTATCTATATTGGTCACTGTTATTATTTTTAGCAAAATAAAATGGGCAACATTCTTACCTTCCAGATTTAGTAATTATCATTTCAGTCCCGAGGTCGTGAAATTTGTTCCACAGTTCTTTGGTTTCCAACGTGCACGTGATGTTAGCCATTTCTACGCTGCCGTTGCTGCTGGGTAAGTTTGTCGCGACCGGAGATTTCGGTTCAACCACTATAGGACTGGAGTTCCGACTTGTCCCGTTGGACAGTCCGCAGATATCGAGAGGGCCGAGTTTGCTTTCAGATGTGTCCATCGCTGATGGTGATTTCTCGGCGACATTTTCTATTGATAAAGAAAAAAAGAAACTGTTTTTAAGTATATCATTTCATCGTTAAGGAGCGAAATTATATTTCGCCAGGAAGAATGAAACGCCCAAAGCCACGTGATTATTTTTTAATAAATTATGTATAACCGATTGATGATGGAATTCTTTGCAACAAAGATTTAGTAAATGGTTTGCTGTAAAGATTTATTAAACGATACAATCCTTTGCTGTAAGGATTTATTAAACGATACAATCCTTTGCTGTAAGGATTTATTAAACGATACAATCCTTTGCTGTAAGGATTTATTAAACGATACAATCCTTTGCTGTAAGGATTTATTAAACGATACAATCCTTTGCTGTAAGGATTTATTAAACGATACAATCCTTTGCTGTAAGGATTTATTAAACGATACAATCCTTTGCTGTAAGGATTTATTAAACGATACAATCCTTTGCTGTAAGGATTTATTAAACGATACAATCCTTTGCTGTAAGGATTTATTAAACGATACAATCCTTTGCTGTAAGGATTTATTAAACGATACAATCCTTTGCTGTAAGGATTTATTAAACGATACAATCCTTTGCTGTAAGGATTTATTAAAAGAATGCTTAAAAATATTTACTACAATAATTCGTTAAAATTACTTATTTAAAAAATTCTTTAAACCTTTCAATTCACTCTAATCGTTGCATAGTAACAGCGAATACTAAAATCATTCATAGAAAATTCATTATTTTAGTATAGAATTACAATGGAAATTATTTTACTATAGAACTGGATTACGGTTATTTAGTTTTTTAAATTCGTCATAAATTTCATTAACTCATTAGATCATTATATATATATATATATATATATATATATATATATATATATATATATATATGTATATATGTATGTATGTAGAGAGAGAGAAAGCAAATATTAAACGCATTTATAGAAATTTAGTGGAAATTATGTTGCTATAGAAATCTATCAGAATTATGCATTTATAAAAGCCAAAAAGCTTTCATTCACTCTAATATTTACATATATAAGGACAAATTAAATATCAAAATCATTTATAGAAATACATTAGAAATTATTTTGCTATAGAAATTCATTAGACTTATTTATTTTGAGAAATACTGTAAACAGACCCGGTTACGGAAATTGGTCCTGTAACAATTGCATGGGGCTTTGCAATATGGACACACGGAACAAGCAAAACTAATCGCCCAGGCATCAAAGATCACAAGAACAAAATTTGCTTTCCTATTGACTTGGCAGTCCCTGCAGATTGTAATGTATCTTTGAAGATCTTCAGAATCTATCTTTTAAAATACAGAGATCATGGAGAGGAAATCTAAAATAAAAAGTGGCACATGAGGACATCAATAGCTCCAGTTGTATGTGGAATACTCGGATCGATTTCTGACAGACTAATTGAATGGATTCCTTGTAGACTGAAATAAATACAACAAATTGTACTCACAATTAAAGTCCCGCATTACGAAGGGCGTTACCTATGTACATTGTGTGCGATCTTTGGGTTTTCTTCTTTTTTTTTCCTTTTTTTCCTGTCAAAAATGATCAGTCGGAAATCTCATGAAGCTATTTCTGACCTTAGGACTCTGGTTGGGACCCGGAAGGAAAAGTGTGTAGAAATAAAAGGAAATACTACTACTACTACTACTACTACTACTAATAATAATAATAATAATAATAATAATAATAATAATAATAATAATAATAATAATAATAAATCTGGTATGAACACCACCCTGACCCGGTTACGGAGATAGGAACTGTTACAATTCTATGGGACTACACAATACACACTGACAGAACAATCAAAGCCAACCGTCCAGACATTGTTATTAAAGACCAAAATAAGTGCCACCTTATTGATATGGCAGTCCCTGCAGACTGCAATGTATCCTTGAAGATATTCGAAAAGCTGTCAAAATACAAGGACCTTGAAATCGAAATCTCAAAAATGTGGCACATGGGAACATCAACAATTCCTGTTGTAGTTGGATCCTAGGATTGGTTGGAAAAGATTCCAGTAGACTAATTGAAGGGATCCCCGGAAGTCCATGCCTTAAAGAGATAAAATTGTTCTGACAAGTACAGCCCACACTTTACGAAGGGCTTTATCTATGTAATCATTTTGTTTTTGCAGTGGAAAGTGTCATAATGCCATTTCTAACCTTAGGTCCCTGGGCGGGACCTGGAAAGAAATGTGTAAACGCCAGATATCAAAGGAAATAAAAATAATAATAATAATAATAGTTTTTTTTTTTCAATATTATAAAAATAAAAAAGTAAAAGAAGATAGTTGATAGTTACTTATATTTTGAGCAGCTTATCCTTTGTCTGAATAATCCAAGTACTTGTATTAAAGAATAATTATGAAGATATCGTAATACGACAGGAATATTAGTCAAAGCTCTTCCTCGACCCAGAGTTGATTAAATATTCAATTTTGATTTATTATTGTGTGTCATTACGAAACTACAAACAGGTTTAAAGTTTACTTTAATAAATTCCATACAAATGATCTAATATTCTATTGTCTAACACTTAAGCTTAATCACTCAAAGCTTCTCTTCCATATTTACGCCCACTGAAAGAATTCTTGTATTTTTATTTACTTATTTGTTTGTTTGTTTTTATTATTTAAAAAAAAAATTGTATTCAAGATCCATATTCAAACATTATTATTTTTATTTTATTTTATTTTTGCTGTATTCAGTTTTGGTCGATTTCACAACCTGCGCAGTTCAAGCTCCTGCCCCAACCCTGAATTTTCTAACTGCCCTTGCAGTTTTCTTTTCGGTTGGCAAGAACGAAATTGAAGAAGAATTTAAAAAAAAAATGATCTAGCTATCATTTCTCTGCTGAGATACATTTTCAAGCTTCATTACGCCAGACATTTCACCATAACTAAGCCAGTTATCCGAACCCCTACCCCCAAGACAGCTCTTCTGATAAACAAACTAAGTTAAAAGAATTAGGTAAAAGAAACAATATCAAAACCGTAAAATAAAATAATATAAGAAAAACTAAAATCGGTATTTATTGTGTCCGAGTTGGAAAAAAAAGAAGTGAAAACAACTATTGGACAAACAGGAAATTAAAATATACAAAGAAAATTTCTCAGAACCATTTTATTTATTGCCTGTCATGACACTGAATTACTACAGCAAAATATAAGAAAAAAGAGAACTTGTAGTTTTTTTTTGAGACACTTCCTGAAGCACTTCAAAGTATTTTCATGTAGTTTTTTTTTTTTTTTTTTCCAAAGTTAGCTATTTTTCTTATCGGCTAGTGTTTCACGATACTGCGTTCTTTGGTGTTGTTAATATGGAAATCGTTTTAACAGCGCTAAGAAACGTAAACAAACAAACAAAATCAAGGGGGGGACATAAATCTCCCCAGCAACCCAACAAACAAACAAATAATGCCCTCTCTTTTCCCACAAACCACTTCTCAAGAAAAAAAAGAAACAAATAGAATAAAAAAATATTCAAGCAGTAACGGAAAAATGAAATAACGAGAGAAATGCAGAAAACTCCTGGCAACAACAATAATAATAATAATAATAATAATAAAAGAGAGTAAACAGCTGTACGCTAGTATAAGTAAGTGTATATATCTTGCATATAGGAAGTTAGTGACGGGGTCTCTGGAAAGATGGCCCCCGCCATACAACTTCTGTTCTCCTCCATCCTAGAGCCTCCGCGCATTTTCCTCTCCAAAGATGTTTCGTTTCAAATTTACGGAACATGTACATATTTCAAATCGGAAGCGTTAGCTCTTGTCAAATCTCAATAAATATACGAGTCAATTCACAATATCTACGCGGCCCGACCAACCCAGATTTCCTCCCCCACCGACAGCCATGCAGAGTCTTTTAGCTTTTTTTTCCCGCCTTTTGCCTTTCTCTTCGTTTACGTCCGCCATTATGGAGTGTTTTCCCCTCTTTGAGTTCTCGTCTCCATTTTTCGAGCCCCGCTCTCTCGTTTTTTGTTTTTTTTTCTCATTTGCTTTTTTTCCTACCTTCTCTGTCCAACTTTAACATTTTCCTCATCTCACTCTCTCTCTCTCTCTGTCTCTCTCTCTCTCTGTTTATCAGTCTCTCTTTCACATTCATTATCTTTTTCACTCTCAGTCGTCTCATAGATTCAAGTATAAACGACCAATATTTGCCTATCGCCGAACCAAGTAAATGTCTATAGATTCAAATATAAACCACCAATATTTTACCTATCCATGATACAATTAAATGCTTATAGACTGAAATATAAGCGACCATTATATACCTATTCCGAACGAAGTAAATGCATCTCCAAATATGAAAGGTCGCTGAGGACATTACCATTTAAAATTATTCTTACTGAGAAAATAAATAAAAACATTACTTTAGTATTAATGAGTACTTAAAGACAACTGAATAGGAAAAGAAATTTGCTATTTCATAGATATCAAACGAAATATTTTGATAAAGACGATGATACGAGTCTAAAAATAATACCTTCATCTGCCTGAAATCACTCCATCCACAACAAAACATTAAAAAAAAAGAAAGATTAAAGAAAGAGAAAGACAAAGGAAAGATAACAATGTGAAGAAACAACGAAAGGAAACGACATGAAGAAATGTCGAAAGTCACGTGTCTACTTCGAGCCAATGAAAGAAAAGCAGCCGAATCATTTGGAAGATATCCTGGACAGCTTCCAAAATTTAAAAAAAATATATTGAAGGAGGATAAAGGAAGAAAAGAAAACGCTCGCAAACAATTCTTATGAATACATCTTCGCCATAAATAAGATAGTCGAGACTTTTTGCAGTCGCAAATCTTTGTAAATTTTCTTTATCATAAACCTTTCATTTTTCCGCGAGATCAGATGACATATTTATAATAGTCACAAGTTGATAGCATAAAGATAATTACGCGATAGAATCAGAGCCTTGGAAAACAATACTGAAGCCAATATTCATTTTCAGTGCATTTTTTTTATCAATTCACCCCGAGCAAGGCAAATAACGCGCCACTAAAACGCAAGGGGGCTAGGGGAATTGAAAGAAAGGGAGAAGACGTTAGAAGAAACTGGAAATCTAATAGTACTATGAATTACAGAGATTAGACGGAGACGTTAGAAGTATAGAGTTGAAGTAGAATTTAGAAGGAACCGGAAACTCGGTTCTAAACAGGAAACAAGGAATAAAGCTCTACTCCGGTTCAAAAGACCGAGGAGGAGTATAAACCGAACGTTAGGTGAACTTATCTAGTACTATTGAGGATTGAGTCGCTCCAGCCCAGATATGGCAGGAAGACTCCATTTTGTATCTAATCAGACTCTTGTAAAGAGGAATTGTGGCAGAAGGACTTTATCTAGGTTGGAAAGTCAGGATTGAGCCACTCCGGTCCAGTTATGGCAGCAAGACTTCATTTCGTGTCTAATCTGACCCTTGTAAATATAGATGATGACAGGAAGAGTCAGATACTTTCTGAAACGATATCAGAACCGACCATTTTCCAAGAATTTAGCTAAGAATCGTATATATGAGTTCCACTTGAGCTCTAGGAGTATAGTCCCAATGAGTCGCAAGAGGCATTCAAAGCAACGAGACGCTTTGCGGGTGCAACCATTTCTCATGACAGGAGAAAATTCAATGTTTGCTCGGTAATGGTAACGGATTAATTGTAGACTTATAATTATGTAAGATAGATTCTGGTGGGAAAAAAATGTTTCGACGGTGAACCAAATTTTCTAGCAGCAGACCGAGCGAATGATTCCATATTAATCTTTCTACTTCATGTCCTTTTGCTTCATTTTAAGCGTACGCAGTTAATTCTTGCCTAAGTTTGTAACGTCCGACTCAGAGATTGAATTCAAAATGAATATATCACGGACCAACCCTTTTACTCGTCCGGGCTATTGTCCTCTGTGTCTGGAGCTAGAAGCTTTACGGGCATATCGCGTTGAGGAAAAAAAAAACGGTTATCGCATGATCACTGAAGTTAAGCAACGTCGTGCTTGATCAGTAACTAGATGGGTGACCGCTTGGGAATACCACCTACTTGGAAGTGCGGCTGATGTAAATGACTTGGAAATGGAAATTAGAGAGCGAAGTACGAATTCCAGATGAAATCGTTGTATTCACTTACGAGCAAATACAGAGTGTCCATAAAGTCCGTGTGCACTTTAAAAAATGTATAACTTTATTTGTATTTGCGATAGAAATAATCTGTAAAAAATGTTATAAAGTTTAATGTACCTAGTTTTAAGTATAGCTAAAATAACTAATGTGATTGCAGGCATTACTGTAAATCAGTTGGCAAATATTTTCCGTGAACTGCAAAATCTTATTACCCTTTGTATTGCTAATGATGGAGGACATGTGGAAACTTAAATAAAATTTCAATAAAACCTTAAAACATATAGATTTACTTCTTTCTAATCCTTTTTACAAATTATTAAATCAGTTACGACTGAAAAGTGAGTTTGATACTCACTAGGTGCTCCGTACTTTCGGCCTTGTGCCACATCTAAGCTACGCTTAGAAAATTGCTACTGGGCACCTCGGCGTGTTGTAATGGTTAGCAAGCTTGTCTCGCTAGATCAGTTACAAGTGAAAAGTCAGTTCGATACTCACTAGGTGCTCCGTACTTTCGGCCTTGTGCCACATTTAAGCTACGCTTAGACAATCACTATTTGTTTAGATGTTCGTTTCTGACTGTTGAAAAGACTATTTCGTGCGTCTGTGGCTTTGATGGCCTCATTAAAGGCAATTTTCATTATCGCTGATAATGTTCCGCAGATAAATAAATCTAAATAAAAAAAGAACGATATTTTTCTTTTTTAGAATCGCCACGCGTTCAATGGATAAATTTAATCACGTGACTCAAGTAAATGTAGGGAAAAGCGAACATTCTCACCCCGTCCGACAAAATGATCAACAAAGAAAGAAGGCGAACGTAAAAATAATGGAGGCTCGTTGTCGCGTCTGGTTGTTCAAGAGAGAAACAGATCTCTCAGGTTGTGATGTTTGTTTTATTTCCCGTTCTCTCCCTTCGTCTCCCTTGCCCGTTGTATTCGTTAATGGGCCATATTGATGGTCTTACGTTTATAACTACTGCTAACCTCTGACCCGCCAGGTATACAGCGGTGACGTTGAGTAAAGATTATAAACCGTTTTGAAAGGCCTGATCAGATATTGATGGTAGTCGGACTGGTTTCGATGATGAAAGATTTAACGACATTACGAGTACAGTTTCCCTGCAAATATATAGCCTCAAATACAGACAACAAAAGCAACAAGAATATAAACAATAAAAAGACAAAAGAAAAGCAAAACAATCCTTAAGTGTGTAGAGATAGATGAGAAGGAGAAGTATTGCGTAAGACATAGGGAGAGATTGAGAGAGAGAGAGAGAGAAGATAGAGGAGAAAGGGTAATATGACAGACGAAGAGAAAGAGAAAATAAAACAAGTCGAATGAGAATTCAAGATAGAGATATTGAACGATAAATAAAAGCAGACCCCCGATTTGAAAAATAAAACTATCTGAAGAAAGAAAAATATGTGATGTGATGAAAAAAAAAAAGATGACAAGTGATTTCTGAGCAGTTTGATGTGGAATATGAAAAACTGAAATCTGTTCTTTCATCGAGGAAAACGTGTGGATATACAGACATGTCGTCGGACGCCAATTCGAATTCCAGCAATGTTCATTTCGCCGGGTTCGGAATAATCGCTATTACCATACAATCGGCATCACACAAGCACATCTTAAAAGACAATCACGAAAAGAAATTGATAACAACTAACAGGAAACACCTTGAAAATGGCTAATGAAGTGTCCGAAAGCGCTTCAGACTACAGAGAATTTTTACACATCATTACAACCCACCAAGCGGAAAAATTTAAGAATGCCAGAAAAATTCAGTAAAAAGATCATAAAATCTTCCTTGTCTGTCATATACAATTGTAATATTATAAGAAAGGTTGCAACGTCGTGCTTGATCAGTAACTAGATGGGTGATCGCTTGGGAATACCACATATTTGGAAGTGCGGCTGGTGTAAATGACTTGGAACTGGAAATTTGAGAGCGAAGTACGAATTCCAGATGAAATCGTTGTATTCACTTCCGAGCAAATACAGAGTGTCCATAAAGTCCGTGTGCACTTTAAAAAATGTATAACTTTATTTGTATTTGCGATAGAAATAATCTGTAAAAAATGTTATAAAGTTTAATGTACCTAGTTTTAACTATAGCTAAAATAACTAATGTGATTGCAGGCATTACTGTAAATCAGTTGGCAAATGTTTTCCGTGAACTGCAAAATCGTATTACCCTTTGTATTGCTAATGATGGGGGACATGTGGAAACTTAAATAAAATTTCAATAAAACCTTAAAAAATATAGACTTACTTATTTCTAATCCTTTTTACAAATTATTTCTATCGCAAATACAAATAAAGTTGTAAATTTTTTAAAGTGCACACGAACTTTATGGACAACCTGTATATATATTCCTCTTTATACGTTATTTTTATAGATACAAATATTTAAAGAAATGGTCTGTTTATAATAAACAGTTTTAACTACATTTACTGGCCTGAATGTGCGAGAAATTTCATAGAAAATATGCGTCCTTCGACAGGAATCGAACCTGTATTCTATACGGAACCGTCATATAGCATGACGTGCTTTACCGATTTAGCTACAGAGGAAGCACCTGGTCAGCATGGGACAGACTGGATCCTATAGCCTTTGATGGCAACTGATCTAGGAGATGAAAAACTTTAAATTCAAAACTTGTGGAGGGTCATTTGGGGAACTTGTGACACGTAGTTCACCAGGTCTCTGTATTCGGCTCTTCAAAATGTGTGGATGATTCTGCACAAAATCTTCACCACTATAATCAAATCTCTGTGCTGGTGTAGGACTTTCGGTTCCTCGGATCTGATCTGCTTGACCCTCGTACGTCGAGTTCAACGTGAGA
>OZ038503.1:78769017-78798126 GCA_964036315.1 Acanthosepion esculentum | reverse complement strand
GGGGGAAAGAGAGAGAAAGTGTGAAGAGTCGTGCGTGGGAAAGAGAGAGAGAGACAGACTGAGTGAAGAGATGAGTTTGAGAAAGAGAGTGAGTGAAAAGACGTGTGTGAGAAAAGAAAAGAAAAATTAAGTGAGTTGGTGATAGTTTTTTGAGGTTGTGCCAGTGAGAGACAGAGAGAGTGATTGATAGTGAGTCAAGCATTACTAAATGCGGGTGCGTGTAAAAGTGAGGGTGAGTGAGTAAGAAATAGAGAAAGTAGCACAGAGAATGAGTGGGGATGACGGAGAGGGTATTCTTTTGTGAAACACACACACGCACAGAGAAAGAGAGAAAGAGAGAGATAAGTAGGAGTATGCATACATGTGTGTGAGAGAGAGAGAGGGGGGAAACAAAATATAAGAAAGCTAACAATAGTAAAACAAGAATGCGCATGCGTGTGAAACAGAGAGAGAGAGAACGAGGAAGATTAATAAGAAAGTTAAAAGAGAAAGAACATGTGTTAAGATTTAGGTGTACTAGCGGGATAGAGAGAGTGTTGATAACTAACTAGAAAGAAGACTCTACCAGTTCACAACTAAGACCCACTATGCCACGTCCACAGAGTCGAATCATCCCTATTCTCTTCGTATTTCATTCTTAAGAAAGAAGTCCCATTTGGTGAGTTTCGTCCAATGAACAGCTACTTCGTGAAACAAACTACTTAAATGATCCTTCCCCGTCACTATAATTTTAACCTCTTAAAGTCAAGGGTCAACCATTATCTATCCTCCATATCCTCATAATATGCACGTCTTACTTCCTCATCTTCCGCCATTTCAACAACCTTATTCAGTAATCCCATTAGGCTTTGTATCATGTGAACAATAGCATACAAAACCAAACTCCCGAGAGGATGCTTCCCCGATAACTATGATCTTAACCGCATCAAGTCTAGGGCTAACCGTTATCTATCTTACATATCCTCATAATATCCGCGTCTTACTTCCTTATCTTCTGCCCTTTCAACAACCATATTCAGTAATCCGCTTTGGCCTTGTATTAGGTGGACGATAGCGTAGAAACTTTCTCCCGAGAGGATGCTTCCTCGATCACTACGATCTTAACCTCTTCAAGTCTTATTATCTATCCTACATATCCTCATAATATGCACTTTTTACTTCCTCCTCTTACGGACTTTCAACAACCTTATTTAGTAATCATCTTAGGCCATGTATTAGGTTCACAATAGTGTTTAAAAACTATCTCCCGATCACAACGTTCATGACCTCTTCAACCCAGGGGTCAACCGGTATCTATCCTACATATCCTCATGATACACACTTCTTACTTTCTCCTCTTCCGCCCTTTCAACAATCTTATTCAGTAATCCTCTTAGGCCTTGTACTATTTGGTCATAGCTGGGACTTTACCATTTGCTTCCCCTACCCGGGCCAGGGTGGATGAGGGAAGAACAGCAATTAACAGGTGGTTCCATTCCTCAACACGTCCAAAATCCCGATCAGAAGCTTTGCTGCCGGATGTAGTTTATCGTCATACCAAGGACTATCTTGTCTTAGATGAACAATAACGTACAAAAAAAAACTCCCGATCACTACGACCTTAACCTCTTCAAAATATTTCTACAGAACATCCGCTTAGGCCTTGTATTCGGAAAACAGACTCCCGAGATGATGCTTACACAATCACTACGATCTTAATCTATTCAAGTCTAGGATCAACCGTTATCTATCCTCCATATCCTCATAATGTGAATTTCTTACCTACTCGTCTCACATCAAAAAAAAATATTTAGTATATCTTTACCAATAAGTCATTGGAATTCACATAAAAGTAATGTGTGGAGAGCCATGACTCTCTACGTTCAAAAGAGATGTTTTTAAAGATATTGAATAAGTGTAAATGAGTCTGGCACAAGATAACAATAGGTGAGAACCTATCGAATTGGCAAGATAAGCTTGTTCGGCATCACTATATAATAGACGCGAAATATATATAGACATTTTCTTTTAATCAATTCACCCCAAACAAGGCGATAATGCCACTAAGACGCAAGGGTCTACTGTGAGTGAAAGAGCATGAAAAGATTTTAGAAGGAACCAGAAACCCAATCCTAAACAGAGAAAAAGCGATAAACATTTACTCCTGTTCAAAAGTGCAGAGAGAGTGTGAACCGGGCAATAGGCGAACCTTATCTACTCCATGCATTTACTAAAAATTGATTTTGGTTAGTCTGACACACGGCCACAAATGATGGGCACTCAGTAAAGATTGAATCCACTACACAGTTATTATTCTTATTTATAAGCACAAGTTCGGCACGAGGCCATGTAAAACAAGCAGTGGACACGATCTCATTTCGTAATATTGATGACCAGCTTTATGTTTTAAGGGAAATGGAAACAAAAATGACACTTAGAATCAGAAAGACACAACTGGAAAACATAATGAGAAAAGGAGGTTGAGAGAATATGACACTCACGAGACATTTTAAAGGTAAGCAGATCACAGGGAAACATCAAATAAAGTGTCTAAAGAACTTGTTCAAACAGATTGCAGAACATGTTTCGGGAGGGATAACTGGGAGAAAAATACTGCTTATAAGTGAAAGGAGGTGGTGGAGAGTCATGATCAACCATGCCTTGAAGAGATACAGCACATAGAAGGAGGAGGAGGAGGAGAATCAGCTCGATAAAATCATTAGGAATTACGCCATTTCGTCAAAATGTTGCTGTTTGGCACAAGGCCAACACCCGTGGAGCGCTTAATAAGAATCAAATCGAATCGACGACATGGTGGTGATATTTACTGAGATTAGCTTAATCTAGCACAAGGTTAAATTTGCTTACTAGATCAGCTCGTTAACCATTACTCCAATGCAAAACGCTCTGACGATAATAGATTGACATTGATTTTAAACGGATTCCTTTTAAGTCAAAAATTTTTATTTTCGATTTAAAATTTCTTTACGTTTTCCATTAACACAGTCTGAATTTCGCTTCATAACAACATATATATATATATATATATATATATATATATATATATATATATATATATATATATATATACCAAGCAATATATTTTTCTTTAGACATATATTGCTTTCTTCTTTTTTTTATTTTAATTTTTTTTTAAATTACAAGCGCCAATCGAGAAACACGCACAGTTCTATAAACAAATATATTGCGAAGAGTTCCTGAAAATAAGCATCACTGAAGAAAGGTGTCGGAGGATGAGGAGAAAGAAGAGAAGGAAAAAATAGATTAGTTAGTTTCTTTATAGCCTTGTTTATCAGAACATTTTAGCCATCTTCTTCGTCATTTTCTTGATATTATTATTATTAGTATTATTATTAATATTATTATTATTATTACTTTCGATTGCATTTTCGCAATCTGTCAATTTATTTATAGGGTACTTGAGAGAAAACTCAAAGTGAAAATTCGATCCAAAGATAAAACGAAGACACACACAGAGAGAGAAAAACAAAACAAAAGATTTGTTCCAAAATAGACAAGGACAAAGCAACGCATTTAATGTGTAAAAATTTTTAGAAATCATCACTTTTTCTTCTTTTAGCACCGAGGGATGCCAACCATTTTCTCAAGCCTCTCATTTTCGCGTATTTTTAAAGAGATTAGAATGCGATATTTCAAGACTGTCAAGACACTCGCAGAAACTTTTCTTTATTATTCCATCGAAGCAGGATAAATATATCCACACACACACACACACACACACACACATGTATGTATGGACAGTGGGAAAGCTCTCGCAATTTGAAGAACATTAAATTTATTTAGAAAGAACAATAACTTTCTTGCCAGCCAGCCATATTCATGGAGAATGTTGAAAAGTTCTCAAACCGACCAAGTCTCAAAATCAATATTCTTACGCGTATTCATTGAAATTCTATTTTGTAAGAAGCAGGTCTAAGAACCTTTCAACGCCAAACATGTTTGAATATATATATTGAAGTCAACACTCAGAGGCGATAGGCTCTTTCATGCTAGACGCAATCGCAATATAGCACACCTTAAAACTATATTTCTCCATATATATATATATATATATATATATATATATATATATATATATATATATATATATATATATATATATATATATATATAATAAAAAAGCTCAAACACTAATATTCCATGGTTAATTGTAATCACGATCCAATTCATCAGACCTACAAATTCAAAAAGAAATCAGAAAATATAACTCCGGTTATAAAAAATAAAATTTTAGTGAGAGTGTATGTGTGGGAGTGGGAAACAAGTTTGAAAGTGAAATGTATGAAAGCTCTAGAGGGAGAGTGTAGCAGAAGAAAGAAGAACAGGAAGGCCTTAAGGTGAACGTGGGGATTAAAATTTAACAGAGAGAATTTTTAAAGAGAGGAGTTTTAAAGAGAGAAGTTAAATAACGGTTATATATATATATTTTAATATATATATATATATATATATATATATATATATATATATATATATATATATATATATATATATATATATATATATATATATATATATATATATATATAACTTCGACGTTGCCAACCGAACGATCCTCAGTGGCCGAAACGGTTAAGGCACGTCAGGCTATATGACGGTTCCGTATAGGATACAGGTTCGAATCCTTTTCTATGACAATTTCTCGGACATTCAGGCCGGTGAATGTTATTTAATACTGTTTATTATAAAACAGAGCATTTACTTAAATACTTGTTTCTATAAAAAAGAATGTATAAACATAAAAATGTCTTAAAAATAATTGTCGGACTTTGTCCATTTCATAATGTGTGACGTCATTTGTTTACATTTGATACGCCATGAGCAGTTATGAATGTACGTGAGAGATTCATGGAAGATTGAAGTTTATAAGCAGCAAATTCGACCTTGCCTTTGTGGCCGAAACGGTTAAGGCACGTCAGGCTATGTGACGGTTCCGTATAGGATACAGTTTCGATTCCTGTCCAGGACGAATATTTTCTATGAAAATTTCGCGGACATTCAGGCCGGTAAATGTTATTTAATACTGTTTATTATAAAACAGAGCATTTATTTAAATACTTGTATCTATAAAAACAATATTAAACATAAAAATGTCTTTAAATAATTGTCGGACTTTGACCATTTCATTATATATATATATATATATGCACATTTCATTAATATATATATATATATATATATATATATATATATATATATATATATATATATATATAAAATGCGAATGTCAGAGTATCACATTTTACAACTTTACTCCTAGAGGCCGTAGTCCAACATATCATACTATAATTCAGGCCGAATTGGTGAGCAAATTAAAAACATACCGGGGCCGGATACGATCCCGCAACCCTGAAATTTTGAATTCCCCAATTTTCATTACTTCGAAAGTTTTCATTGATTTTATTTACGTGATTTACTTTACGACGAATTTTTGTACGATGATAATTTTTATAACTTGGAAGTAAATTTGGCAAAAATCGAAATTAACTGCGAAATCCAGCGAAAATCACAGATGAAATAAAAAATAATTGTTTGAACTGAAAGTGAAGAACTACGTACATCAAATTGTCATTAAATTCAGTGGCGTCAGAGGAATTATCGCTGAACTTTTAAAAGGTCAGCTTAAAAATTTAGCAATTAAAGTTCAACGATAATTGTCAAAATTGATTGTTGTATTTAATACAGCAATCCATTTTGAGTTCTTCTGTAGTTTATTGTTGCCTATCTCAGCTACTCCTCCCTATCTATTGTGATGAAGGCCCAATGAAGAACCCTCCACAGTAGATAGCTTAAATCCTGCCCGATACGATTGCTTTTAAGGTATGTCTGTGAATCCTTGTTTTTAGACACACGCATACACACACACATACACACACACATACATGTGTCTATATATATATCGATGACCTGACCATTGCGATTAAGTATGAAACTGACTGCGAATGGGTTTTTGGTATCAATGTATACTTCCTGTTCAAGAACCGGGGAGGGTTTTGAACCGGGTTATAGGCGAATATTTGAAGGGATAAAAATGTTAGATTAAAAATAAATCCATTAATTCTTTATATATATATATATATATATATATATATATATATATATATATATATATATATATATATATATATATATTACAGCAAAAAAAGAAAAATTACCTCGATATAGATTTTTCAAGCCGTTCTGTGCGGAGGTATCATCAGCCCCTCCAGCCGCGCACAGAACGACCTGAAATTTTGTTTTTGTTTTTTTTTTTTTGCTGTAAAAAATACATATGCCCTGTTAAAATAAAACTATCGAGCTGTGTGGTCCAGTTTTAATAATTAATATTGCTAAGATCCACCCGAATTATACACCGATGGACCGATTACCTGTACTATATATATATATACACACACACACATACAAATATATATTGTCATCCATAGACAGACTGTTTCGCTGTATCACAGATCATCAGTGTGGCTAGATGTCTGGTTGCTTGTAGGTAGAATCGAAACCCGGTTGCATTGGCGTCAGTCGGAGATTTTACCCCTAAGCCGTTGGCGCATGGAAGAGAAGAAAGTGAATTTAATCGTATTTATTTTTAGATAAACACACATGTAAAGAGTTATCCTACTAGTGAAGACTAAAATGTCTATATATTTAAAATAAAGAACATTATATATATATATATGTGTGTGTGTGTGTTATGAGATGGATTAAGTTCGGCAATTTCTTATTTTTGCATTCATAAATTTGAAAAATGTTGTTTTAAACGTTATTCGTCAGAGATGTGCGGATTTTACAAGCTTGAAATTGACTCTGAGAGTTTCCTAAGTTTGAAGAACACATATAAAACTGCGGCAAAAATATTTTTTTTATCATCTAAGCCACAGTCCTTGCCCCCTATAATAATTTCTTAAAGACGACGCATAGCAGCAGCACTGTCTCGTGAGAAAGGCGTTTCTTAAGTTTGTTTTCGTTGGGGGTTTTTTTTTTGGTTGTTGTTTACTTTTTTTTAATCGACCACTCCTCCGTGAAGCGTAAAAACACTGAGCATAAAATGTAACAGAAGTTTCTTATTCTTATATTTGTAGAGATTTCCTTACAAAACGGTTTAGGATTTTAATTTTACGCGGAGAATTTTTCAATTTTGAAATTTAATAGAGGAAAATAATTGAAGACAAAAAAATATATAAAACGATTTTACAAGGGTAGCTTAGATGTGGCACAAGGCCGAAAGTATGGGGCACCCAGTAAGTATCGAACTCACTATTCAGATGTAATTGTTTTAGCGAGACAGGCTTGCTAACCATTATGACACCGTCTCGAGGTACCCAATTCGATTTCCTATAGCATTGTACCAATACCCCCATTTATACTGGCAAATCAAGTTTTGTCGCATATATTTTTGATGTTAGACCCTGCCATAGAGGACGATGAAGGTCACAATCTTATACTTATTAAGATGTTATAAAAAACTAAACGCAGGAAATATTAGGCAAAAAGCAAAACGCCACAAAAGTAAACGCTGGATGATTTATTAAATTGAATGTTGAATTCGAGGGCTGAAAGGGATGCTAAGGTTTAAATATTAAATAAAAAAAAGAAAATGGGTTTCTTACTGCCTTTTTTACCGTATATAATATCTTTATGAAAGTTTTAAAAAGTATATTAAAAACAAAACAAAAGGAAAAAATGACATTTCTGATTTATTTTACAATGAATGACAGTAATTATATATATATATATATATATATATATATATATATATATATATATATATATATATATATATATATATATATATATACATAAGTGTGTATACATTATGAAATGCACAAAGTCCGACAATTATTTTTTAAGACATTTTTATGTTTATACGTTCATATTATCGATAAAAAAATGTCTTAAAAAAATAATTGTTGAACTTTGTCCATTTAATAATGTATGACATCATTTGTTTACATTTGGATACGCATTGAGCAGATATGAATGAATGAGAGAAAACCATGGAGAATTGTATTTTAAAAACAGTAAAATCGACCTTGCCAACCGTAACGCTCCTCTGTGGCGAAATCGGTAAAAGCACGTCAGGCTATATGACGGTTCCGTATAGGATACAGGTTCGATTCCTGTCGGAAGACACATATTTTCCATGACAATTTGTCGGACATTCAGGCCGGTAAATGTTGTTAATACTGTTTATTATAAAAAGAGCTTTTACTTAAATATTTGTATCTATAAAAAGAACGTATAAACTTAAAAAATGTCTTTAAAAAAAACGTGTGTGTATGTATATATATATATATACATTCAGGGTGCGATGTTATAAATTGTCGCCATCTTCCATTTTTAATTTCGTGTATGTGCGTTGCTTGTTTTTGATTTCATCTGCACAGTATAACAAGTTCAGTGGGGCAACATCTATGAGTAAAAGAGCACCATGACGCAATTCATTCCGCCATGAATTTTGGAACAGTATGCTGTACTGCTTGGCATTCGCACCGGAAGATCCAATACGAACATTTCAGAGTGTCTGGGTGTCCGCCTGAGGACAGTGCAGAAGATTCGGAAACCGTTGGTAGTTATATCCAGTCACCATCATGGCTTTTGGAATGATCACTGGTGAGGTTATGCCTCCATTCATCCTCCCACAGGGCCTCAGACTCTACACGGATGCCTACATCAGATGCTTTGAGGAGGTAGTGCTGCCATGGTTCAAGAGGGAGGCTGCTGGAAGACCCTGTGTCTGGCAACAGGAATCGGCACCATGCAACAAAAGCAGGAGAACCGTGTCATCGATGCCAGACCATTTTATGCTACTACATCACCCCTTACATGTGGTCACCTAACTTCAACCATGATTATTATGTGCGGGCGCACTCGAGCAAGAAACCAAAAAAAGTTCTTGCAACACTATCATTAACCATCGAGACCGACCAGATGAGATGCAAGAGATTCCGAGGTCGGTTGGAGGCAGTGGTTGAAGGCAATGGCGATTTTGTTGAATAAATTTACTTTTTATTATTTCAAGATATTTTTGTGTCATTTTGGTAAATATATCTTTTAAAATGAGATGTCAGTGTTATTTTCATTCTTTGCGTCATTTAGACGACAATTCAAGCATCGCAGCCTGTACATGTAATTAAATAAAAGTGCATGCTATAAATACTAGCAAATAATATAGTTTTCTGTCACCGTCTGCACGGGTTTGCATTCATAGTACGTCCTTGTCTTTAGACTAACTGTCACGCAAGGCAATAAAGAGAAATCTACCCTGTTATTTAAACTATAGCAAGAGGTAGATAGAAATGGTCTATTCCAACAGAACTAAATTGAAAGGGAACACAGAAGACTAGGCCGGAATCTGAACACGGCTCGACGGTTCCACTTTAGGCGTCGCTGGCTCATTTATGTGCCATACGTGATACATGCTTAGGCGATCATGTATCTTTCGATACATGACTGATGAGGCAGTTTTTTTTTTCTCGCAATAGGTTGCTATTTCTTTCTGCGGTAGGCCATTTGCCATCCAAGGCTATAGAGCTCGGTCTGTCCTGCTATTTGCTGGCGTAGACCATTTGCCATCCAAGGCTATAGAACCAGTCTGTCCTGCTATTTGCTCATAGCTGGCGGATGGGGAGAAAATGAGGGTTCATACCTTTCCCAAGGATATTCGCACGTAAGTGAGTATAATGGATCCGACTGGAACTCGAACTCGTCTCTCCGATTCCTCAATCCGAGACGCTATCTATCACTCCACCGTACCTACCCTGAATCTGAACACAGCGTCGCTGGCAATTAGGCTACTATACACTTAATAACATATATTCAATGAAAACTAATGAAGAGCAAATAGGTACTACTCCGTGTTGAGCACTAGTATAAACCATTACACCCCAGATGACTACTTTAGTCCAACAGCCCTTAGTGTGTCAAGGTATGTAGCAAAGAAAGGTGTAGGGGGATACTAGCGTTAACTAGAAGGCAAGAAAACAAACTAATCGAAAAATCTCTGGGATTATTTACAATGTGAAGTGTTGCGTGCTATGATAAACTGCCGCACGCTAGGGCGAGGGGCGGAAAGTTATAATAAGGCTAAAGAAGGAATGGTTCTGCGTTGTCGTGTCGTTTTCTCTCGTTCTTTTCACTCGGGACCCTCACGCATACATTAAACAAACACGATGAACTAACAGATGGACGAAACAGGATACTACAATAATGGCCATTTTTCAGACCCGATGATAATAACAAGCATACAAATGCATAAAGGATTTCTCTACCCTAAGTAATTTTTAAAGCAAAGCGTGTTTGATTGACATCAATTGAGGGAATGGATCACGTTGATATTATTGTATTCTCACTATTATATTATTGTGATTAGACGGACTAAAAACATATTAAAACCGAACATAAGCAAAAAAGGAAAAAAACAAACGGGTATCAGCACGTTAGATGTCGCTTCATAAGTATAGCTTATGGCGTGAGAAAGAGCCAAGTGTCCGAAAGAAAGGCAGGAGACATCAAACACTCGTTCGAGGAGCATTTCAAACACTCATTATACATTATCAATGTAAACGGTATATTTCACGGTTAAAAGTGTTTATATATACACATACATCTTTTTTATTGTTCTTTTTTGTCATTTTTTTGTTATATTTGACATGTTTTTGTCTAAACAAGGAAATTAATTTCAACCAGCCAAAAGATTGAAGAGCGAGAAGTACGAAAGAAAACGTTAATCCCGTCAAAAATCGCTTTTCTCGGAGACAACTGCATATATATATATATATATATATATATATATATATATGTATGTATACTTAGGTAATGAAAGGTTTGGTAATCTGGGTGGATAATTCCAAAAGGGGTGTAATCCAGAGAGTTAAATATAACAACAGAACAAATATTAATTAAATAATTAAGAAAGAGATAACCTTAAGGCTCCATGGAACCTTAAGGTTGTCTATTTCTTAATTATTTTATATATATATATATATATATATATATATATATATATATATATATATATATATATATATATATAGGCAGTACTCCTTCATTTATGCATGTTTCATTAAAGACGACAGACAAGGTACTACAATTAAGCTTTTTTCTTGTGCACGAACAATAAAATTAAAATATTACATAAAAAGCTTAATTGTAGTACTTGACTGTCGTTTTAATGAAACATGCATATATATATATATATATATATATATATATATATATATATATATATATATATATATGTATGTATGTATATATATGTATGTATGTATGTGTGTGTACATATATATATATATATATATATATATATATATATATATATATATATATATAGGCTGACGACTGCGTTTAAGCATGAAACAGACTTTTATATTTGCATACGCTCTGTCCCTGATATTGAGTACTTTAACCATACATATAGCACATTAAATCGATATTTGTATTATATATATATATATATATATATATATATATATATATATATATATATATATATATATATATATATATATATATATATATCATTAAATATAACAGACAATGAAGATTAAGTCAATTTTTACTTAGTTTTTCCGTTCTGTAGGAGTACGGGAATACAGAAATTTTTCCTAAATTTTACAAAACGAAAAAACGTACGGATGATGGAAAAAAATAATTAGAAAAATAATTAAATCTTCCTTGTCTGCTACAATTAATGAAAGATGTTTAAAAGGTTCGTTGCTGTACAAATATATATATATATACACTGCGAAATACAAAATCACCTCAAAATGAGATTAAGCTTATTTCGACATACGAAAATATAATTCGTCTGTCTTATCAACCCCGGTATAGACTGAGTTCGTGACGGAAATACAAATTTACTGTGAAAGGCACAAATAATAAATACATACTGAGAAGAAGTAATGGATTTTATATTTATATATCCGAGAGATTTTTATAAATTTAAAAGTTATCTTGAGGGGATACTCATATTTATGTAGACGCACTGTTTATTTATTAGAGTGGATCTTTATTTATTTTTTCTACCGGCCTGAAAATTTCTCTACTATTCAGAAAAACGAAATGAATTTATTAAACAAAATAACCAATAATAACAAAACAAAATGGCTTTTCCCCTATTTCACCTTTCTTAACAGAATTACTACTCTCCCAAACAAACTTACTCAACAGTATCAAGAAATCAAAAGAAAATGTTTGAATCCGTCTTAACAGCAATAATAACAATATCTCCCCACGTGACACTAATTGACGTAATTTTGCGTTAACAGTATGAAAATAGCGTTCTCTAAATTCTTCCAGTTGCTAAGGACATTTTGTTTTGTTATTATTAGTCACTTTGTTTAATAAAATGATTTCGTTTTTTACCTTGAATAAGTCCACATTGGACGAAACGCAATAGTCACACACACACACACACACACACACACACATATATATATATATATATATATATATATATATATATAGATAGATAGATAGATAGATAGATAGATAGATAGATAGATAGATAGATAGATAATATTAGTGGTCACTATATATATATATATATATATATATATATATATATATATATATATATATATATATATATATATATATATGTATTTATATATATAAAATATATATATAATATATATATATATATATATATATATATATATATATATAATATCTGGATAAAATAAATGAAACAAAATTGGGTGTTTTTTTTATGAAAGTATTTATTTCTGTGTTTTTGTATATATTTATTTATTTAATATATATATATATATATATATATATATATATATATATATATATATATATATATATATATATATATATATATATATATTCCCAAGAGGAGAGAATCCAGGTAGAACTCAATGTCCAGGACAGAGTAAGATTATAATAAAAAAGGCTTAAACACTAATATTCCATGGTCATAATTTATTACATTGGAATCGTAATTACGATCCAATTCATCAGACCTACAAGTTCAATTTGAATTTCTAGGTCTGATGATTTGGATTGTGATTCCAATGTAATAAATTATAACCATGGAATATTAGTGTTTGAGGCTTTTTTATTATATATATATATATATATATATATATATATATATATATATATATATAATATTATAAATAATATCAATTGATAATTAATAAGGATATTTGCAAGGAGGATATAAATCCAAAGAGAGCTCAATGTAAGAACAGAGCAATATAATAATGAGTAATACAGAACCCTTAAAAGTCTATCTGTTTATAATTTATTTCGTGGACTTTACAAAATGTCCATCTCTTCAGATCAGACGTAAAGATAAGAAAAACAGAAAAAAAAGAAAAGAGAGAAAAAAGAAAAAAGTCCTAATATTAAAATAGGAAGGAAGAAAAAAGAAAGAAGGAAAAACAAAACTCTCGATATAAGGTTTATTGTGGTGGCGGGGGATTGAGGTTTCTTCTTTTGAACAGGAGTAGAATTTTATCCCTATTCCGGTTCAACGTTTGGGTTTCCGATTCCTTCTAGGATATTTTCCTTCACTTTCACTTCCGGTAACCCCCTTGCGTCTTAGTGGAATTATCGCCTTGCTTGAGGTAAATTGATTAAAAAAAACTACTTACCTCATTGCAAGGACCCAAGTGATGTGCACAAAATTCGAATCCATCTCTTTGTGTTTCTGTGTGTCTTCCCTGTGACAGATAATGATGAAAGAGGGCTTGGAAAACTAAACACTCACGCGGCATATTGAAGTCAAACAGCGATTAAACTCCCTCACAAGTTTATCAGTGAAGTGGGGGGGAGCATGGAAGCGAATTGAGAGGAATGGTCAACAGAAAAATATTTATCCGACAAACATTTAACAACTACAAACATAGGTAGATGTGGAGAGACGTGATCGCGTGTATTAAAGAAGAATGTGCGTTTATCCTTGTAAAGGAACAATCAGAGAAACGAGAAAAGGTGCTGAAGAAATTGGCTAGGTGTGGGAAAACACGGAGTGAAATACCGAAATATCAACGCACGGTCTCGTTTTCCGGGACCTCTTCCCCGTCCCAAGAACCAACCACCACTACCTACTGCCCCGCCCGCTTCCCCTGCCCGAAGTAAGCTAGACTGACCTGTCCTACTTGAAGCGCAACATTCGACACTGACAGCTAATAGCGGCCAATAAATTGTAAATTTCTTCCCCTATAATCTTTTCGACTTTTTCACCCTCCCACGAGTAAAGACTCGATTTCTACTTTCGTGTATTGATTCGTTGTCTTGAACTGAACTCTTTTACTGTTTGTATATTTACCTGACGACGATACTCTCTCTCTCTCTCTCTCTCTCTCTTTCTCTTTCTTTGTGTGTAGGGGGAGGGGATTTCTCGCTTAAAATCTCTTATCCGGCCTCTCTCTCTCACAACCATTTACTCTCCCTCCTTCACTCTTATAAAGCTCTACATACTCTCCTTCACTCTCATCATTTCACTTACTATCTCCTTCAGTCATGCTATTCTAAACTCCTTACTCTCTCATACACGCCTTTTCTCAACTCAAATTTTCTCAACTCTCCTTTTCTCAATTACTCTTCCTCTCACTCACACATAAACAGTTCTACTCTCTCAATCACCGCCTTTTCCCAAACCCTCTTACTTTCATTCCTCAGTCTGCTAACACGCTCTCACTTTTTGCTCGCCATTTTCCTTGAACTGTGATCTTTTAGTGTGTGTACATTCACCTGACGACGATACTCTCTCTCTCTCTCTTTCTTTGTGTTTAGGGGGAGGGGATTTCTCGCTTAAAATCTCTTATTCGGTCTCTCTCTCTCTCTCTCTTACAACCATTTACTCTCCCTCCTTCACTCTACTTCCTCAGACGCTTTCCTTCACTCTCATTATTTCATTTACTTCAGTCATACTTTACCTCTTACTCACATAAACTCCTTCACTTCTACTCACTCTCACACTTACTTAATCTCCCACAAGCTCTTTCACTCACACTCATACTCAAGCTTACAAGGTCACACCAATTTACAGGTGAGCTGGCTAGATGCAAACATACATTTTATGTTCTCGCTTGTGGAATTCTTTTCCGGTTCCATGTTTTCCAGCCAACTTTGATCTTCAGAAATTAAAATGTCTATCCTTATCTACTGTCTTCTTGATTCCTCATCTTTTATTGTTCCCGCTCCTTAAAAAATGTCTCTGTATCTCTCTATATTTCTGAGATGAGGTATTATGTACATTATTTACATTATTCGGACTATTGTCCTCATCTTTGTCGCCATATTTATCACAACGTTTCGGCCTTTCAGTATCTGTCTATATTTCAGAGATGAGGTATTATGTACACTATTTACATTATTCGGACTATTGTCCTTATTTTTGTCGCCATATTTATTACAACGTTTCGGCCTTTCAGTATCTGTCTATATTTCTGAGATGAGGTATTATATACACTATTTACATTATTCAGACTATTGTCCTCATCTTTGTCGCCATAATTATTACAACGTTTCGGCCGTTGTACGCTCCGACCTTCTTCAGGCGGTTGGAATGTCGAACTGAACCCTTTATTTCGCTCACTCCTTGAGGACACATGGCACAGTGAATAAAGGCGTTAGTTAATTCCAGTGAGAGGACCCAAAGAGTGTGAGTTCAATACCCGTTTAAGGCAGTGGAGAAATTTCAGATGGAAATTAACAGGAGATAACTGATAACTGAGATCCATTAGACATGGCACGTGGAACTAGAACAGTCTACCCCAGTGAGCGAAATAAAGGGTTCAGTTCGACATTCCAACCACCTGAAGCAGGTTGGAGCGTACAAGAGCTGAAACGTTGTAATAAATATGGCGACAAAGATGAGGACAATAGTCCGAATAATGTAAATAATGAACCCTTTATTTAATCTACGAAATCCCGACGGAAGTGTGGCCTAGTGAGTAACATCTCAGAAATATAGACAGATACTGAAAGGCCGAAACGTGGTAATAAATATGACGACAAAGATGAGGACAATAGTCCGAATAATGTAAATAATGTAAAAATGTCTCTTTGTGTTCTTACTGTTTCGCCCTCAGTAACAGCCTGTGTCTTAGTGGCTTCACTGCCTTCCTTGGGGTTAAATGATTCAAACAAATTCACTTATTCTTGTTTTCACACCCTTTCCCTGTTACACTTTTCTAAACTCCTTACTCTCGAATTCACGCTTACTTACTCTCCTTTTTTAAATTACTGTTCCTCCCACTCACACATAAAGCGATCTACTCCCTCAATCACCCCACCTTTTCCCAAACCCTCTCACTTTTATTTCTCAATTTGCTCATGTTTTGCTCGCTATTTTCCTATTTTTAATAGTATTTTTCAATTGTTTTGTCTTTCTTATTTGAACAAAAAAGTCCTTATTATCTTTTAAATATCGAAAGTGTTATGTTTTCTTGGAATATCATTTTTTTTTTCTTTATTTTGTATAAAGCAAATAACATTTTTCCAGTGTTTTCCACCACATCGCCTCTACGCTTGGGTCCTTCAAGATCACCTCTCAAATTATTTGATGTTACCAGATTTCGAACCTCTACCTCTCACCTCAGTCAGAAAAGCTTAATTATATCACTCAGAATTCCGTCTACTTGTGAAGTGTATCCGTATTTATGAAACATTAGTCTGGTATAAGGCCAAGAGGGTCTTCATTGAAAAATGCACTCACTTCTGCTGAAATGTTTGTTTCAGAAACATCCTCAAGATTAGCCCGAACATAATTCGCAATGCCACTGGTGCTGATGACATACGATGCTGACATTCAGGTGGATGGCATAGGATGAGAAACATTGTATTACTCCAATATCCCAAGCAATTTATGTCTACCTGGAAAACAAGCACCCGAAATTGTAGCTTTTCTTGGGTTTGAACCTTTGGCAATGTTGCGAATTATGTAAAAAATTCAGATCCGCCAACAAGTCAACTATTTCTCTATATATCACTTTGATTGAGAAGAAAGCCAAAAAAGTAAAAAAAAAGACATATCAGTGACGCTACTTGGTGTCAGTGAGAAAAAGAAGGAAAGAAAGAATAGGAATAAAGGAAAGGAGGAACGCTTCATCAGAAAAGGATTTAGGTGGAGAAAAATTGTGGTATTTAAATTTGAATGAGAAAAATAAATAAAGAATAGGAATAAAGGAAAGAAAGAATGCTTCATCAGAAAATGATTTCGGGAAAAGAAAAAGAAATCTGGTATTTAAATTTATAAATGTTTCCTGTTTGTCCTTTTTCCTATCATTCTGTTAGATTCTAATCCATATTTGCCCTATATTTGATCCCAATTCATATGTGTATATATATATATATATATATATATATATATATATATATATATATATATATATATATATTTTAATTCTTTTCGAAAATCAACCCTTTCTGCTGCTAGTTTTATAGCGTCAGGCAGTAAAAATAATTTTTACTGCCTTGCGATAGCAAAAATAATTTTTACTGCCTTGCGATAGCAAATTTATAGAAACCGTGGAAGCAGGAAAGTTGGTTTTCGAAGTTTTATATTTTAAATTGTTCTAAATTTTATTATTTTTTTCAATTGAATTGAGCGCTTTTTTCTTAACTTAAGCGTTTTTTAATTATAGAGCATGTTCCGAAAGTCTTGTCACCCTAAGAGATCCTTATGTATTCTGTAGGAGTTTCACGTGTCAGCCATCTGAAAATTATATTATGTAAGGGTGACAAGACTTTGGGAACACGCTGTGGATGCGTGTCTGTGTGTGTGTAGATATATAGATACACACACACACACGTATATATATATATGCACACACACACACATATATATGCACGCACACACACACAAACACACACACAGATAGATAGATAGATAGATAGATAGATAGATAGATAGATAGATAGATAGATAGATAGATAGATGAGTGGTTTAGCAACATGGTCCACTCTTAACTAAATGACCAAACAACGGAAGTCGATTTTCGTTGATGGGGAAGAACTTCTTGATTTGGACAAGAAATTTTCAGCTCTCCCTCGTCTGTATGAACAGGAGTGAGACAGAGAAGATATATAAAAAAAAAACATAATAAGGAAGTCGGAAACCCTTGTTTCCTAGAATCAAGTACGACAGGGTGGTCCGAATGTTTTGTCACCCTAACCCACTCTCCCAAACTGAAGTTGCGCGTGTCAGCCATCTGAAATGGAAAATTATGTTATATAGGGGTGACAAGACTTTCGGACCATACTGTACAGCCCCCCCCCCCCTCTACTATCACCAGAAAAATAAATCGTCCTATTTTTTTCCAAAACGATTGTCTGTATTAATTGCTCACCAAAGACGCGTTGTTCGTGCAGCCGGGCCACACGTGTGTGGCCTCCCGTAGGAGGCACAAACGTATGCGCAGAGAGGCACACATTTCGGCAGATTTAAATTAACTTTTCTGATGACTTCTTTTACGAGATAACAAATGTAATTTGCCCCCATTTCATGTTTAGCGTAGGATTTCCAACCGGTAATCTCCATTAAGCAACCTTGTTTCTGTTTGTAAAAGCGATATATGCCTATGCAATCTGTTAACCTTTCAAGTCTATTCCGAATTTCGTTGGATATTCTGCACAATTACCATGATCAATCTGCTTAGACATTTTTTTAAAAAAGAAACATTTTTCATTGTTTTTTTTTTGTTTGTTTCTTTGAGGAAGCCTTTTCACATCAGCAAACACACAATTTTGGCTTGGTTTGGTTTGTTTTACGGCATATCAACCTCAATTGGGTATTTAATTCCGACAATTTTTATTGCTGGTAATATTTCTTCTTCAAAAATGTATCGTTGGTAATTTTATTTTTCAAAAATGCATTACTGGTAACATTGTATTTACAAAGTATTTCTGGTATTAAAACCTATTTTTACACTTTCATAGTGTTTTGACCCAGTTTGGGGGTTGAATATTTGCCCAAAGTTGGAACCCTAACACATGCTACCAGCCCGGGTCAGGGTATACCTGGGAACACCAGCAATTAAGAGGTGGTTCAACGCTTCCCCTTCTATTTTTATCTCCCTCCGTTGTTCTCCCACTGCTCTTTCTCTCATTTCCCCTTTCGCACTCCCTTTCCTTCCCCTTTTCCAAATTCTCTATATCCCAGTATTTCTTTCTCCTTTTCGTACTCCCCCTTCCATCTGTCACTCCTGTTATTGCTCCTCTTCTCTCTTTTCATCTCAGACTTCTTTCTTTCCTTCTCTCTGTCCTAGCTCCTTTATTTCTCTGTTTTATCCTCTTCCTCCTAAGCTTTCTCTTACTCCCCCATCTCTCCTCTCATTGTCTTTGCTCTTGCTCTCCCTTTCCATCTCACACTCTTTTCTACTCTCTGTCCCTTTTACTCTCTCTCTCTCTATCCCTCTATTCTTTCTCCTCTTACTACTCTTTCTCCTCCCTCCGATTCTACTGTTGTGAGTCTTTCTTTCCTTTTCCACTCACTTTTCTACTCTCTCTCTATTTTCTCTCTCTATCCGTCTATTGCTTTCTCCTTTTCTTCTTTTCTCTCTCTTTTGCCTTTGTCTCTGATAAATTCCATCAATTAATCTCCCCTTTCTGTTTCAGTCATGATCCCCCCCTACTTTGTTAACAATAACATTTTGTCGTCATCTTTTTTTTTCTTTTTCATTCCCTTTTTTATTTTCGTTCTTTATTGTGCCGCCTCGTAATTAATCTTTAATATTAATTATACTGGTCAGATATTGTTATCAACGACGGACATTGGACGTCGGTCCAGCTCTCTGCTCTCAACATTCGCTCATTTCAGATTCACTGCCAAAAAAGCCAAAAAAAAAAAAAATGGCGGACGACAACGACGATATAGAAAACAAAAAAAAAAGCGAGATAAATTCAAGCAGCCATCCGGCGTATTGACCGCTTGCTCACGCTTATCGTTTGAAATGTATATTTATAGTTTTAGTTTTGCCTATCTAAAAAGTTCCGTACAATTAGAATCAACCACTGAAGAAAGCCCCTGGAAAGAGCTTTATTCTTTTCGACAAGTAAATTCACAATTAATCAAAAGAAGAAGAAAAAAAAAAGGAAAAGGGAGAGGAATGTTTGTGGGAAGTTCCAAATTGCGTAAAGGTTCTCTATATGCTAACATCATTGTATTTTTATCAGAAGTCCAGGAAGTCTACTGTTCCAAAAGACACTGGGAAATATTTAATAACGAGAGGGATATGTTCTTTTGCGCCATCAGACACCACCTTTCACTAACTTACACAGCTATGTGCCATCTTACACCGCCTTTCGTCGCTTTGCACCGCCTTATATCACCTTGCGCTGCTTTACACCACCTTTTGTCGCCTTACACAAGCTCACGTCGCCTTACACAATATATATATATATATATATATATATATATATGTATATATATATATGTTGCCTGACGATTGCATCTAGCAGGAAACAGACTGTCGCCTCTAAGTGTTGACTTCTATGTTCACTTTTATATATATATATATATATATATATATATATATATATATATATATATATATATATATATTAGGTTGGTGCAAAAATAATGTCGTTTTCTCACATGAATTTGAACGTCAAAAAACGACATTATTTTTGCACCAACCTAATATATATATATATATATATATATATATATATATATATATATATATATATATATATATATTATTTTATATGCGCAGTACTTAGTGGAAAGTGCTCAATACAAGTGACAGAGCTAACATATTCATTTGTCTGGATATTAATTTCTAACCCTGGGTTTCACGCTTTTGCGATCATCAGGATCACAAACTCATATCCAGACAACTGAATATATATATATATATATATATATATATATATATATATATATATATATATATATATATATATATATATATATATATATGTTCTTTCTCCCATATTTTCTATGACAATTTCTCGGACATTCAGACCGGTAAATGTTGTTAATACTGTTTATTATAAACAGAGAATTTACTTAAATATTTGTATCTATAAAAAAAATGTATAAACATAAAAATGTCTTAAAAATAATTGTCAACTTTGTCCATTTCATGATGTGTGATGTCATTTGTTTACATTTGGATACGCATTGAGCAGATATGAATGTACGTGAGAGAATCACGGAAGATTGTAGTTTAAAAAAAAAATTGACCTTTGTACCCGAACGCTCCTCTGTCTGGATCCACAGAAATTGTAAATAGTATGAAATGTTTAACAATGCTCATTAACATTCCACTAGCGGCCAACCATTTTCTCTGATGTTGGCCCAAACCCTCTATATTTCTAAGTTGAGGTATTATGCACATTATTTACATTATTCAGACTATTGTCCTCTTCTTTGTCCCCATATTTATTACAACCTTTCGGCCGTTGTACGCTCCGGCCTTCTTCAGGTAGTTGGAACCCCAGTGAGCGAAATAAAGGATTCAGTTCGACATTCCAACCACCTGAAGAAGGCCAGAGCGTACAACGGCTGAAACGTTGTAACAAATATGGCGTCAAAGATGAGGACAATAGTCCGAATAATGTAAATAATGAACTGCAATGGTGTCGTGTAAAACCGTGAGCGCCTATGTCTTAAAGGGATACGGTTATAGAAGAAAAAAATTGGAATTTTCCAAAACATTTCACGAATAAAATATACGATTTTGTCTGTTTAATATATATATATACATGTGTGTGTGTGTGTGTGTATGTGTTTGTGTACCATCATTAAAGTGAATGTGAATAAAAGTTTGAGATTTTTAGTAAATAATTTCAACGCATTGCTATAGTAAAATAATGGCCAACACATTTCTGTTAAAATAGATTAATATCTACTAAAATAATTTCTAAATCATTTCTACAGAAAAATAATTTAATAATTAGAGTGAATGAAAGTTTAAACGTATTTGTCTAATAAATGATTATAATGCGTTTCTCTATTCAAATAATTCCCAATGAGTTTCTATAAATGCTTTTTAGTATTTACTGTTCGACTATATCATTCATGATCAGAATGAATGGAAAATTTGATGTATTTGATTCATGAATCCTAGCCGTGATAAACTGCGGGTAATATGTAAAGAAAGGCTAAAAATATAAAGTAATGGCGAGAAAAGGCGAAGATGGAAATATCATTAAAGCTCTCAGTTGCGTGCAAAAGATCTTTTATTCGGTTTAACGTTTCTTTTGGTGAACGTCTATCATTTGACTGTTCCGCCAAATCATATATGACAGATTTCAAGATCGCAGTCACCGTCTGTGTTTGAAATTTATCTTCGAAATTTGTTCAATTTTTCTTTATTCGTCAGCTTCGAAGGATTTCGCTTTGCGCCGTAAGTGATTTATTGCAGCGTTGTCCAATGTAGATGATCTCGAAATTTGAAGGCTCTGTTTTTTTTCCCCTGGCAATCGAAATAACTACTTTCTTTTTCTATACTTTTCTTTTTTGAAATAATTGATTTCTCTTCCGTATTAAGTTATTCCCTATTTTCTTTCTTTCGTTAAAAGGAACATGCAGAAAGTTTTATTTCAAGCATTTGATTTGTGGTAAATGCTATAAGGTGAGGGAAAGTGTCGAGTTAATGGATGTCATTTGTACGTATATTTTCTTTCTTTTTTTTTTCTCCTTCTGTTTATTTCATTTTTTGTGACATCCTTCATTCTTCGCTGATATTTTCTGTTTCTCATTCCTTTTCTTCATGGCTACCCGTCTTAGCTCAATATACGAAAAGGCCAAAACTGCTCTGTCGTCGAAGTTTAGAATACGTCGATTGTATACCCAAAAGAAGGATAAGACAACCACGTACAATTAACCAACTTCAGGGGCGTGATTCAGGATAACATCTACCTTTGTGACTGAAGTGTAAACCGAATCATTTTTTTTACTCGATTGTAAACCGACGTCTTTCAACCTTTTTACCCCAGGTGTAAAACAAAGTGGAAAAGATAATCAGCTTCTAAAATGACGAAACTTGTAGGTTAACAGCGTTTTCATTTTGTTTTATTACCTTTCCACAAACACACACAGGCACATATATAGAAACGCATATATATATATATATATATATATATATATATATATATATATATATATATTTAAATATAAAAGTGAACATAGAAGTCAACACTTAGAGGCGACAGTATGTTTCATGCTAGATGTAATCGTCAGGCCACGAATGTGTTATTTTTCTCGGCTATTTATATATACGTGTCAGTGGGGAATTGTGGGTAGTTTTTTTTTCGCGGTTATTTTACCGGAAGTCGTTTATTTGTTTATTTATTTATTTGGGTCAAATTATTTAGCTTGTTTTTATTTATTTTTATTTATATTTTTTGTTTTATATATTTATTTATTTTTGATTTTGATTTTGATCGGTGTTTTTATTAACGTAATAAAAATTTGTTTATATAGCTTATTTAATAGTTTTGTTTTTGTTTGGGAAGATAATTAAAGCTATTTGTTCAATTTTGGGGTTGATTGTTGTTGTTTGTTCTGACTATTATTTAGGCGGGAACAGATTTTAATTTATTTATTTGGATTGATTATCTTTATTTGTTTTATCTAAACGGCTAGTTTATCGGTATCGGTTGTTAGTTTATTTATATATTTGGATGTACTTAGATCAATTTATTTTACTTTTTGTTATTTATTTGTTACACTGTATATTTCCTCTTTTTGGTTTTCGATTTTGAAGTAACTCAGTATATTATTTTTTATTTTTTATTCATTTTGTTTTCGATATATAACAATTATAGCTATTTTTCGTCCGATTTTTTTAGTCTAATATTTTGGTCATAATAGTTTGCTAATTTGTTTATTATTTACTTTATTTATTGATTTTGTTTCTTATTTTTTTATTCTATTTCGTCTATTTTAACAGGTATGATTTGGTAATTTGTTTGGATTAATTTATTTTGCTTATTTTATTGTCATTTTGTTTGTTTATGTATACTGAATACATATTTATAAATATATATATAAATATATTTATAAAGATATATATAAATATATATATATATTTATATATATATATAAATATATATATATTTATATATATATATAAATATATTTATAAATATGTATTTATAAATATATATATAAATATATATTTATAAATATATATATCAATATATATATAAATATATATTTATAAATATATATATATATATATAAATATATATAATATATATAAATATATATATGAATATAATATAGAATAATATATATCTATATATATACATATATATATATATGTATATATATAAATATTTACATAGATATATACATACACACATATATATATATATATATGTGTGTGTGTGTGTGTGTGGTAAAGGTAACACATCTGTTGGTATATAATCCACGTGGATCCTAGTAATATAAAATATTAAAACTGATTCACAAAAAGTGTAATATCACCTCATATAGGAAATAGCCTATTTCGGCAGACAAAGATATCGGTCATCTGTCTTATCAACACCGGTGTGGAGGGAGTTCCTCTCTACACAGTTAGGCTATTTCCCATATGAGGTAATTTGTGATTTTATTTTTTATTAATTATATATATATATATATATATATATATATATATATATATATATATATATCTGTGTCTGTGTGTGTGTGTGTGTCAATTGGTTTATATCAATCTCATTTGCATATATCTAATTCTTTACATATCAATTTATCTAGATCTGTTCACTTCTGTCTATCTATCTATCTATCTATCTATCTGTCTATCTATCTATCTATCTATCTATCTATCTATCTATCACAGTCTTTTCATATCTCTTTATCTTTATATGTTTTATCTATATATCTCTCGTAGTCTGTTTATATCTTTCTATCTATGCCAATGTATCAATTTCATTACTCGAATTTGCCAGTGGTTAGTGTTTGCGTTTATGCAATATATAAGTTTTCGTATGCTGATAGACAAACCTGATATTTTACTTGGGAGATTGGCGTAACATAATCTTCCAACCTGTCAGTTACCTGTATTGCGCAATGTAGCTTTCACCTTAATATATATCTATTTTTAAATCGCTTTACATGCCAATTTTCATCTTCGGATAATTAATCCTCTGTATATTTTTTCGAAAGGATAGTTTTCATGTATCATAATTTTTTCTTGTTTTACTTCAACGTTACAAATCAAGTGAAAATCATATAATTGCACTAACGCATAAAATAATCAAAATCCCGGCCTCGCCTTTCATTTCTAAGCACAATTAGAAAATATACAACAGCTGTAGTTTTCGAATCCTGCGTGCACGAACAGCCGACAAAAAAAAAAAAAAAAATATCCCCTCCCTTTCTCAATTGGTAATCATTTAATTACACCTAACCACACCACGCGAAAGAACTGTCTTTCGGCCTCTCCAGAAGATAAAGTTATAGTCATAACCCCCACTCTACACACATACAAAAAAAATAAATAAATCTGCGTGTTTACGGCGATCGATACGGTAATTTGAAGACGATGGAAACAGAGAGAGAGAGAGAGAGAAGAGTAACAAGACATTATTTTGTTTGTGTGCGCTCAACTCAAATGAGCGCATGCGCGCGTTTCCTTACATACCGGAAGTGATTTGTGATCATGTTTTAATTCTTGCAGCGAAGCTCGGGTAAAGATTAAAACTTCATATCGACATCAGCCGTAGGTTGGTTGATTTTGTTTGCCGACATATCAACACTAATATGGGTTATTCAATGCCGAAGTCTTAATATTTCGAATGCAATTTTATGCCTTCTACAGCTATTTTATACATAATTTTATACTTTCGGGGTAAACGTATTTTTTTTTTTTTTTAGACATATAGTTTGTAGATGATAAAAATGATTTGTTGATAAAAATTTTAAAAAAATGTTTTGCTGGTAATTTCACTACAAAAATGTATTAGTAATTTTTTATAAAATCTATTGTTAGTAATTTTAATATAAAGATATATTTTTATACTTTTTAGTATTGTATTGATTGTAATTTTCCTATAAAAATGTATAGTTGGTCATTTGACTATAAAATGTATTGTTCGTCATTTAATTATAAAATTTATATTTGGTAATTTTAATATAAAAATGTATTGTTGGTCATTTTATTATAAAAATGTGTTGTTGGTCATTTTATTATATGTATTGTTGGTCATTTTGCTATAAAAATGTATTGTCGATCACTTTGGTATGAAAATGTATTGCTGACATCATCACCATATAAATCTATTTTTATACTTTCATAGTGCTTTGCTTTTTTAGGGGCTCACTATTTTCCCATAGCTTGGACCCCTAACAGGTGCTACCCCCTCCTCTGCGTCAGGGTGGATCTGGGAACAACAACAGTTAAGAGGGGGTTTCACGCTCTTCAAAACCTATAATCTCCCGGTCAGAGGCCTTGCTGCCGGATGTAGTTGATCGTCACAGAATGAGCCGTAGGGAATCCACCATTAATCAATATGACTTCCTAGAGGTTTACTGAATTATTGTTGTGAACTTGTTAGGGCCAGAAATAAATACACAAAGAAAGGAATTGAGTTAAACAAATATATTAACAGAAACATTAATAAAAAACATATACAAACGAGAGTGTTACAGCAAGAATGTTCGGTCCGACTGTCAGAGATGACTGCTGGAAACTTCCCTCTCCAAAAACGGCAGTACCTACTCCTATTTATAGCTGGGAGAGTCCATGCGTGTGTGGGTTAATTAACATAACAATGATGTTGTGTGACCAGTTGAGGAGTTGCTAAGAAACACAGTTTATGAGGATATGCAGCATAGATAATTTTTAACTCGAGACTTGAAGATATTTACTTTGTAAAGGTCGGAAAGCATCCACTCGGGAGTCTGTTCCAAAAAGTAGAACCTACAGCTTATCAATTCTTTGGAGGTTATTTAAAGCCATGAAATATGTTTAGATTGTAAGATTTTTCTTTTAGATAATAATGGTTTTTCTTTTAGATAATAATGGTTTATTGGTACAAGTCTTAACCCATACCTGAAGTGAGAAATGATGCATTCATATCTTTCCCTATGTAAGTCACTACAACAAACCCAACCGGAATTGGAACTCTGCTCTCCGATTAACAATTCCGAATCAGTATCCATTACACAACCTGCCCATCCAAGTTTGCAGCACCTGGTATCGCCAAGTTACGCAACATCGAGTCCGGTCAGTACCTAGAGAGTGATGACTGCTTGGGAATGTCAGGTGCTGAAAGCTTGCATGTACGGATGATTTAATGGATAACAGCTTGGAATGAGAAGTCGGAGTGCCGAGTTCGAAATCCAGTCGGCTTCGTGACATTCACTTGGGCAATTACACTTGGAAAGTTAAAAATCTACCTCCGCTCACACCAGCTATAGGTAAAATTGTAGGACTTGTATCTGCAAATCATTATCTCCAAAAATTGTTAATTCCATATTAACTCGGGGGAAAAAAAGCAGTTATTCTTACAATCCAAAAATGTTTCGATTCTAAATAAGCTGCAAAAGGTTGATAATCCGTAAAAAATCAAAAAATCAACTATCATCATTTCATTACTAAATTTACTCCAATATATTAGTTTTGCTTTTTAAGATTAAATATTTTCACTATTATTATTTTAGTAGCAAGTTTTACTTTATAGTAACGTTTATAAAAATTTAAAGTGTTCTCTTTTATATTCAACACAAAGGTGGTGTAGTGGTTAGCAAGCTTGTCTCGCTAGAACAATTAAGACTGACTAGTGAGTTAGATCATCACTGGGTGCCTCCTACTTTCGGTCTTGCGCTACCTCTAAGCTATGCTTGGAAAATCACTATTCCTCAATACATGTATGAATTTCAGTATAACAAATTCCAAATATTTCCTTTCAAGTGGTACTTAATTTAAGTCCAACAAAAACAATATTAAATATTATTATTAAAGAATCTTTAAATAAATAAAAAATGATGCGAAAAATGAATTTTGGTTTCTTCCCTACATACGTTAACTTAACCGGATGTGACGTCAAGAAAACGCCCGCCATAATACCAGCTGTCGTCTGTTTTAGATCGTGAACAGAAAATTCAAACCATTTGTAAACAAAGAGACTTTTTAATGTTTATATTTAATCAGCTCTTCGTTTTTAAAAAACTGACTTAAAAATCAAATAAAACTTTTTTACGTAGTTTTGCGAACTTTGGATATTAAACTTAAGTTGAATGATCAAAAAATAACTTTTACGTTTAATGGCGTAGTTGCATTTTTTCAGCTATTTCTGTTTTGTCACCAAAGTATTGGTAATTTAATACGCAAACGTGTATTTGTTGTTGATACGATGTAATGAGGGTGTATCGTTGGCGAGTATTGTATTTTTTTCATTTCCAACCTCCGTTTTGGTTATTCCTCATTCAGTAACCTTTTCTAGTTTACAACGCATACCGAGGACCACAGAACTCAATCGTAATTCGAACTCAGTTTGCCGTTTTCTCTTTTCTAGTCGTTAACCAATACACTACTTGATGCACAGGTCAAACATAGACATATATTAAGTTAGTCTGAGACAGGGTTCCAAAGGTGAGCATCCTGAAGACGAAACTCGCGTGTAATGGCGCGATGTATTAGCTAAACGCCGAACTCTTAATAAGTCTCGTATGTATGGAAAACAAGCGAAGTATATAAAATAGCTTTTCGCAATTGTGGACACGTGTAAACAATTGAACGATGGAGAATTGTCTATTGATACTTGTATAGCAAAAAAAATGAAAAGGTCTTTACGTTGACACAGCATCTGTTACGCTTTCAAGAACTATCGCCGTATACACACAAAAAAAAGAAGAAAAAAAAAGCTGGCCGGGGGCAGGAGAAGACTTTAAGGAGAATAAATAAAAGGAAAGAAAATTGAAGGAAATTCCTGTGTTAAGCTTTTTAATTGACCGAATTGAACGACGCTCGACTATTAGAAGCCCACGCGTTACCTACCCGTTAAGCGGGTATGCGTTTCCCCTTGTGATATATGTCACTTCATTTTAGATTTCAGTGAACGTAACTCAAAAGACACAAAGAAAACAAAAAAAAACAGAAAGAAAGGAAGAGAGCGAGAAAGGAAAAAAAGAAAGACAAATAAAGAAAGAAAGAAAACAAAAAAGAAAGA
>OZ038503.1:78756517-78764017 GCA_964036315.1 Acanthosepion esculentum | reverse complement strand
CTGGAAATTATGCCGCTCACGAGAACTATATAAGAATTTTATATACGGATTCGCGATAAATATATTATTATTTTTACTATTTTTATTATTATTATTATTTTTATTATTATTATTATTACTTTTGTATGGTATGTTTCCTGCTTTGTATCATGTCCACTAATTTCCTTCAACTGGAATTATTGATGCCCCGTTTTAGTAATTATTAGTGTTGTTGTTGTTGTTATTATTATTATTGTTGGCATTATTGGTATTATTATTGTTGTTGTTGTTACTATGTTTCTTCTTATTATTATTGTTGTTATTATTAGTATTATTATTGTTGTGGTTACTATTTTTCTTCTTATTGTTGTTGTTATTGCTGTTATTGTTATTGTTGTTGTTATTATTATTATTATTGTCGTTCTTCTTATTGTTGTTGTTATTATTATTATTATTGTTGTTGTTAGTGTTTTTGTTGTTATTATTATTATTGTTGTTATTATTTTTCTTCTTATTATTATTGTTGTTGTTATTGTTGCTGTTATTGTTATTATTATTATTGCTGTTGTTATTATTTTTCTTATTATTATTGTTGTTGTTATCGTTGTTGTTATTATTATTATTGTTATTATTATTATTATTTTCTTCTTATTGTTGTTGTTATTGTTATTGTTGTTTTTATTATTGTTATTATTTTTCTTATTATTATTGTTGTTGTTATTATTGTTATTATTATTTTTGTTGTTATTATTATTGTTGTTGTTGTTACTATTATTATTGTTGTTGTTATTATTGTTGTTATTATATTAGCATTTAATAGGCCATCAATATTACGACTGGTATTTTTACGCTTCTTCCAAATGTTTATTTGTTATAATGGCTGCCTAACGCGTGGCAATAAATTCTTGTGATAGACTGCCCTGTCCACGCGGCCAAGAATATCCTGAGTGTATCTTGTGCAGAGGTGTAAACCAAAAAAATGTACACATCTGATCAATATTTATCGAAAGTCTCAAGTATAAATAGACTCAAGTATGAACACAAGGTATGTTCATCTAAAGCACAATTATAAACCCTGTTAATGTCTACGTAAAGACTCAAGTACATATGCAGTCAATGATTACATGAAAACCCAAATATAAACTCGCGCAATGTCTGTCAATATTTGCTTATTGTCTCAAGTATAAATCATAATTCCCGTAGCAAATATAAATCCGATCATGGTTTTCTTATTGACTCAAGTATCAACCCGCACAATGTCTACCTAATGATTCAATTATGAATTCGATCGATTAATATCTATCTATAGACCCAATTATAGATGTCTATTTTTTTTTTGTTTCGTTCATAATACAAAGTAACTATGCTGTATGCTTATAAATGAAAATTTAAACATTAAAGATTAGAAAATTAGAATTTAGGAAATATTAAATTTTATATTTTCACATACTTACAAAAACAAGAGTTCGTTTTATGTATTTACAAAAACAGTGTATATATATATATATATATATATATATATATATATATATATATATATATATATATATATATATATGAGTGTGTGTGTGTGTGTGTGTTTAAGTCACTTGCTGCTACCCCCTGACGACTGGAAGAAGTGGTCCGCCTACGAAACTCTGGAGACGGAATACTGAACGTAACAGCAATCTGCTAAGTGACAAACCTTTTACTCATATTAATTACATATATATATATACACACACACACACACACACACACACACACGCGCGCGCGCGCGCGCGCGCACACACACACACACACACACATATATATATGTATGTGTGTGTATGTGTCTTTATTGTTTTCATTTTTTTTCAATAAGAGTAGAGGAGTTGGCCTAACGCCCGGTTCACACTCCATCTTTTGAACAGAAATAGATTTTTATCCCTTCTTTCATGATTCGGATTGTGTTTCTGATTGCTTCTCCAAAAGTCTTGTCATTCTCTTTCACTTTCCGTAACCCTTTGCGTCTCGGTGGCATTATCACCTTGCTTGGGTTAAATCGATCAATATATATATATATATATATATATATATATATATATATATATATATATATATATATATATATAGTTTTTCCAGAATGCAAGGCTAGAGTGCACATTCTACACTTCTAATAAACTGGGTAGTTGGGGAGAGATAGGTTTATGCATTTTCCAAGGTCAGTTATCAGTGCGAAAGTCAACGCAACATACTAGCCCGGGATTTGAACTTGCAGTGCCGATTCTGATCGTAGATATCAGTTGCACTACCAGCACAATCTTATTGATCATTAATAGTATAGAACAATTTCTTGATCGGCGTCTCGTTTTGGTTTAATAGTGAACAAGATGTGTAATAATTAGGTGACTGTAATACCGGTCGTTATCGGAACACTTGGAAGTTCCTGAAAAGACGAGAAGAAAGCGTGGCGGAAGTGAAATTTAAGGACGGAATTAGACCTAAAAAAAACACCCCAAAAAACAGTAGACTAAAAAATGGCGGAATTAGTGAAATGACTTGCTGCCACTTTATCTCTAGTGTATGCCGACAGTTATTTCTGTGTGTGAACAGTGACAAAATTAAATTTAAAAATTATAATTCAAACAAATGGAAAAATGTGGTACCTAATTTTAAAATGATGTTTATATTATAATATATACCTGTACACATATAACCATATAATATAATATATACCTGTACACGTATAACCATATAATATAATATATACCTGTACACGTATAACCATATAATATAATATATACCTGTACACGTATAACCATATAATATGTATGTCAATGCCATTATTCTTTTATATTTATTTTATGTTGTGTGATTTTTTTATATATATCACATTTCCTATAATATCAGGAAAAACATTGCAAAAATTAATTGCTAATACAAGAAGGAAAAATAAATTATGGGGAATTTTTCTGGGAGAATCTTTTTTTATCAATTCACCCCTAAGCAAGGCGATAGCTTCACTATGACGCAAGGCGCTACCGGAAGTGAAAGAGCATGAAAACACTTTAGAAAGAACCGGGAACCTATTGAGAAAAACAAAACAAAACCAAAAAACGGAAACCTATTGGAAAAAATAGTAAATAAAATTTCAGAGTTTATGGGGAGACGTTAGAAGTATTGAGTTGAAGTAGACTTTACAAGGAACCGGAAACCAAATCCTAAACAGGAAACAAGGGATAAACCTCTACTTCTGTTAAAAAGAAAAAAAAACGGATAGGAATGTAAACAGGACATTATCTACTCCTTAGTAAGTGAAAGTGAAGTTCAAGAATTTAGAACCGAAAAACCAATCCTAAATAAGAAACAAAGGATATGGCATTTGTTGATAATTACTACTATAATTTTGCTATAGAAATATATATAGATAATTATAAAATTTTTGCTATAGGAATACATGGTTAATTAGAAATTTTTTGCTATAGAAATACATGGATAATTAGAAAGTTTTTGCTATAGAATTATATGGATAATTAAAATATTTTTGCTATAGGAATACATGGAGGAGAAGAAATTTTTTGCTATAGTAATACATGAATAATTAGAAAATTTTGCTATAGAATTATATGGATAATTAAAAAAAATTGCTATAGAAATATATAGATAATTAGAAATTTTTTGCTATAGAATATATATATAATTAGGAATTTTTTTGCTATAGTAATATATATGGATAATTAGGAAATTTTTACTATAGAATATATATGGATAATTAGGATTTTTTTGCTATAGAAATATATGGATAATTAGGAAATTTTTGCTATGGAAATATATATATAATTAGGAAATTTTTGCTATATAAATATATATGGATAATTAGGAAATTTTTGCTATAGAAATATATATATAATTAGGAATTTTTTTGCTATAGAAATATATATATAATTAGGAAATTTTTGCTATATAAATATATATGGATAATTATGAAATTTTTGCTATAGTAATATATATGGATAATTAGGATTTTTTGCTATAGAAATATATATGGATAATTATGAAATTTTTGCTATAGAAATATATGGATAATTAGGAAAAGGGTTTCTTTTGAATCGCCCAAAAATATTTTTAATGATTAAACCTTTTTAAAATTACGCATTTCGTTGATAAAATTGAACAAATCTAATATATGTGACAGATATATCAGGAGATAACAGTGATACAGAGTCTTAATGTATTTTGAGAATAATTTAAACCTATCCTTTAATTATTACCCCCACCCCGCAAACAATAGCTAGCAACAATATAGTAACTTATCTGTACACTAATGTGATTTTGTTTGTGTTAAATGAGGCTTAATATTCTTTATTTAGACATGCGGTAAGAAAACTAGTCGTCAAAACTGAATGGATAACTTAAAGCAATAGAAATGACGATGGAGTTGTATAATCGGGTACTGTGAAGATGAGAAAAAGGGCAAAATCCATAAACGATGCTTTTACGTGGACAGTGTCGGCTCTGCCTAGCTTCGTCAGGTTCGAATGACAGAAAAACAAAACCGTATTTGAGTAAAACTACCTTAGGGATTATAAATCAAATTAAATTATCAAATCAAATGTCCAGATCCAAGAGAGTGTTTAGGTACTGCAAATAAAAATAATCTTTTTCTTTTTCATATATATATATATATATATATATATATATATATATATGTCTATATTTCTGAGATGAGGTATTATGTATACTATTTACATTATTCGGACTATTGTCCTCATCTTTGTCGATATATTTATTAGAACATTTCGGCCGTTGTACGCTCTGGCCTTCTTCAGGTAGTTGGAAAGTCATGGCACGTGTAATTAGGACAGTCTACCCCAGTGAGCGAAATAAAGAGTTCAGTTCGACAAAGATGAGAACAATAGTCCGAATAATGTATATATATATATATATATATATATATATATATATATATATATATATATATATATATATATATATATGTATATATATATGTATATATATATATATATATATTTAATACTTTTATATATATTTAATACTTATATATATATTTTAATACTTATATATATATATATATATATATTTATATATTTAATACTTATTATATATATATATATATATATATATATATATATATATATATTTAATACTTATTACTTACGACATATTCTATTTTACTAGAACCCCAACTTTAAAGCTTTTAATATCTATGATAACCTTGCTTAGTTGTCAAATTTTTCGAATTACCCTATACTTGTATTTTGATTGGTCATTCTAGCTTATGTAACAGCGTTTACTCCTAGCGAAGGATCGTTAATTAATTTGAAACTTTTAAAACCAGTTATTCTACATTCAACATCATCACTTGATAAGACACCAGAAGTGTTGAAACAAAATGGCTATTTTTGTAGTGATTTTATAACATATTTATGTTATAATATTTAAATAAATAATTTTATATATATATATATATATATATATATATATATATATATATATATATATATATTAAATCAATTCACCCCAAGCAAGGCGATAATGCTGCAAAGATGCAAGGGGCTACTGGGAGTGAAAGGTAATGAAAAAACTTTAGAAGGAAGCAGAGAACCATAAATCGCTACACTGCTTCAAAAGAGCGGAAAGAGTGTGAACCGGGCGCCAGACAAACATGTCTACCTTTTTTGAGGATAAATAAATAAATAGTAAATAACATTTCATAGATTAGGCGGAGGCGTTAGAAGTATAGAGTTGAAGTAGACATTAGAAGCAACCGGAAACGCAACTCTAAACAGGAAACAAGGGATAAACCTCTGCTCCTGCTCAAAAGATCAGGGAGGAGTCTGAACCGGACAGTATGCGAACCTGCCTTGCCTTTACTATAGATTAAACACACCAGATCACGAATATTCAAAGGAAGTTAAAATTTCTGAAAGTTAACAGGGTCCAGTTTTCTATATAAATTACTTGTAAGTTGATCCCCTAAGGAAATCAAAACAAAATAGCTTCATCCGATGTGATATCTTAAAATTTAAAATTAAAAATTAAATGCTTAATCTCCAGTGTTTAATCTTTATTAATCGATAGATAGATTACGGATTTCATTTTTTAATATCCTACATAAACGGATTTGCATATTTTAATCTAAAATTTGGTTTGTTTTGTTTTGTTTTACAGTATATCAACCTCAATGGGTTATTTAATGCCGTCAAAATTTTCATTGTGGGTAATATTTTTTTCTTCAAAAATCTCTCTCTATATATATTCAATCGAAAGCCGTGCAAATTACTTCTTATACACAGATACTAACGTTATTTGTTGTTATTTAAATTGAAGCGAAATATGTCAAAAGCATGACATACGGAATGAAATTCCAAAGATATTAGTTACTAGAGAAATTGTATATCATTTTGTGATTAGTAAAAATTATTACAACAGCTTCTAATTCTTAATTCCTGTGGAACAGGCTTCCAGGTCTATGCTTTCCATAGAACTTTAATCTGCACAAATTAAAATGGCAGACGCTATTTACTGTTCTCCTGATTACTCTTTTCACGTCCCATTCATTGTTTCCGTTTCTAATTCTTCCACACTTTGTAACCCCTTTTGTCCTAGTGGCTTTAATAGGGGGAAACCAATTTTTTTAAAAATCATTATAATGTACATATGTAACTCCTATAAATTCTCCTGTTTTGTAGTGGGTCTACCACTGTTGTTTAAGTAGCAATACCAAGAACCGGCTTTGAATTCTGAGTGGTCCTTCTTTTAGACTCGTTACCAACCTGAGATGGCTCCATGCCATTCCCAGGCAGGAAGAAGAGCACAAAGGCCTCGAATAGATGTTGAACTGGACGCGTCAAACTCACTTTCCGCGATGAAAATCACCACGCTCCGCTCTGTAAAGCACACTCTTTATTTTTTTATATATTTATTCTAAAATCTTCAAAGTTTGTATTATTTAGTGTTTTTTTTTTTAATAATCATTTTCGTTGGCCAAACGCGATGACAGATTTGACTTTGCTCATCTCATTTGACAAGCGATGAATGAAATGCTTCTTAATATGAGAGAATAAATAATCTACTTTTTATGATTGTATCTGCATATTATGTAATCTTTCAAATAGTCGTCATAAAACTCCTTTTCATACGTAATCTCAAATATCCTCACACACACGCACACACACATTATCAAAATATCTCAGTTTGAGATAATAGATTATATTTTCAACAGAGACAAGTATTAGAGATAATTTCTTCACAATATCTTATCTGAATAATTTGTAATCTTTGCTAGTTTATATATATATATAAGTGTGTGTGTGAGAGAGAGAAAGAGAGAGAGAGAAAGGGTGTGTGTGTGTGTGTGGATAGATAGACAGAGAGATAGAGAGAGAGAAAGTTGTACAGGTAATAAAATCGTTAGAGGCTGGATAGATTTCATTACATATATATATATATTAATAGCTCTAAAGGTTAGTGTTTCTAACTTGTTATTGAGTACTTTTTATTTACACGTTTTTAAACAGCCCTGTTTAGTGTTTGTTT
>OZ038503.1:78741517-78746517 GCA_964036315.1 Acanthosepion esculentum | reverse complement strand
TAGATAAAATAGATAGATAGATATAAACCGGCTGATATAGAGATAGATAGATAGATAAATAGATAGAAAGAACAGTCATAGATAGATAGATAGATAGATAGATAGATAGAAAGAACAGCCATAGATAGATAGATAGATAGATAGATAGATTGAACCGACAGAAATAGATAGATAGATAGATAGATAGATAGATAGATAGATAGATAGATTGAACCCACAGAAATAGATAGATAAGATAGATAGATAGATAGATAGATAGATAGATAGATAGATAGATAGATAGATTGAACCGACAGAAATAGATAGATAAAATAGTTAGATAGATATAAACCGGCTGATATAGAGATAGATAGATAAATAGATAGAAAGAACAGTCATAGATAGATAGATAGATAGATAGATAGATAGATAGATAGATAGATAGATAGATAGATAGAAAGAACAGTCATAGATAGATAGATAGATAGATAGATAGATAGATAGATAGATAGATAGATAGATAGAAAGAACAGTCATAGATAGATAGATAGATAGATAGATAGATAGATAGATAGATAGATAGATAAATAGATTGAACAGGCTGAGCTATGTAGATAGCTGATGTTAAATGGAGATAAATGAAGAGAGATAAATATGAATAACTAGAGAGAGAGAGAGAGAGAAATAGAGTTAGAATGCGATAGACAGAAAAAGAGAGAGGGAGAAAGGAAGGGAGAGAAAGAGAAATAATGTCAGATGGTGATAAAGAGAGATACATATAAAGAAACGATATGTGTGTGTGTGTGTGTGTGTGTGTGTGTGTGTGTGTGTGTGTGTGTGTGTGTGTGTGTGTGTAGAGAGAGAGTTAGAGAGAGGTAGGATGGAGAGAGGGGGCGATGGAGAGAGAGAGAGAACATTATTCTACGACCGCTGAGGTTTTATCAATAAAATAAAAATAAAAATAAAAATAAGCCTCCAACAAAATCTGTCCCCATACGAACTTTATTTCCAGAGCATCGAATTTACTGGTTTGGCTACAAGGACTTTACCAGTAAATGACGCTCATATAAGCTATACATATAAGACATCTTGGCTTTAAGTAATGTTTAACGAGGCTAGTCCCGTTGAGTTTTACTGTTGGGTAAACGCGTTCGATACTCATTAGTTGCTCCATAGAAAATTCAACGTTAAATAACCTAACAGATGTCGATATTTAAAACCAACCGATGAACCAATGATAAGGTATATTTTTTAAATTCCAGACCTCTGATGTGCAGTCTGTTTGGGTAATCAAGGAGTATAGAGAGTTTCCATGTTAAAGGAAAAGTTTTCCTTATTATTAATTTCAGACGGACCGAAATTTGAAACAGAGTTATTTATTTATGGGTGGCGTAATGGTTATCGACTCTGAATGAGAAAGAGAGCGCGGCGAGTCGATTTCGAATTCTGTTCGATTTTGTTACTGTTCCTTACGCGGAAAATATCCTTAGAAAAGTTACGAACGCATCCCTCCTCCTCCTCCTCCCTACCCCACCAGCTATGGATTAAAACAACAATGCACCCTCAGCTATCTAGCTGTAGTTTGTAATCAGTCTTCAATAACGAGTTATAAATTCAAAGATATACCTGCGATGTAGAGAGAACTTAAGAAGGATCTCTGTTAAGTTTCAATCAAAGTGCTTCATAAAAAACAACTCGTTGAACAAGAGATCTTCCATTATTCATTTATTTACGAAAAAAAGACCAAACAATTGTAAAATATTCTTCCAAACGCGCCTTTGATAAATCAATCAATAAATAAGTATTGGCGATAAGGATATAAATTAATTAGTGATTTTTGTTCTGAGATGAGGTATTATGTACACTATTTACATTATTCGGACTATTGTCCTCATCTTTGTCGCCATATTTATCACAACGTTTCGGCCCTTCAGTATCTGTCTATATTTCTGAGATGAGGTATTATGTACACTATTTACATTATTCGGACTATTGTCTTCATCTTTGTCGCCATATTTATCACAACGTTTCGGCCCTTCAGTATCTGTTTATATTTCTGAGATGAGGTATTATGTACACTATTTACATTATTCGGACTATTGTCCTCATCTTTGTCGCCATATTTATTGCAACTTTGTACGCTTCACTGGATAAAGGCGTTAGTTAGATCCAGTGACAGGACCCTAAGAGTGTGAGTTCAATACCCGATTAAGGCAGTGGAGAACTTTCAGAGGGAAATTAACAGGAGATAACTGATAACTGACATCCATTAAACATGGCACATGGAACAGTCTACCCCAGTGAGCGAAATAAAGGGTTCAGTTCGACATTCCAACCAACTGAAGAAAGCCGGAGCGTACAACGGCCGAAACGTTGTAATAAATATGGTGAAAAAGATGAGGACAATAGTTCGAATAATGTAAATAGTGATTTTATTTTATCTGATATTCTCTCATGCTCAATAACCACTTGCGTCTTAGTGGCTTTATTGCCTTGTTTTGGGTGAAATAATTAAAAAGACAAAGTTTTATTTTTAAGCAAAATTATTAACACACATTTATTGCTTCCAGATGATATTGTTATTTTTCAAGCGTAACTTAGATGTGGCACAAGGCCGAAAGTATGGGGCACCTAGTGAGGATCGAACGCACTATTCAGTCGTAACTTATCTAGCAAGACAACCTTGCTAGCCATTACATCACGCCAAGGTGCCCCTTCCAGATGATATATGGTTAAACAAATCCGTTCAAACTTTCATTCCATCTACTTATAACCCTGTTTTCTTGGGCATAATGCAAAAAAAAAAATGAACGAAAATTTAAGGCACAAAAAGTGGGGTGCGTTTTATACAAAAGTACACGTTTTCCGTAATTTTTACTCAGCTTAGCACGCCTCTTATTTGAAACAGCAAGATTGTGAATACACTCACTTTTCTTCACCAAGTAAAGTTTGTTTTATATATTTTGACTTTCTTGTTTTTAATAAACTTTTCTCTTTTCATTCTGGATGAAGGACAATATTTTTTTTAATTTTCATAATTTATTAATATATAGAAATATAAGAAAATAATATCAAACAGAAAATTATGATAGATTAATTAACACCTTAATATGTATTACGTGGTATTTGTAGATAGCAACATTGACGGAAAATAAATTTTGAAACAGAAATTAGAACACACCAAATAGCTAAACATCAGTTCATTACTATTCTTTAATATCGTGAAAAAAAATATGTTAGTGATATATATATATATATATATATATATATATATATATATATATATATATATATATATATATATATATATTTGATAATTTACTGGATAATATGGTACAATATTAAAAAGAAATTTACAATGTCTCATGAGATCGACGGATGTCACACAAAGTACGAGTAATTTTGAACAAAAATTCAAGGCACAAAAAGGGGAGGGGGCGTATAATACACATGTACATGTTTTCGGAAAATTTTTACTCAGCTTAAAACGCCTCTTATTTGAAACAGCAGGGTGAGGGTTAGTTTTCTTAGCTAGATAAAGTTTGTTTATATATTAATCTTCTTGCTTTTAATAAACTTTTCATTCTCAATGAAAGACAATTTAAAGATTGTTTATTTCTATAGTTTATTAATATACAGAAATATAATAAAATCCTATCAAAAAGAAAATTAACACCTTAAAATGTATTACCTGGTATATCTATTCAGCACCTTTCTCCCGAAAATAGGTTTTGAAACGGAAATTATGAGAAGAAAAACGCAATGGCTAAATAACCAGTTCATTTCTTTACTTTAATATCGTGAAAAAATATTTACAGATTTTAATTGACAACATGGTACAACATTTCAAAAAGAAAAATTTATATAGAAATGGCTGTAGTACGGGGTCGTATAATACTCAAGGATTTAATTTATTCCCTGTTTTTAGCTTCAGAAATACTGAAATAGTATTATGCAAAGTGAAATACGGTACAACAATCGCTATAGAGTATATATAACAATTAGTTTTTACTAGAATACCCTGGAAATGTGTTTACTATAGAAATGCATTGCAATTATTTATTAAAGAATTACATTAAAAATTTCGTTCATTCTAATCTTTTTTTAAAGAATCCTTTCACCTCAAGGAAGCCGATAAAGGCATTAAGAGTATGAAAGAATCTAAGAAAAAAATTATTAAGGAGAGAGAACAATAAAAGGAAAGGAATTTCGAGGAGAGAACATAGCGTCTATAATAAATTTTTGAAGAATATCGTTGACCGGAAAGCAAAAAGCCGGAAGAAGAGTTCCACAAGGCAGAAATGTGGGAAAAGAAACTGTTAGCATAGAATCTATGGTTAGAACTAACAATTTCAACAGTGAAATAATGAGACCTAACTGCCAATCTAGCACTGCGCTTAAATTCGTAAACTCGAGGTAGCAATGAGGAAAATTCTTCAAAAAATATTACTAATCATTATAAATATCTTGATGCAGCAAATACTAAAAAAAAATTATAGGATCTTATCTTCTTCCTTGGCATTCTCGTTTGTGGAGATCTCTTCCGCCTTCTTGCTCCCCAGTCAATTTTGATGATCAAGAATTTAAATGCAGTGTCAATCGTTATCTCTTGTCTTCTTAATTCCTATCCTTTTCTTAATCATCCTCCTTAATAGAGTTTTATTTTCTCATATTCTCTAACACAGAGTAAAACCTTGCGTCTTAGTGGCTTTACCGCCTTGCTTGGAGAGAAATGATTAAAAAGAAAAGAAAAAAGAAATTCAATGGAAATTATTTTCTAGAAATTCAGGTGAATTATTATTAAATATATTCGTTTAAATTGCCATTCACTCTAATGACTACACATATAAAAACGACATATATATATATATATATATATATATATATATATATATATATATATATATATATATATATATATAATTGTATATTTAGGCAGCAATCCTTCTTTTATGCAAGTTTCATTAAAAACGACAGACAAGGTACTACGGTTAAGTTTTTTATTTAATTTTTTCTTGTGT
>OZ038503.1:78731517-78736517 GCA_964036315.1 Acanthosepion esculentum | reverse complement strand
CATATATTAAGGACACCAAATAACGAGCATCATATGTTTTTCTTACTTAATCTTTTAAAATTATTATTGGGGTTTGGTCCATTTTGCTATGTAAATAAATTCAATGTTAAAATAATCGTCCCTACGGAAGTCAAAATAAATGCTCACATACAACGTGATATTTTTTTTCAAAATGTAAATAAATAATTACAAACAAAAATTTAAATTTTGAAATTAGTAATCTTTTTTAATATATTACAGTTAATTAAGTCCTTTAGATTAGGAATTTAAAAAAATATTTTTTAAAATAGAAAAGAAACACGTTTTAGAACATTTGTTTTTGTTTCGTAGGTGAAGTCAATTTCCAATGAAGTTATATACCAAACTGGATGCCTCTATTAACTAATAGAAAATTTAATGATTTTTTTTTTTATCAGATATTTGTTATCTGCAGCAATATATCAAAAATCCTTTAAAAAAAAAAAAAATCTGATCATTTTTGGCCGCAGTTATTGCACAATCCCAACGACATTGTTAACAAACTCAACGTGTTGGCCAATTAATTCTTCTGCCCTAAGCAAGTGTATTTTGTGAGTAAGAAATAAAAAAGAACCCTCTTTTTTTACAGAAAGAAATCTTATTCATTATATTGTATCCTTTTAGGCATCACCACGAGATCGCTGAAAAATGAGCATAGCAGGATAATAAAGGCCTTAAACTTGACGAAAACAAAACTTTATCGTCAAAATGTTTATGTTTTCATTAAGAGGAAAGAACGAAGTAATTTTTAATTATTTTTCAAAATTTTTCTGTTTTTATTAAAGTATTCTAACTTTTGATTGAAAAACCTCGTTTCTCAGCATCAGCAGGAGTCCTACTAAATAACATTGCGGATTCTTTGTGTATTTTTTGTTATGGCAGTCATTAACTTTGAAAATCTTGCAAAAATAAAAATAATTGTCGGATTTTCATGAAACTTTCAGAAACTATTCACAAATGATGGAAATTATTATAAATATGTTTATTTTTTTTTAAAGTCATGGTAATTTTTTTTTTTTATATTTATAACCACCCCCCTAGTTAATTTCATGGAAACTCATGAAATTTTAAATTGTACAGTTATAGCGATTAATTAGTTAAAAGCACAAGGTTTTGAGAAAGCAAATCATTTTTTCTTTTTCTTAACACCCTTAAAGACGTTGGCGAACAAAGTTCTCCACAACATCTTATCCTTTGTAGCTTTTAACAATGATTGCATTTTTACGATCTCCCCCAGTCTCAGTTTTGCTTTGCATTTACTCGAGCTAATTAGGTAGCTTTACTTCTGCCCCTCTTGCCTTCAGTATGCCACGTGAATGTCAAATTCTCAAACCCTTATTTTCGAAATATTTCACCTGAAAATTTCCCAGAAATTTCACCTGTCTCTTTCTGATTTTATGTATAATTACAATTCTTTTTTTTTTTTGTTTCCCTCTTCCTTAAATTTCCACGTTGCTTACATGTTCCTTCCATGTTATTCTCATCATCCGTCTGTAAAATGACATTCTCTATTATCCGAAGTCTATAGCTCATCTGTCAAAAAACTGTTTAGCTGTCACTGGTATATACAGGGATTTATTACATAGCAGTTCACTCTTTACTTTGTTTCTAACGTAATGGTTCATGTTTCTTAATATTTTGTTTAGTTTTTGGAAGGCATCTTTCGCTATCCTAGTTCACCTTGGGATTTAGAGGAAGAAAAAAATGATGAAGAATAAATCGACCAAAAGGCTAACTTTACGTAGAGGAAATTCACTTGTTCGATGTTGGAAGTATTTGGGGGCCTCGGGCATCTCTTAAATTCTGAAAACTTTTCGCAAAGTTAAAAAAAAATGAATAAATCATCTTAAATGAATTTATTATTTATATGATAGAAAAGGAATATGAAAGAGATTTTTTATCAATAAAAGAAATATTGTCATTAGATATTACTTAAGGGCCTAATTAAATATTTTTTAAAAAATGAATCATATCAATCAACTGAATATTCTATTCGGATCTATTAAACTGTAACAAAAATCACTATATAACAATTTTTACCTTGCTTCATATAACAAATATTTTTCTTCAACTTTAATAGCTTTAAAAAGATTGTTCAATCATATGTAGAAAAAGTTTAAGTGTATACACAACAAAAAATGCTGTTTGCTTTTACTCACATCTGTCTTGTAGGAAAAAACTATATTTTCAAAATATGAAACAAGGTAAAAATAAAGTTATTTTTGTTTGTTTTTTTTTGTTGTTTTTTTTTTATATATAAAAGAAATGAATTTTTATGCATCAGCTTACCATATCTGTGTGGAGATACAATGGATCGGGGTGAAGTGTTCTCCCCGCGATTTCCTGTGTCGGAGCCCGCAGACGAAAGCGGGTGGGTGGCCAAGGGATGCGACAGAACCGTCGACGAGGTCGGCGGAAGGGGTGGTGTGCCGACATTGACGGTGATAGCGGCAGCGACCGATCTCCCGGCCGAGTCGCGTCCCGCCCGTTCCGTCGGCATCCGGTCTCCGAGTATGGCGGCAATCGAAAACGCTGACGCCTTGTTGGAAAGTTGGGATTTTTCCGAGTGTCCAGCTGGGCGCGACATTACGCACTTCGAGATAAGAGGGTCCTCTTTCGCCGACGACAAAGGCCCAGCGGTTAAGGAAGGCGGCGGTGGGCTGTCCGGCCCTACCACACAATCAACGGCATTACTGCCATTACTATTTTCATTCATGGTAGCGTTTTTTTTTCTAAACGCAAAAATTTTAAAATAAATAAATAAAAAAAAGTTTTAAAAAATAAAGTGTCGTTTGTGTTTATAAAAACACTTTTGTAGATGTTGGTCGTGCTGATAATACTCTGATCACTCTGAATAAGGTTCCGTCACTGCTGTGTGCTTTTTGGTTTGCTGCATCCACAGTGCGTGCGTCAGAGTGAGAGGCGCATGTGTAGATGGGTGGGTGTTTTGTCTCCTCCTTTTTTCCGGCTACTGCTGATTAAATCTTGTCCAGTGATGGTAGTGGTAGCTATAGTTTCACAACACTTCGTGCTGTGACCGCAAGGAACGTGTTTAAGGACTCTGTAAATGAACAACGGTATCAAACAATTAGTTTCGTTACGAACAGAATTAAAGATTAAGATCAACTTTGGAAACAACTGCCGCTAATTAACTAATAATTTAATAGTATAAATTAATTATTTTTGTGTGTGTTTTTTTAAATAGATACATTTTTATTGCAAAGAAAAATTATAAAATATAAAATGCAAAGAAATTTGTACGATTTAAACCGATAATATAATAAATACTTCTTTACGAGAATTTTAATTTTATTTTTGTTATTATTTTTACACCTAGATGTAACAGTATTAAATCTCTGAAAATTTTAGATGAGGCATTATTATCAATATTATTCATTTTGACTTGTAATTCGTGTATTATTATTTTTTTTTTATATGGCTAAGATTGTTTTTACATTCTACCACAGTTGCGCATGTAGCCATGATAAAAACAAAACAAAAAAAAAAAACTATCGATTAATAATTCATTATTTACAAACTGTCGCGTGTTTAAATGACCGAGCAATCTGACTGCTGCGAAGGAAAAAAAAACCAACAAAAATAGAAAATTAAACAAACGAAATGTAAGACGAGTCAACAATTAATAATAATGACAAGTTTTCTTTTAAGAAGCATCGGACATCTTTAAACTGATACATTTATGAGTCAAAATAGGTGTAAAAAACAAGCAAGAAAATTAGATGAAAAGAAAAACATGCTTCAGCTAAGAAATTCGTACAAGTTTAAAACTATTGCGTCTACTAATATTACAAGGAGTAAAAACAAGCAATGAAAAATTAAAAGGATTTCTGATAAAAATATTTCATAATATTAAAATAAGATTTATTTCCATTGCATTTAGTAAAAGTTGTACGATAGAAAACAATGTTACTTTAAATGAAAATAAATGTTGTATGACCGAATATGAATATTGGCAGTCAATCAATATTTAACAATATTGCAGGAACTTCTGAAAAAGACTCAATTTTATTTTGCGTGTTGCTTTAACAGTTAAATATGTCGTGGAAGAAGCGGACAATTAAAAAAAAATCGACTATCTTCAAAATAATACAAATAATAATTCTTTATTTTCAAAACTTCTTTAAAGTTTTTGTCTTAAATAATCAGTTAAAGTCTGTCTGTCTGTCTGTCTGTCTGTCTGTCTCTCTCTCTCTCTCTCTCTCTCTCTCTCTATATATATATATATATATATATATATATATATATATATATATATATATATATATATATATATATATAGGTAGATAGATAGATAGATAGATATATGGATATAGATATTGATAATATTAGTGTTTACCCCTCACATTCGTCCCCCACTCTCATACATACACTCTCGCTAAATTTATTTATTATTTATTATTTTTTATTCCCGGAGTTATTTTTTCTGATTTTTTTTTTGAATTTGTAGGCCTGATGAATTGGATCGTAATTGCGATTACAATGTAATAAATTATAACCATGGAATATTAGTGTTTAAGCCTTTTTATTATATATATGTACATATATATACATACATACATATATATATATATATATATATATATATATACATACATACATACATATATATATATATACATACATACATACATATATATATATATACATACATACATACATATATATATATATATATATATATATATATATATATATATATATATATATATATATATATATATATATATATATGGTGTATTGGGGCAGCAGATCATTATTGAAACATATATTGTTAAATATAACAGACAATGAATGTCTATTATGTCTGATCAGGAGCCGTTCGAATGTTTGCTTTAAGTTCTGGTGAAAATGAAGACAAAATTTAAGACCAACTTAATAAACATATATCCAAATGTTGGACACTTTTTGTCTCTATTTTCACCAGAAATTAAAGCAAACCTTCGAACATAAAATAAAAGAAG
>OZ038503.1:78724017-78726517 GCA_964036315.1 Acanthosepion esculentum | reverse complement strand
CTTCATTTTAAACTATTTTCCTGGCTTGTGCATGTCTTTAAATACTTACGCTGATATCTGTAAAGTCAGCTTCATCGGTTACGAAAAAAAGAAAGAAAAGATTTTCAATGAAGAATATAGACGAACCAAGCAGAAAATAAAACCAGCCTGTCTCTATCAAAACTAATGTGTCAGTATGCATCTAAATAGTAAATATTTGTGTTTATCAGGATAAATTCGGTGACTTATCGCGTACGAATAATTTAGTTTTAAGCAAAAACAAATAACTCATCGTCTTTATTCTTGATTAATTAATCCATTTGAACTCCCCTTAGAATAAAAAAAGAAGAATATTCTCCTCCTCTCTCTTTCTATTTGTTTCCATTTCAAACTCATTAAATTACTGTAAAAAAAGAAAAAAATACTCTTACGGCAGGCCATTAAATTTTCTGCGATCAATATGGCCCTTCACTCTTTTGTTTAATTGTGCAAACCTGATGTAGCCGAAATAATGTCTTATATGCCCATATTTAGAAATAGATATATACAGAGATTTTAAAGCATTTGATCTGTCAATAAAAGAATGAGGCAAGCAGGGCCGGTTCAAAGGACTCTTACTCCCACCTCGAGCCTATGACACGAGGACCCTTACTCTACTACATCTCAATTTTCACAAGGTAGTTATTCATATAAAATACAAATTTTATTGTAGCCTAATTATGTACAATAATGGATCATGTGCAATATAGGTAAAAAAATTCAACTAAAAAATTGAAAATAAATCTAATGTATCTAAATACAAATTAGAGACCTGTTAAATAAATTCCATCTTAAATAAATCAACAATATTTTGCGGCAGTTTTTAACATAAACTTGAGATTTTTTTTGTTAAAAGTTAAGAACACATTTAACATTAGGGATAAAAAATAGTGAATTTTCTATTGTTTTACGAGATTTAGCATGAGCAAAACAATTTCACGGATTTGGACAAAAATAAAGCAACTGACCTCAGAATGACGTCAAAATTCGCGGAAATTCTGACCCTTTAAATAGTCAATTGTGCTTAGTTTAATTTGTAACGTATATAAATGTAGGTAGAAAAAAAGCAAATGTTGATAAGATAACGAGGGTCAGAAGGCACTACCCTGAGTCCCTAATCAGGCTTTTCCCACAGGTCAGGCGTTTCGGGAGTAGTACGCGCCGGTCCTGGGTGCAATTTAAAATTTAAAAAAAAACTATTCTATTTTTTTTTTCTTGTTAAAAATGAAGGATTTAGACATTTGCTTTTATTGCAACGGAATCATAAGGAACAACAAAAAGCGAGCTTGTTTATAAAGGCAACATTTGCTTCTAGACGAATATTTTAACAGTTACTCTTTAAAACGGCCATTGTTTGTACAATAAAAAGATTATAAGAATAAGATATTTAGTACAAAGGAAAAATATACAAATATAACACGAGACAGACGTATTCACTTTTACGAATTACAACTTCGCACTGTTGACGTTTTTAGCGAAATTCGAGATGGTTTTTTTTTTTTACAGTCTTCTTTTTCTATATACCTTGACCCCACAGGACTTAGGCAATCATGCCTCTCCACAATTTCCCTTCCTTTGTAGCTGTTAGTAAGATTTATATTTTTCTCTCTTCTAGTCCCCGTTGCGCCAACCACTTTCACAAACTCGCTAGATATGTTATGCTCTGTTTCCCTCTGCCTCTTTTGCCGCCAGTATGTCATGTGAGTGTTACATTCGCCAAGCCATTTTTCCTCATGATGCACCCGAGGAATTTCAACTGTCTATTTCTGATTCTAAATATATGTGACCATTCAGTATCCATTTTTTACAGAACTTCGTGATTGTTCACGTGTTTGGTATTAGCATGCTTGTGTATAAACACATTCCTGTTGCCTCAAGTCTCCTCTTCATCTGTGAGGAAATTGTCCAGCATTCACTGCCATATAGGAGGACCGATATTAGATGACAGTTCACTATTCTTTTCTTTGTTTCTAAAGAAGTATTTCTATGTGCTGTCTAAAAATAAATAACATATTTTTAAACGTTTCACCCCAAGCAAGGCGGGCAGCCACTAGCACGCAAGGGGTTACAGAGAGTTGGAGTGAGAGCAAATAGGAGTGATAGAGGAAAGGATGAAGACAAGGATAGGGGGTAGATCAGGGCATCTGGAGACATCGATTGACATTACATTTGAATAGTTGGAGATTATAGCTATCAGGGAAACAGGAAGAGGGGGGTAGTTCCACAGGCGAGAGGTACGAGACATGAAGCTATTGGAGTAGAAGAGACAGCTACATTTAACAGTTTCGACAGTGAAAGGGTGTGAGCGAGATGCCAGCCTAGTAGAACGCTTAAATTCATGAAGTTTGGGAACCAGCGAAAGCAGCTCCTCGGAGCAGTTACCATGAAAAGACGGATTTTTGGTAGATATCTCAGGTTTGTACAGACAGTGAAATTTGACGACAGAAAGTAAAACCTTAAAATTAAACATCTTTTCGCGTTA
>OZ038503.1:78704017-78721517 GCA_964036315.1 Acanthosepion esculentum | reverse complement strand
ACATGCTGCTCTGAATTCCCTTGGTCATTTTGACAGAATTATTGGTTCCTGGAAAGGGGATGTGTCTCTGTTAAGTGTGTGTGTGTTATTTGGTTCTTAGGGAGTGAGTACGATGTGTGTAAGTTTGTATATCACTATGGGTGTATGTTATCATTTGGCTCATTATCTATATATATATATATATATATATATATATATATATATATATATATATATATATATATAACACAAAATGAGAGTTATGCAAATGTATTGTATATAGATCCATTCCTACCACTACGGAAGCCAAAACAAATATGCCCCTACGATTTCTTAAACTCTAAGAAAAAAATATGAAAAATCTCGTCGTATGAACATATTTGTTTTGGCTTCCGTAGAGGAGATTTACAATGAGTTTACATAACAATATGCCTCCCTATTATTTTTTATAATCTTTCATAATATATATATATATATATATATATATATATATATATATATATATATATATATTCGGAGTGCTTAATCATTTGTGATATGGGAAAAATAATTTTTTTAAATAAATTAATATTTGGTGGTAAATATGTGATCTATATTCCGAGTATTATTTATCAGAACAACTCATCATTAAAGAATAATTCTCTAGATTAAAATATAGATTAAAAATCGATATATACGGACTAAGACACGAAAAAGTACTTTTTATTTAATATATAGTATAATAATATACTAAACAAATAATAGCATATGATAAAAAATTAAGGAAATTATTATTTTAAGTAATACTGTCTCTAAAAAGTTTTAACATCATTCAGAAATATAATAAATAAATTTTGGGTAATGAATCGCATAATTTCTCTTTATACAAAACATCCACCGGAAGTTTTCATTCTCTATGTACGATTTAAGCGCTACTTTTAAGTAAATTTGTACATGGAGATAATTTTCTTGAAGACAGATCACATATTTCAAAAGAATTATGTCCATAGATCACGGAATTAGCATCAAATAGTTTTGGTCGCAGTGCCTCTTGTACAACTAGGCTTTATTTTTCAATTAACATGTAGAAATTTAACTGGGATCAAGTTTATTACTTAACAACAATAAAATCTGTCCTACTGTCGAACTCTCTGCCTTGAGTAGAGAGGAACCCGGACGAGGCTTGGCCGAAGGGCAATGTTTCGTCCGGGGAGGTAGACAGACCCTGAACCCGTTTATGCGGGTTCTAAGGGAATATTTTTGGCCGAAACTACGAGCTCGGAGAACCCACAGTAAACTCTGCCTTGTGCCACATACATATTGCGGGGGGGGGGGCTGTTAAATATTAACAACAATAAAAAACCGCCCCTCCACATTATATTCTATAGAATTTTATATTAATATAGTTTACCAATGTTGTCTGTCCGGCCGGCATGTTTTCTTCAGTCGATCCTTTCATTAAGAAAAATTGACATATTAGCCTGGAAGCATCCTATTCTTCAAATATCCCATAAGAATGTAGGCGATCACGGCTCTCCACAATTTCCTGACCTTTGTAGCTATTTTCCAATGATTATTATTATTTTGCCATTCCACATTTACCAAAGGTCTATGTCACATCGTGGCTTTGTTACAAAAACACTGCCACCTGGCGTCGCCATACCAAGTGAGAAAGCTCATGTATAAAATATTACAGCAAAGCGTGACAGAGAAATATATGAACATACACTTGCGGGCATAGGTGTACAGAGTTCAGCTACATTCATTGCTTCTTTGGTGACGGAATCTCGGAACAAAACAAGGCCGCTATTTCTTTAACTGCATTGTTACAAATCGGAAAGAAAATGTCCACACACACACACACACACACACACACACACACATATATATATATATATATATATATATATATATATATATATATATATATATATATGTATATATATATATTATTAAATATAAATACCTTGGCTTTAATCAAGGTAGCGAATTTAACTGATCTCCTGAATTCTAAAGTTTATATATATATATATATATATATATATATATATATATATATATATATATATATATATATATAAATATGAATATAAAAGTGAACATTGAAGTCAACATTCAGAGGCGACAGGCTGTTTCATGCGCAATCGTCAGACGATTGCGCATGAAACAGCCTGTCGCCTCTGAATGTTGACTTCAATGTTCACTTTTATATTTATATTTACATATGCTCTATCTCTGATATTGAGCACTTTATCCCATAAATATAGCACACCTTAACACTATATTTCTGCATATATATATATATATATATATATATATATATATATATATGTGTGTGTGTGTGTGTGTGTGTGTGTGTGTGTGTGTGAATTACAATCAATGATACCTAAGCTAATTATCCCATACAGATAGCCATTTCATCCATGGGAAAAACATTTCCCTCGACTTGTCAAAACAAATGAATTTGTGAATATATATATATATATATATATATATATATATATATATATATATATATATATATGTATGTGTGTGTGTGTGTGTGTGTGTGTGTGTGTGTGTGTGTACAGGAAGTTCGGAAGTTTGCTGTGCACTATTTCGGATTTCATCTCAATATGTTTTTAAAAACATTGTTTCTAATTTTAATTCGTATTCCGCCCCTGTATGCAATATTGGAATTGACTATGAATAAAAATATAAGTGTAGTGTCTTTTTGAAAAACGTGTATATATTGTGTATTTGGGCAGCAATACATCCTTTATGCATGTTTAGTTAAATATCACGGACAGGGTATATTTTGTAATAAATTATTAAAAAAAAAAAGAAAGAGAGAGAGAGAGAGAAAGAAAAGAGAGAGGGAGAAAGAGATAGAGAGAGAAAAGTTTTACGAAGTCAATAATAATTGAATAAAAAAAATCTTCAAAAGATTCCATATCCACCATGTTAACTCTGAAAAGTTGCTCACCGTAAGCGCTATATTTTGCTGGAAGATAAAACACACTTTTCTTTCCAGTAAATACAAATTATGCAAAGACAATATATAATTTATATGACCAGGTCATCGTATAATATATGGATAAGAAGAATTATAATAATATATAGAAATCAGTCGCCCTGGTAGTTCAATGATTTTCAATGATTTCAATATTGTTATATATATATATATATATATATATATATATATATATATATATATATATATATGTGTGTGTGTTGTGTTTCACCATCAGTATGACAGCGTTCATTTCCAAATATCTATCTATCTATCTATCTATCTATCTATCTATATATATATATATATATATATATATATATATATATATATATATATATATATATATATATATACATATATATATAATATGTAAAATTGTATATTTACATTTATGTAAAAATTAGATATATTTAGATATTTGATATATATATTACATCAGAAATTCTGAAAAAGCAAAGATGTCTATCGATATGTCTCCAGTAAAATTTGTCTTAACATGTATATGTATATATATATATATATATATATATATATATATATATATATATATGCATGTATGTATGTATATATTGTATCATTACAAAGTAATCATAAACAAATAAATACATTTTATTGAACAAAGTGGTATAGTGCATTAAGATATATTTAGGTTTTATTAATACATATATTTATACATGCATTCATATATATATATATATATATATATATATATATATATATATATATATATATATACATATATATACATATATATATATGTATATATTAGCTCTATCCCGAATATTCTTACATTTCCCCCATAAATATATCATATATCTGTTATCATACATATATACATATATATATATATATATATGTATATATATATATATTTATCCCGAATATTCTTACGTGCCCCATAAATATATGATATATCTATGTTATCATACATACATACATATATATATATATATATATTTATATATATATATATGTATGTATATATATATATATGTATGTATATATATATATATATGTATGTATATATGTATATATGTATGTATATATATATATATATATAATTGCAAGATCAGAAATTGTATATAAATAATCAGATATTTATACATATGCAAAACATGAAATATTTCTACATATATATAACGGAACAGATATTATGTATATAAAAAAAACAACATATATTTTCAGAAACTCAAAATTTTTGCGTGTATTCGTAAAGACAAAAGCAAAAATGATATAAATTTGTCTAAATTTTTAAGAATATTATATCATATATTATAAATATATATTGAAACAAAAATATTTTAACTATGGACACTCACACACGCACGCACACACACATACATTGTCACATAATGATTTATAGAGCGAGCGAGTGAGCGAGCGAGAGAGAGAGAGAGTAAGAGAGAGAGAGAAAGTGAGTGATAGGAAGTAAATATTTGTTATTTGGTCTAATTATTTTGAATTATGCTTGGGTGAAAAATTATATGACAACATATTTCCTTAAGTTCTTATACACACATAAAGACGTGTACGCGCGCTCACACAGACATTCAGATGTACACACACACGTATAATATTCATATTAGGTCAAGCATATACTATGTACGTGAGAAACAGAATATACAAATTAAATATATATTTACAAATTAATTATTTAATTGTCTATCTCTTTATATATATATATATATATATATATATATATATATATATATATAGACGCAAACACACAGATGCTTGGAATAAATGCCCATATAATGAGTAAAGATTTTCAGAGACTGACAATAGGGTTGAAGTCAGTGTGTGTGCATTGCGTGTGTGCATGCGATTGTTTGTAACCTTACGTGTGTGTGTGTGTGCAATCCGGTCTTTTCGGCGAGATCAAGAAAGATGAAATGATAAATGAATGACGTTACATTTCGAAGCGGTCATTGCTGTTGATATAACGTCCAGTATAAATAAATAAATAATTTATATTGTTTAAAACATATATATATATATATATATATATATATATATATATATATATATATATATATATATATATGTATGTATGTATAACATTTGGAAAGTTTTTACACACACACATATATAATATTTGGATAGTTTTTACACACACACATATATATATATATCTATATATATATATATAATATTTGGATAGTTTTTACACACACACATATATATATATCTCTATATATATATATATAATATTTGGATAGTTTTTACACACACACACACACACACACACACACACACACACACACACACACACACATATATATATATATATATATATATAACATTTGGACAGTTTTTACACACTTCTTGTCCAGAAAAATAAGAAAAAACACAAGAAAAATTAAATAAGAATCTTACCAGTAGTACCTTGTCTTTCGTTTTTAATGAATCATGCATATTTATATATATATATATATATATATATATGTAATTATATATATATATATATATGTGTGCGTGTGTGTGTGTGTGTGTATCTGAGTGTGTATCTTTGTGTGTGTAGTGTGTGTGTGTTTTGAATAATAAAAAAATTTTAAAATATTACAATTTTTGAACACAAGGTGTTGTATATTAATATTTTTTTCTTTTTATTTCAATTAGCTTACTCGACTAGTTTCAACCAGCATGGCTATCTGTCATCAGGAGAAGAAAATCCCTGCTTGTTAGTAGCAGTGAACTACAGGAGTGAATGACTATTCCTGTGAAAGTGAAATTTATCTGCAGTTTTCATTTGTTTTTTATCGGTAATTTTGGTCAGTATATATATATATATATATATATATATATATATATATATATATGTGTGTGTGTGTGTGTGTGTGTGTGTGTGTGAAGAAATATAGTTTTAAGATGTGCTATATTTATGGAATAAAATGCTCAATATCAGAGATAGAGCGTATGTAAATATAAATAAAAAAGTGAACATTGAAGTCAACACTCAGAGGCGACAGGCTGTTTCATGCTGGACGCGATCATCAGCCTACCTGACGATGTAACAGCATGAAACAGGCTTTCGGCTCTGAGTGTTGACTTCAATGTTCACTTTTTCACTATATATATATATATGTATGTATATATATATATATATATATATATATATATATATATATTTGAGCAACCACCTTTCTTTTAAACAAGTTTGTTTGAATATGACAGACAAGTAAAATTTGATGATTTTTTTAATTGTTTTTCTCTCGTAACTTCTAGTATTCTTAGAATCTCCCGTTTGATGAATTGTAATGGAGTGTAAAAATTGTCCGTATTGTCTATTATGCCAAGCGCTTTCAGACAATTCTGTAGTCATTTTCAAGTGGGTTTGTTGTTAAGTGTTATCATTTCTGCTTGTGGTTGTCTTTTTAGGATGTGTTTGTGTAATGCCAACATATAATAGTAGTGTTTATTCCGAGCCCCGCGAAAGGAACTTGGCAGAAGTACGCCAACTTGAATTCCGGACAGGTTCATTTCGCGGGTCTCGGAATAAAAGTAATTTATAACAATTAACAATCAATATACATTACGCAATTACATCTTGAAAGACAACCGTAAAAAGAAACCAATATATATATATATATATTTATTTATTTTTATATGTATTTATTTATTTATATATATATAAATATATATATATATATATATACTTTATTTCAAAACATGCAAAAAAAAAACGCTACACAAATGCAATCATGTTTTGACACGTATTCACACATGTCATCAGGAGTTAGCAAAGGCCTGATGAGATGTGTTAATGTTTTATTACTTGTCTTTGTTATTGCTCTACCTTTGTACTGAGCCCTCTTTTTAAATTGAATGATACAAACGTTGGAAGTGTTCGTTCTCATTTTACATATATATATATATATATATATATATATATATATGTATGTATGTGCGTGTGTTTGTATATATATATATATATATATATATATATATATATATTACATAAAGAGAAATTCAAAATTCCTCATGAGGATGGCTATTTCAACTAGCGTTAATACGGTAACATTTTTCAACACAAATGGTGTGCAGATAGAATATTAGAAACTTAAATATTTAAAAACAGATAAAGAAAACGCTTAAATAGAAATATATATTCTGTTATAAATGTATTGAGCACTTTCTGTGTATCATTTTTAATATTTTATATTATTAGGACGCACTTAGATTATACAGGAACGATATATATATATATATATATATATATATATATATATATATATATATGGGTGTGGTGAAATTAGACAAAGTGCGCAGCTTTTTTACCTATTTTTCTCCACCTTATTTTGGATAAAATGTTATATCGAGTTAATTAATACGCATATGATACAATTCTGCGTTAGTTTATAAAGAATAAGCTGAAAACAATCGGCTCCGGTACATTTGATATGGGCCTTAACAATAAACACTAAGATTTACTGGTGTACGATTTAAAATAAAAAGAGAGAAAAAAAAAGAACCTTACTTATTTTAATGATTCTTACTTTCAGATTTCGTACTATTTTTTTTTTTATTCTTCTCTCCTTTCTCTAAGAACGATGTAAATTATATGTAAATTATTCGGCCAAAATTTACTTGTTTTCCAATCCAGACGATTAACTCGAAATCCGTCGATATCGAATAATGTTTCCTTTTCGATTTATTTTCATATGTTTTACTTTTATCGAAATGTCGAAAATGTGAATGCACACACACACACACACACACACACACACACACACACACACACAGACATATATGCACTGCACATGCATATAAATATTTTATGAAACTATTGTTTGATAAATACAATACACATCAGTCAATAAAATTGGTAATGGATTTTTTAATCCAACATTGTTAATGATTACTATAAAAACGCTTTTTGTATTGGATATACGTATTTAATTTGTGTTCACGTTTTTACACGCACAAACACACACACATATATACATATATATATATATATATATATATATATATATATATATATATATATATATATATATATATATACAGCTATATATATATATATTAGATAGATAGATAGATAGAAATGAACTGCGTGTGCTAATTGACATTTTCAACAAGAAATCAACAAGCAATCATAATCGTAATTACTTAGACATGAGACGATTTGTATATTATACAGAAAGCGAAAAAAAATGAGCCGTAATAGAAAATTCCTTAATAAAGAGCTTTCTTCGATCTTTAATCGAATTTTTATAAATAATAAGCAACTACACACACTATATATTTATATATATATATATATATATATATATATATATATATATATATATATATATATATATATATATATATATATATATAAATATATATATAATACACAAACACACACACACACACACATGAAATAATAAAACAGTGTTCAACTCAACGAATAATCACACAGCTGAAATATTTTTTATTATATGAATTTATTTTACACAAAATTAATATATTATTATAGGAATATAAAATTTATATCCATACATACATATATATATAAAGAGAGAGAAAGTGAGATTTATACTACCGACGAGGAAAAATATATTTGTTATTATTATTGTTATATATATATATCAGTTAAAGATCAAATACCGATCAAATATGGATCAGAATTCAATAGCATTTGTTTTATCAATAACCTATATATATATATATTAGATAACAATAAAGAAATGTTTATATATCAATAACAAATAACAATTTTGGAAGGAAGATGTATAATAAAGTGGAAATGTTTTCGTTTTTTTTACACTTTTTTACACATACACACACATATGTATTGTATATATATATATGTGTGTGTCTGTATGTGCATGTGTGAGTTTGTGTTTATGTACGATTATATTGAGAATGATGTTTTACAACATATTAGATATGATTTAGATATTTAGTGGTTAGATTTATTTATAAATATGCAATTATTATCAAATATTGATTAGTTTCAAAAAATGAATAAAATCATTTTTGTATGTCAATGATTTTAGATTGAAAAAAATATGATGATCGTTGGTCTATTTGTTTTTTTGTGTTTGTATTGTGTAAAGTGTGTGTTGTGTATAAATACCATATGATCTTTCTCTTATGACCTACCCCCCCCCCACCAAAAAAACTAAAACAAAAACATACAAAAACAATTTCCTGCCGATATATCGAATATATGGAGGTATTTTTACTTCTGGAACATTAAACGAATTTTCACTCGACCTAACGAACTATTTTTTGTCTCTCGTCCACCGCGATGGCGGAAGAAAGAATTGTATTTTTTTTTGTTTTAATTAAAATTTTAAAATAGAAAAAAGATAACAATAATAAATAAATAAATAAATAAATAAAAACAACACACCTTCATAACAAAGTTATATTTGTTAATTTCCAGCAGGGAGAGACTTTCTTCTTTCTTCTTTCTTTCTGTCTATCTCCTTCACGATTTCTTTTTTTTTTTTCGTATTTTTTATACGTTATTTAATACGTAGTTCTTGCTATCTAAATATTTTACTTTTCATCCTTGTCAAAAACGTAATCTTTTTTTTTTCTCCACGGGAAAAGAAGACAAGCGCAAATTAAAAAATAAATATTTGTTTGCATATATCATAAATTATATAAGCAATGTTCCCCTTTCAACGCGGTCAGTCTATATTTTCACAATGTAAAAATATCCATCCTGTTTTCTTGTCTCTCATACACATGTGTAGCATCCTCTCACTAGAGACCTTTTCTTCGCTAGGTTTAAAACATATGTGATCAGATAGAAAGCGGTCGTCCTCATAAACACACACACACTCGCACGTACACATTTCATAAGGAGGGTCGGAGGACGCCTTCATCGAGAGGAAGGAGGAGGCCAAGAATGGCGTATGTACCAACAAAACGCGCACATACAAATAAGCAATAAAACTCTCACACAGACGAAACGCAGCCTGAATCAATCAGCCAATAAAATACTTTGAATTAGTTTTTGTTTCCTTTTTTGTTTGTTTCTTTTTAGCTTTGGTTCCTTCCCACGACTATATGCTAACGCCTGTCCTGATTGGTCAACTTACAGAACCCAGTTAAAACAGCAGTTCTAATTGGTCGGTTTTGATCGACGAAAGGCGGACGCTATCACAAAAAAAAAAGAAAAGAAAAAAAAGGAAAAAAAAATATCCCCACCCATTATTATATTGAAATCAAAGTTCTAATCGAAGAAGGGCGGGTTTATGTTCCTGTGAGCTGTAGGTGTGGCCAATAGAAGAGTTGATCTTAACACTCTCCAGCTAGCGACTCTGTGAAAAGGTCACTTCCAGTAAAAAGAGAAGACTTTCTTTTTTTTTTTCTTTTTGAGGTGGAAGCGAATGATTCTTTTTTTTACTTATCACAAATTCCTAAGTACAATTGCTTCATTTACAATCTTGTTAATATCGATTACTTACATTTCTTCTTTATCAAATCGACTCGGCACTATTTTTCTCCCACCCCGTCAGGTTTTGTTCCCCAGCCCCCGCCACCAGCATAGAAACACACCGGTGAGTGTGTGCATTTTGTTTGCATTGCTCTCCCGCGCAAATCTTGATCCGACAAAAAAGCATAGTGACAACAAAGCAAGTCTCTGGTAATAGTCACACCAAACAATGTGTGCAAAAAGAAAAAAGAAAAGAAAACAAACCAAAAAAAGAAAAAAAAAAGAAAGAAATTGATCCTTATATTTTTCATAATTTCTCTGTGATTAATACAGGTCTGAACGATGGATTTTACAAGGCGTTTTGTGTTTACGTTTTCAAAGAAAGGGTCCTTATAGGTGAGTGGGTTGTGATTTACGAAACTCTTGGTCATTGTAAAACTAATCACAAAAACAATACAAACTTAGGTCAAATCATTTAACTATAGCTATCATTCTTAGAAGTGTACGTAATTCATTAACTCGTACCTTTCGCTAAAAATCTGAGTTTGTTTACAATACATCTATCTATCTATCTATCTATCTATCTATCTATCTATCTATCTATCTATGTCAGACTGACCGTATATATGTATGTATGTATGTAAGTATGAACGTATATATACACCGATGCCTATATAATTTTCATTAAAGACGACTAACAATTTACTTTAATGAAACTTGTATAAAAGAAGTATTGCTGCCCAAATACCTAATTACCTATATGATTATCTATATGTGTTTGTATATATCTATGTAGCTATCTGTATCTGGAGTTATTTGTTTATATAACCTACCAATGTCTATTTATAAACATGCTCTATCTATCTATCTATCTATCTATCTATCTATCTATCTATCTATCTATCTATCTATCTATCTATCTATTTGTTCACACGCATACATGTATGTACGCATGTATGCTTATGTAATGTATGTAAATATGTATGTATCTATCTATTTGTTCACATGTATGCATGCGTGCATGTATGTATGTATCTATATACTTGTGGACCACGCCGTGGCATAGTGATTTAGTGAGGCGTGTCGCGTTGACCATTGCAACGGAATAGTGAATTCGATCCTCACTGGGTGTCCCATACAAAATTTGATATTAGATAGTCGAACACTAGTTTACATGTCGACCAACCTATCTCAGTCTGTTTATCACTATCTATCTATCTATCTATCTATCTATCTATATATATATATATATATATATATATATATATATATATATATATATATATATGTAACATTACCTATCCATTTATCTATCTATCTTAGTCTCTTCATATCTATCTATCTATCTTATCTATCTGTCTGTCTGTCTGTGTGTCTGTCAATCTATCTATCTATCTATCTTTCTCCCTCTCTCTCTCTCTCTCTCTCTCTCTCTCTCTATATATATATATATATATATATATATATATATAGATAGATAGATAGATAGATAGATATAGATATATATCTATGTCTATATCTCTCTCTCTATATATATATATATATAACGTTACCTATTCATCTATCTATCTATCTATCTATCTATCTATCTGTCTGTCTGTCTGTCTGTCTGTCTGTGTGTCTGTCAATCTATCTATCTATCTATCTATAAATATATATATATAGATAGATATAGATATATATCTATTTATATCTATATCTATCTATCTATCTATCTATCTATCTATCTCAGTCTGTTCATATCTATCTATCTATCTATCTCAGTCTGTTCATATCTATCTATCTATCTATCTATCTATCTATCTATCTCAGTCTGTTCATATCTATCTATCTATCTATCTATCTATCTAAGTTTGTTCGTATCTATCTATCTATGTATCTATCTATCTACATATCTGCGCCTCTTCATCTATCTATCTATCTATCTATCTATCTATCTATCTATCTATCTACTTCTGCGTAGTATGAGTGCATGATAATTGCGTGTGTGCTTGCAATTCTATTCCTTTCTGTGTGTATAGGGACTGTGTGAAAGAAAAGATGGCTGTATTTGTACAATAATCACTTCAACCAGAAATAAACATATTTTTCGATTTTTATATCTCTATAGGGCAAGCACTTTACATCAAGATTATTAAAAAAGATCAAAAATAAATAATAATAATCAATAAAATATTACAGGGATTCCAGTTTGCTATGTAAAATATTTTTTCATCTTAAAATATCACTTCATATGAGTATGTTTGTTTTTGTCTTCCCGGTTAACTTAAAAAATATTAATAAAATTATATTGGTAGTCTGAAGTGCTTAATCAATAGTAATGTGATAACACATTTGAAAACGTGAATATTTATATCCGCAGTTCCTAAAATACCACAAAAGAGATTAAATCCTTTTCTTAACCCAGCGCCTCCACCCAAAGCAATATATATATATATATATATATATATATATATATATATATATATATATATATATATATATATATATATATATATATGCTATACATATATATATATATATATGCTATACATACATATATATGTGTATGTGTGTGTGTGTGTGTGTGTGTGTGTGTGTATGCTTGCTTTTAAAGTCTATTCTCGCTGTCTGTTTCTCATAGTTTCCCATGTTCGATATGTGACAAAGCTAGAATTTACCAAGCAAATGATTTAAGAGAGTTAGTGTTTCTTTCTTCTTGGAAGCTTGACGCAATACACTCTTCCTACTTCTTTAGACATCCCAATATTTATTCGTATAATATATACAATACATGGCACAAGGCCAAATTGAGGGAAAAGACTATCTTCTGTCTTAAAATTAAACTTAGCTAGCGACAAACACTGACCCAAACTTACCACGATATTCCTAACACCAAAACAACGCATTCTTAACTACCATTCTAACTACAACCATCATAATACTTCAGTGTCTCTATGGGGTCCTAACTAGTCCCCATATGCACAATTCCCGTCCGTCTGTGAGAGCTGGGTGTGGATTAACAACAATTTAAAATCTAAACCACATTGTGTATTTACAATATGAATAAAAAACTATTTACAAGAAACGAAATACATCCCCGCATCAAACAAAACATTGTCACTATTTAGGTGGCCTAGCCTACAATTAAAAAGAAAAAAAAACAATAAGGAAAATATTTTGGGAAATAATTTTTGTGGATTACAATTTGTTAGGTGTGACATTTGGCAGAATCGAAAAATGTTGACGCTTTATCGTTTTAAAAGTAGAATCCTCTTCACAATGTCTTTGCAGTGTAAAATCGATTCCTGACTTTTTATAGAGTTGTCAAGATTTTTTTGTTCCGCGCAAGAAAACCGACATTTTTCTTTACAAAAACATTTATTTTAGAGAGCGAAAATATATATATATATATATATATATATATATATATATATATGTATGTATATATATGAAGAAATATAGTCTTGAAGTGTGCTATATTTATGGGATAAAGTGCTCAATATCAGAGATAGAGCGTGTGTAAATATAAAAGTGAACATAGAAGTCAACACTTACAGGCGACAGTCTGTTTCATGCTAGATGCAATCGTAGCCTGACGATTGCATCTAGCATGAAACAGACTGTCGCCTCTAAGTGTTGACTTCTATGTTCACTTTTATATTTTATATATATATATATATATATATATATATATATATATATATATATAATGGCGAAATCCTTTGCAATAAAATTTTAAAGTTGCATTAACCTACAAATCACTAGATTAATGTTATGATCCTTGTTTATAAGTTGTATAAGGTCTTTTTTTAATATGCAAGTACTTTCAACTGCACATTCAGTCATCCTCAGGCATGGAAATTATTTTATTTTTAGTAAAATCCAGTTAACATTCGAGACGAAAAAATTAAATGCGAATCGAAATATGTTTATATATATATATATATATATATATATATATATATATATATATATATATATATATATATATATATATATATATATATATAAAGATATTTTTAAAGGTACAAAATTTTATCATAGCAATAAAAGTATTAAGCTTAATATTACTAGACATATTAAAAACGCGCAAAGCAACCGGTTTCGCTCCCGATCATCAGGCTTACAACGGGAGATTAAAATTTAAAAGACAGAAAATGTACAATAAAAGAAAATGTGGAGGGGGATAAAAATAAAAAAATGTATATATATATATATATATATATATATATATATATATATATATAATTTTCATGGCAATTGTTCTAATGAGCTATTGTCCTTGGTGACTCGGCTGAATGAATTTAAGTATGCTACTAGACTGGCAATTAGGTCTCACCATTTTGTTGTTAAACTAGCTTGATGTAACGGTATGTTCTATTCTAATAATTCATCTTCTCGCACTTCTAACCTATGGGACTTCCCACCCCCGATTTCTTGCGCCTCTGCCAACTACAATCTTCAAAAATTAAAACCAATTCCAATCGCCATCTTTTGTCTTCCTGAAACTTGTCTTTTTATTGTACTTTCGCCTCACTAAACTCTTTTCATTCACTTTCACCCCCAGTAACACCTTGCGCCCTAGTGGCTTTACCGCCTTGCTTGGGGTGAAATGATAAAAAAAAAACAACAAAAATTTGCATAAATTAATAAAAGATCAAAGATGATTATTTTCCTCAATGTGCGTTCGAGAAAATTCCAACAAAAAATTTTTAAAAATCTACAGACATCAATGATCCAAGCAGTTTCAAACTTGACATTCATAAATAACAGTTAAGTCCAATAACTATGTAAACAGTTTGGAGTCTACATCTATGTTTTAAACAGGAACGATCTTTTAAATCGATAAAAATCCTTATTTTTCCATACTGATTAGTGTCATGGCTTGAGTAAGGTCTAATGAATGTTGATCAACACAAATTCTACCCCGAAAAGCCTTTCCCCATTTTCCAAGAGAGGACGAGTCTATTAAAGTATTTCCAAAACAATATATCTTTGTAGATTCTTACATAAGTTTTCGCAAAAGTGATTGATTACGATTCGATGTTTGAACAAATTTTTAAAAAAATGTAATTAATAAGTTAGAAAAGCCATCACAATCTGAAAACAGCACATCTTGGGTCAGATTTATCTGTATTTGATGGATTTATACAGTCATGCCGATTGCATAAATTACAAGAATTTTACTTTTTCCAAATTGACAGAAACTTTTTTTTTTTAATTTTCTTTATTACTACAGACTGAGCCTCTCAAAGCAAGAATATAAAAAGAATAGTTTATAAAAATTAATTGGTAGGTTCATTTAATTGCTATTTACATTTATTATTAGTAAGTGCCACCGGGGATTCAAGCTGGGCCATCATGTCTCATTAGACTCATCAATGACTTGGCAGAAGATATTCCCGCAGTAGGCTGGTATTTCTTTCTGCGGTAGACTGGTTGCCAACCAAGGCTATAGGAACTTCTGTCCGGATATTCAGCCCATCGCTGGGAGGAAAAAAGTTGGATTCCCACCATTTCCAAGGATATTTGCGTGTATGCGAATGTAACGAACCCGACAGGGATTTATTGTACGGAAGCCGAAGCAAAACAAGTTCAAACGACGTGATTTCTTAAAATTTTTTAAATATTTTTATTTTTGTAAATTCGTAATCTAGAGTTGCTTTCGTCATAACTTCTTATTAATTAAGCACTCCAAATTATTAATTTAAAAAGATAATTTTATTTTTCAGTCAGTTATGTGCCATGCGTGATACACGCTTAGGCGATCATGTATCTTTCGATACTTGAATAATTAGGCAGATTTTTTCCCGCTGTAGGTTGCCATTTCTTTCTGCGGTAGATCAGTTGCCATCCAAGGCTATAGAACCTGGTCTGTCCTGCTATTTACCCATAGCTGGGGGGAGCAGAAGAGTATACATACATTTTCCAAGGGTATTAGCACGTAAGTGAATGTAATAAGCTGAAATTTGACTGATTTGAGTGAAATTCGAACTCGGCTCTCCGATTCTTCAATCTGAGCCGCTATCTATTACTCCACTGTCTTTTTACATTTTAATAAAATGACTGATTAATTTTTTTCGGTTTATCAACCATTTGTGGATTAGTTAAAACCAAAACGCTTGGATTTTAAGAAAAAAAATTGTGAGTATCGATCTTTCATCAATAAATTTTTGAAAATTACAATATTTTTTCCAGATACAAGTCCTACTATTTAATCTATAGCTGGGGGAGGATGAAATGGATTTATACCTTTCCCAAGGATATTTGCGTGTAAGTATTTTTAAAGAACCGGTCGGGATATTTTAATAAAACATGTCGTATGCGCGTATTTTATTTCGGCTTCTGTAGGGGGATCAATTTATGATTAATTTACATAGAAAATGAGACCCCCTCCTTTTAACTTTCATAAAATTTATTTATTTATTTTACATATTCGTGATTAGGAGTGCTTAATCTGTAGTGATATGAAATTTGTACATTAACCAAACGGTTCAGTAGATTCATTCTTCAGCCGTAAGCTTCATGCTATGTAAGTGAATCCTATATGGTGGCAAGTCTTTCGAAATTGATTTAAACATGACGAAAAAAGTTGTGTTCGTTTGTTCGTTCTTACCCTTTTTAAGGGTCTCTCCTCCCTTAAACGATAATCTATTAATTTTGCAAAGCAGTCAAGGGAAGAGTGTTATTTTAGACGGACGGATTGTGTAAAAATCACTCTCCAGATACGGCACGCCAATTATTTGCTCATTGTTTGTCAACAGACGACGACTTGACTGAAGAAAGAAAGAAAGAAAGAAAGAAAGAAGAAAATAAAGAAAGAAAGACGAAGAAAAGAGAGAAGGAAACAAAGTGAGAAGGAAAGAAATAAGAAAAGGAAAAAAAAACAATGGAAAAAATGGAAAAACAAAAATTGTAAAAAGTGATAAAGAAATAAGTAAAGAGAGAAGAAAATAAAGCAAAAAGAAGAGAAAGAAGAAGAAAAATAAGAAAGAGAATGTAGGAGAAAAGATTTAAAATTGAAAAAGGTGAGAAAGAAAGAAGGAAAGAGAAAAAGAGAGAAGAAAATATGAGAATAAAAAAAGAATGTAGAAGATAGGATAAAAAAGCAAAATAGAAAAAGAAAGATAGGAGTAAAGAAAGAATAAAGAAAAGAAAGGGAGTATAGGAAGAAAGAATGAAAA
>OZ038503.1:78691517-78696517 GCA_964036315.1 Acanthosepion esculentum | reverse complement strand
AATTCTCATATATATATATATATATATATATATATATATATTTATATATATATATATATAAAAGTAAAGTAAAAAACAGCGTCCATTCCAAAGAAGGTTAATGTCACTTTATCACAACTTCTTTCTCTCTCTTTCTCTTTATGCCTTTTTGTCCTATCCCCCTCCCATATCAATATATAACTTCCGTTAACAGATTTAATGAGTCAATGTCTGGATTTCCTCTAAAAATAAAAATTTAAATTTGAAAGAATAGAAATGTTACATCTAACTCAATCATGTCTCTCTACCCCCTTCACTCCCTCACTTCGTTAATTTACTTATTACTGCCCGTCATAAATGTGTAAATTTCTTTTCATTTTTCTTTTCAACCTTTGGAAATAAAATCTGAAGATCCGCGGTCCTTTAAAAGGGCTGCGGTGAAATAATTCATTATATGGAACCTTAAAGTGGTCTGTTTTTATTTAAATTATTAGCTCTGATTTACATTGAGCTCTCTGGATTTTATCCTCCTTGGGTCTACCCATACGGATTACCTAGTTTTTTGTAAACTATATATATATATAAATATATATGTATAATCAAATAGATAAATATAAATAAATGTACATGCAATTATTCACATAGAAATACATATATTGGTGTAAAAAAACAGTGCTCACTTCAAAACAACAGAGCTGTTAAGTATATATTGATAAATATCCATAATACCCCACGCAGACAGTACGATATTGGGCATAAAACACCGAATTTTACTGTCGGCGTAGGAGAGTATAGTTGACTTTTCACGGCAAAAACGAAATGAATTTATTGAAAACAAAGTAATTATTAACAACAAACAAAATGTCTTTAGCAAATAGATGAATTTAGAAAACGCTATTTTATTCATATTGTCAACTGATAATTACGTCAAGTATTTTCACATGTAGAAATATTGTTTAAATATATATGTATATGAAGATTGTATCAATTTAACGTTAATTTAGTGGATACTCATATTTGAGTAGACGCTACAATTATTTATTAAACTGCACACACACACACACACACACATATGTATATATGAATAATACAAATATAAAATTTGTCTATTAGCTGAGTGTTGTTATAATCAGAAAACCGACTTCAGAGTTTCGTAGACACACCTTTTTGTAATCGTTCCGTTCATTCGACAGGAGATTTAAGCAATTGACTGCCGATTTTCTTCTTATATTTAGGCTAAGTTAAAAACTAATTTACGCGGTATTTATTGGTGTTACACACACACACACACACACACACACACACATATATATATATATATATATAAGTATTGAGTAAATTAATCAGATGCCCAGATATAAGCAATCGTACAAACAAATAATCATCAAACTTATTCATGAGGCGTAAACATAATAGTGCTCGATGTGGCCAGACAGAGGAAATATATATATTAATAATTATTCATTTATATATATCTACGCTTTGGTGGGCTATATATATATATATATATATATATATATATATATATATATTTGCACACACACACACATATATATATATATATATATATATATATATATATATATATATATATATATATATATATATATATATATATGTGTGTGTGTGTGTGTGTGTGTGTTTTGAACAATAAAGCATATTAAAAGTTTAAAATTTTCAGACTGAGTTGTATATTAATATTTTTTTGTTTTATTATTTCAATTAGCTTCCTCAATTATTTTCGAACAGCATATCCATCATCAGGAGAAAAAAAAAATCCCTGCTTGTCAGAAGCAGTGAAATACAGGAGTATAAATCTTGCAAACTAACAAAATGTAAAAAGAAAACTTTGCCAATAACTTACAGCTGCATTTAGACCACCACGTCAGGAAAATCTGAAATGGGGATTTCTAATTTTTAGTGAATAAAATGTGTTTTAATAATATCCTAGAAAACAAAACAAATACAGGTGGATTCATATATATATATATATATATATATATATATATATATATATATATATATATATATATATATATATATATATATATGACAGTCTTTGTTGTTAATTCCGTATTCTTCTTCTTCATGTGTCTTGTCCCCTCAGGATGTAGGTGATTATGGTTCTCCACAAGTTCCTTTTCTTCGTAGCTCTTAATTTGTGCGTATTGTTATCTCTTTCAAACCTTGTTTTACTCTCTATTTACTCAAGCTCACTAATGTATGCGTTGTTTTTCTCCTTTGCCTTTAATCTGTCTCCTATCTATCAGATTTCACATACCCTCTCTCCTCATCATATGCCCTTCAAATTTCTACTGTCTCCTCCTCATGTTATGTATGTTTTGCCTTCTTTAGCGTCACTTTTCCCCCTTCATGTTATCCTCAGAATCCTCCTGTAGTACCACTTTTTTTTTTCTTCGTCTTCATCTTTGAAGAGAATGTCTAGCATTCATTGCCATATGGGAGGGCATATATACCGTAACAGTTTAGTTCGCTTTTCTTTGTTTCTACGGATATTTTTCCTTTTACTTAATACTTTGCTTAGCTTTGGGCATGCATCGTTGCGCCTTCAGATTTCATTGTCGCACAAGCCGTACTCTGGTAAAACATTTTCCAAATATTTAAATTTGGTTATCTCTAATTTGTAATCTGTATTTTCTTCCCATACTTTTGTTAACAACCATGCCTTAGGTCTTCTTGCAGTTGCTGCTTATTCCTGTATTCTTGCTTTCATTCACTACCCCCAATTTATATATCCGGGTAAAGAAGTTCGAAGAGCACATCGGCCGATAATTTCCCGAAATCTGAGCGAATGACCAAACATCATTTTCTTTTACCATCTATGGTTTCCTGTCTAACTGGCAACTTTTCAAAACCTTTCGTATGAAGGATGCACAAAATCTATAATGCAAACTTTCTCACAGAATTACATCATGAATAAATAAATTAAACATAAAAAAACAAAAAAAAACACATACATACGAAAAAGAAGCATTGCTACAAGACCGGATTTTCCTCCGGCTAACATACCGTCAGATAGAGTATTTTGTAGTTATCCACTAATAGTTTCTAGGTTTTTTTTTTTTATCTAGATGCCTCTATAGGTTATTTAATGCCAACATCTAAATGTTTAAAAATAGTTCGCGCAGCTGATTGGGTGTACAAACAGCCAATCGGATGTGCGGAATACGTGGTCTTTCTTCGTAGAATTCTTTAAAAAGGCCAGAGTAACTGTTAGCGTTTTAAAAGTGAGGGGGAATCAGGGTTAGATCTCCCCTGATTGGGTCGATTTGGTGATGGGGAGTATGATGTTGAAAGACCCGAAACTCCCAGATGAACCAAGTCAAAACATCACTGACGACCCCCTCGAGCGCCTACTTAAAAGCGTATTTTTGAAGTATTTTGTAAATAATTTTATTTATTTATTTATTAGATAATAATGGTTTTAGCGATACCATTCTTACTAATTAACTCATAACTGCGGGGGTGAAGAGGTGGGTTCATACCTTTCCCGAGGGTATTTGCGTGTAAGTCGTAAGTCAATACAACAAACCCAACCAGAATTGGAACGTAGCTCTCCGATTAACAACTCCGGGCCATTATCCATTACAGCAACCACGTATACAGATTACAGCACCTGTTATTCTCAGTCTGTCACCCATCTAGTTACTGACCAGGTTCTACGTTGCATAACTTCGGTAATCGGACGGGAACCAATGTTTCAACGTAGGGTGAATGTAATCCGTTATCCACTAATATTAATATCAGACAAATATTAGTGGATAACAGTTAACTAGTCTATAGCACCCAATGCAAAGAAAAACTCAAACCCCTTCAAGCTATCATTATATAAACATTCCACATTAAATAAATTATCATTCACCACAGGAGATATTATCTTGAAATACATATGACATCAATAATGTGCGCATATATTATATTAGTATTAAATAAACTTATAATATAAATAAATGAAATACATAAACATATCGCATTCTTATTTGCGCGGCCTCTTTTCCAATAACCGTTACACATGACGTCACCGTAGACCATTTGCAACGTCCAGCTCCCCAAAGATCACCAGGATGATGACAAAGGAACCATAGCTACCATAAAGACACCACATCAGTTCTTCATAATGACTGTGAAAGTCGAAAGTCCTTGAACAAAAAAAAATAAAATATTTAATTCAGACAGTTTTTCAACAGTTTCCAGCACACCTTTGCTACTTAAATATAACATGAAACAGCCTGTCGCCTCTAAGTGTTGACTTCAATGTTCACTTTTATATTTACACACGCTCTAACTCTGATATTGAGCACTTTTATCCCATGAATATAGCACACCTTAAGAGTATATTTCTTCATATATATATATATATATATATATATATATATATATATATATATATATATATATATATATATAATTATTTATTTGAAAATTATAACATAAATATGTTATAAAATCACTACAAAAATAGCCATTTTGTTTCAACACCTCTGGTGTCTTACAAGTGATGATGTTAAATGTATATACATACATACATATATATATATATATATATATATATATATATATATATATATGGGGGAGGGGAGAAATATGATATAGAACACTATATCAGACTAATCTATCTATGCAAGGGAAAGAAACCAAATGCATGCAAACGTACCTGTACCTTCCATCGCCATTATATATATATATATATATATATATATATATATATATATATATATATGTGTGTGTGTGTGTGTGTGTGTGTGTGTGTGTGTGTGTGTGTGTGTGTGTACATGCATATATATATATATATATAACATACGATATGATATCATGTCATATGGGACAACAATACATATTTCTATATATCAAGAGTAGAATTGAAGAAATTTTTAGACAAAATGCAAAAAGTTTATTTGTGTTACGTTTGAATCGTTAAGATTTCATTTTCCATTTTGTCTTAAAATTTCATCAATATATATATATATATATATATATATATATATATATATATATATATA
>OZ038503.1:78681517-78686517 GCA_964036315.1 Acanthosepion esculentum | reverse complement strand
AAATAATTGTCGAACTTTGTCCATTTCATATATATATATATATATATATATATATATATATATATATATATATATATATATATATGTATGTATAATATTATTAGTGGTAGTAATCTTATAAGTATAAGTAACTACACTCGTTTTGGAAAACCTTCGGTTTCTTGATTTGCAAAAAATCAAATCAATATCGAAGGAAAAAAAGGTATAAAAAAAAAGAAAGAGCCGAGAAGATGAACGCCTGTCGAAAACAATCGTTCAGCATGCAGGTCCAAAGCCCAAAGAATAAAAACCGATACGAGTATGCAACTAACTAAATAAAGTGGTCAATACAATAAGTAGAGCAGACCTAGTTAAACCTAGAGAGCCAGACAAACCTACCAATGTTTCACCTAAGCGGATCGTCAGGGAAGATACATATATATATATATATATATATATATATATATATATATATATATATATATATATATATATATATATATATATATATATATATATATAAAGACATTTATATTATGTTTAACGTTCTTTTTATAGATACAAGTATTTAAGCAAATGCTCTGTTTTATAATAAACAGTATTAAATAACATTTACCGGCCTGAATGTCCGAGAAATTTTCATAGAAAATTTTCGCTCTCCGACATTCAGGCCGGTAAATGTTATTTAATACTGTTTATTATAAAACAGAGCATTTGCTTAAATACTTGTATCTATAAAAAGAACGTTAAACATAATATAAATGTCTTTAAATAAATTGGCGGACTATGTCCAATTCTAATATATATATATATATATATATATATATATATATATATATATATATATATATATATATATATATATATGTATGTATGTATGTATGTATGCATAAATGGGTTTATTTTTATTCCATTTTGATTGCGTCAAATATTATTATTAGTGGGTAATTGTATTTGAAATAGACCCCGTACTTTTATTTTGATTTGAAATTTGTGTGTATGAGTGTTATACAAATCTACTTAGAAAAATCCAGAACATCTCTTGGACTTCCCATACAACGCTTAACACAATTTACGGATATCTGAGACCAATCTCTTTTAAGCTCAAGCAAAAACGATCAGAGTTTGCCGGCCTCTGTCATAGAGCGGACAGGGGACTCGTCTCATCCTTACTCCTATGCCATCCTTCCGGAAGTGTCTTCTCGGGAAAATTGACTTTCCCAGACATCATCGGGTCTGAACGTTAGACATTGTGGACCTCTGGAAAGTAATTCAGGACCGAGCAGTGTGAAAAGGAATTGCCAATGGAGTTCCGTTCAACCATAGGGAGGTTGATAATGATGTGTGCTATAAATAATGTTACAGACCCGCACACAACAAATGTTTTAGAAGGTGCTACCCCAATGTACGGTCAGTTTGACCGTAAAAGAAATTATTCCCTACAGCAAATTTACCATTGTCTACTTCGAAGTATTCACTTCTCTGCCGTTTGCACAGTAGTTTCAAAATATTACTGCTCAAAAAGGCTGGAGGCAAAAGTCCGTACGATATTTGGTTCGGGCAGAGCAGGCTGGTGCAAAGGTTTCATCCTCCCCAATCTATGATGGGAGACCCCCTACTCTAGTGCATAACAATTTTCAAAAGGTAGTATTCATATAAAATATAAATTTTATTGTAATCTAATTATGTACAATAATCGATCATATGCAATATAGGTGAACAATTCAACTTAAAAAATTGAAAATAAATCCAATGTATCTAAATACAAATTAGAGACATGTCATTTTAGATAATTCCATCTTAAATAAACATCAACTTGAGATTTTTTCTTTTTCTTTACCTACATTTCATCTCTCAATTTTCTCATTGTCTTCGGACAGAGCACGTCTGAAAATACTATTGGGAGGTGCCCGCTGTCGGGGAACAGCAGTCCGCGGCAGTACCTCCCTCATTCCACTAAACGGCGTCGGATAGCTGTTTCTCGAGAAGAGACTCTGCGCTTCGACATAGGCTCGGCTGAGGATCTTCTCTGCCCGAAGGCAGAGAGTTTGACCAGCACAGCTGGAGACGAATCTTTAACTTCATACCTTTTTGCTGGTCGGGTGCAAAGGTCTTGTGCATATATATATAATACGCACCCGACTCCACTACATCTTAATTTTCATAAAGTAGTACCCATATATTATTTTTATTGTAACCTAATTATGTACAATAATCGATCATCTGCAATATAGGTGAACAATTCAACTAAAAACTGAAAATAAATCCAATGTATCTAAATACAAATTAGAGACATGTCATAATAGATAATTCCATCTTAAATAAATCAACAATGTTTTACGGCAATTTTTATCATGGCACTGCAGGAAAAAAAATCTGCCTCGTCAGTCAGAAATCGAAAGATACATGATCGCCTAAGCGTGTATCACGTATGGCACATAACTGAACTGAGGGTTCCTAGCAGGGTTTGTGCAGTGGTCTCGTGAACCTCCAGAATCTATGATACACCCTCAAGTTACGACACGCCCTACCTCCACTTTACTGCATCACAATTTTCCAAAGGTCGTATTCATATAAAATACAAATTTTATTATAACCTAATTACATAGAATAATGTATCATCTGCAATATAGGTGAACAATTCAACTAAAAACTGAAAATAAATACAATGTATCTAAATCCAAATTAGAGACATGTCATAATAAAAGAAAATTCCATTTTAAATAAATCAACAATATTTTACAGCAATTTTTAACATCAAATTGACATTTTTCTTTATTAAAAAGTTGACTAATTTTAACACATTATGGATGAAAAACGTGGAGTTTTATATAATGTTTTTTCGAAACTTTCATGAACAAAACAAATTTGATGGATTTGAACGAAAGCTAAAAAGACCAAAATATGACATCAAAATCCGCGAGATTTTTTTAATTCTTTAATGGTCAGTTGTGCTTTGTTTAACTTGTAACGTATATAAATGTAGGTAGATAAAAGCCATTCTTGATAAGATAACGAGGATTGCAAAGCACTGCCCGGGGCCCGAAAACACTGCCTTTAGATTGCATGAAGTTAAACAACCTAGAATTTCGGTGGAGCGCGTCGTTCTATCCCACCGTCAGTTGTTTAGATTTTAATGTCTTATCCTTTGTATGTCACGATCGTTGACGGAGAAGAAAGTGTGTATTTATTTTACGCGGTCGGATACATCATAAACTTTATTTACTTAATTTCTTTTTGCTCACACCGTTTTACATAAATTTATGGTCCTCATTAAAAAGGCATGAACTGGCATTTTCTTTTCTTTCATGTTTTGCTTTTACTTTTTGCTTTTATTTTATTTTATTTTTTACTTAAACCCATCGAAGTTACGAAACTGAGGGTGGAAAAGATTTTAAAGCTGAACCAGATGTCTGAAAACTATTAGATTTAGTAAATTCAGGTACCGTATAGACGCGTGTATAAGTCGACTTCATCTATAGTACGACCTCTGAGTTTCTTTAACGATAAATCTTGTGTTTTTATATAGCTCGGATATACGAGTGGGGAGCCAAAAGTAACCGGAATTGTGTCATATAATTTTATTCATTTATTGTTGCATGTTTATATTCTTATCACCTTCAAAGTATTCTCCATTTGAAGCAATGAACCGATCCAGACGTGTTTTCCATTGTTCAAAGCAGTCCTGGAACTCTTGTGAATTTATGTTTTTTAATGACTCCGTCGTTTTCTTCTTAACCTCTTCAGCATCTGCAGAACGTTTTCCTTTGAGGACTTTCTTCATTCGGGGGGACAAAAAAGTCGCAGGGGGCGATATTGGGTGAATAGGGAGGGTGGGGAAGTAGGGTCATGCTATTCTTGGTCAGAAACGGTCTCACACTCAAGGCGGTGTGCACTGGCGCATTGTCGTGATGCAACCACCACCCACCACTTTGCCACAGGTCAGGGCGTTTTCGTCTCACCTTGTCTCGCAAACGCTTCAGGACTTCCAAGTAAAAAGCCTGGTTAACAGTTTGACCAGGAGGAACAAATTCTTTGTGGAAAATTCCTTTCACAACAAAGAAACAAATCAGCATCGTCTTGACATTGGACTTCACTTGACACGATTTTTCTGGGTCGTGGTGATGTTGGATGCTTCCACTGACTTGATTATTGCTTAGTTTCCGGGTCGTTGCCATAGCACCAGCTTTCGTCACCAGTGATAACCTTCGAAAAAAGGTCTAGATCAACTTCAAACTGTTCTTTCAGTTTATGACAAACATCCTTTCAACCATGGTAAAAATAGACGAAAAGGTGTGAAGCACTTCTAAACAAATGTGAACCACGGAGCTATACATCTTCCCACGATGACACCAGTTAGCAGACTGATGACCGAGGGTTGCCTCAAGTGGAATCTAGCGGTAGAAGCCTGAACTACTACGGACTTGTCACACAGAAAACGATTCCGGTTACTTTTGGGTACTCGCCTCCTTCGTATCGTAAACCCAGCTTCTGAACAATACTGGTAGCCCTACCGTAGTCAAATGTTGCATTACCGGGCATCACCCCGGCCATATTTTGTAGCAAATAAATGGTCATCAGTTTTTCGGTTCAAATCTACCCCAGAATGGCGAGAAAAAACCACAGACCGTAATATCTGATACGAAGATTTCGATATTGACCTTTTGTTTTCGTTCATGCCTGAAATTTTAACCTTTTCAAAAAATTACCTGTGTATAATGCGCCCCCCTAATTTTGCATAATAAAAAACTGATAATAAAACTCGCACTATACTCACGTATATACAGTATATCATTTGTCTATAATGGTTAACAAGCTTGTCTCGTTAAATCAGTTACGACTGAGTAGTGAGTTCGATTCTCACTGGGTGCCCCCCTACTTTCGGCCTTGTGCCACATCTAAGCTACGCTTGAGAAATCACTATGCCACTTGTCTATGTTTCTGAGATGAGGTATTTTAATTATTTCTTTATTTAGTTCGAAATTCCAACGTATATCACCTGAAGAAGGCCGGATGATGAG